>CM042685.1:378388365-378855848 GCA_023614405.1 Avena insularis
ATTCCTTGATTTCTAACCCAGTGTTGTGTAAAGGACGTGCCACTTGCAGCAGCATCACCATGATGAAGTCCACGACGAAGCTCTTTGGAGCAGCTGAGAAAGAGATCATAGGAACATTTATTGCATCTCATGTGGAAGTCAACTATAGATGTTTTGTAGTTGTTACTGTCACAAAGCAAAATATGAATTAGACACTCTTGCATACTTCCCAACTGAAGCAAGAATAACCACTATATTTGCTCATTTTCTTCATAGTTAGCTTAAGGAATCTTCCCTTCGCATGCATCAATGTCTGTTATAAAAGCAACATTAGGAACAACAGAGCCAACAGAGTGCCGACTAATTATATTTCTAAGCAGATGATAAGGCCTCCTAGAACAAATACAATCAAAATTACAAAACTGGATAACTCGTGAATTATTGAAAAACATGTTGTACTGGAGAAAGTCAATGACTAACATAACAAGTAATGTACAAGGCGGCAAATGATTGACAGTCATGTTCCTAAGCTATAAATTCAAAAGGCAGCATTTCATCAAGCCTACAACCATACCTTTAATTGTTGCCTCATTACTTTAATCTTGCATCAGCTCATGGTTCAATTCTTTAAACCATGGGAGTAATTAGTATGCAACATGACGAATTATACATCTAAATGAAAATACACTTTAAACAGATATGGAGCTGAAAGTTAAATCATTATTAGAAGATGCAATACTTAGATACACAGCTAGCATAGGCGAACCCGAAATAGGCTCTAACCAAGCAATAGACAATAAAGCCAAGAAATATGAAGTACACCGGTTATCAGCTCGATTTTTTACTTTTTGAACACATTATGTTTAATTATACCTCAAGATTCTTTATGCACACCATTCCACAAAAACGGGATTGATCTTTCCTTGCTAACCAAACTAATTACCTAACATCACGAACAATAAAAGCAAAAAACATCTACCTATTTATGGTATTTTTCACTTCAGACTGAATGTGGCATATAATGGGCTTGCTAAGCATAAGATCAAAATAGAAATGTTTCAGCGTCCAATAAGGTATCAACTTATTTTTCAGCATTGTTTTGGTACAAATTATAAGAAACATCAATGGAGTTTCTTTAAGGCATCATAAGGAGATTAATACGACGACCTGCACCATTCGAGAAATTCCATATGAGTTGAAAGGCCAATGGCATGTACAAAAATCTGAATTTTCCCACTCATTATCCACTCAGGTCTGCATCATCAAGTAAACGAAAATGAAGAAACACATTTGATAATGGATTTTTAAGAAGCTGATTGGTCAAACTATAAGATATCGAATGGTCAACATTGTGTTATTGAAACTAAGCTCAATATAAGTAGTTTCAGAAATCCTACTAATAGAAGAACTTGACAAATGACAACAACAAACAATAGTTCTTTCTGGTGTTTCTATTAAAACATGAGAACTGTTTGTTGAACATACACACGAAATTGGCCAGAAGATAATTTGTTCTTTCCTCCATTTTCTGATTTTAGATCATCAAATGAATGGTTGATGCATTGACTATCTAGGTATTTCAGGAACTTAAACAAAAGAAAGAGAAATAGATATATTTTTAAAAAAGCACAAAAGTAATCTTTACCGGCTACCCATGCACTTGAGCGATCTCTTAGATGCCAAACCCGCCAGGTCACCACGAAAGAAAGCTAATGAAAAGAGAAATTAAATTGGGTTAGATGTATTTGACTCCTCCATAACATGAGCAATAAACATATTTGTGAATGGACAACTGAATCTGAAGTGAAAACACCACAGTTTCCATCCAATCTCTAAACCATGTGTTCTTGTCTAATATAGATATGTGCATCTAAAAAGCCACTGTGTATATTCACATTGAAGTAACCTCTCTGACTTGGTTCACGTATGAACTATTTTCTAGACATTGGTAACCAAGCTTTCTTAAGTATTCATCATGGCGTTATATTCTAGTGCCTGTGAACAACTCTAGCAAAAAAGGAACAACTCTTGCATAAAGTCCAGTGAGCCAGCAGCCAGCTCTACAACTCTATATATATCTGAGTTCTCGCATAATGGGTATATAAATCATAGTACATCCCAGGCATGGACAATGTACACGCTACTTGTGGTACCTACCGTTTCCCTACTGGAGGTATTGGAAATTACTACCAACCTTGGAACATAACCTTCTGTCTCGATAAAGGTTTTGAGATGAGGTTCTACCTAATCGATCGTATCATCGAACCCTGGGATCGGGGTACTACCATGAGGAAAAGAAACCAAGAAGAAGATATCAACTAACCTGTAAGCCTTTCGCGACGCCCTTAAAAAAAGAGAAGAGTAGAGCACCTATGTGGCATGCGTAAGTAAAAAATACACATCCAGTACTGTGCGGAATAGATAGAAGGAAAAAACCTCTGTTATTTCTTGTTGTGGCATGGCTACATGTGAAATGCAAAGAAACAATTATCAAGTTAGTAAAATAAACAAGAGCTTAAAATAGGATTATAGTGTAATCGCCAAGGCAGAACAATCTAACATTATACCATCTGCTGAACTAATGAAAGTTAAAATGGGCACCAGTTGTTATGTGGATTTGGAAGATTACTAAATTATATGATAGCTTAACAACCAAAACATATTAAGAATACAATTTCAGTGATGTTAACTGAGAAATATTATGATCCAAAGAAGGATCAATGCAATATTTGAATGTTCAAGAGTGTTTTTCTTAAACCATGATTACCTTGCATTGGGTACAACATATCTTCAATCATCAGATTTATCTGTGATGAATCACACAAGTTGCTTTACGCCCCAACAATCTTCTATACTGAAGTAAATGATACATGGTTGTCCTGTAAAAGGTACACCTAGTTTCAGTCATGAGATAGAAAATTAATGACATATTGCCTGACCAGCTTGCATCGTTTTAGCAAATAATAAGCTGGTTATGACACACAAAATCTTCCGAACTGCTGGTTGTGACACACAAAAGAGTAACATCTGCAAGGAAAGAAGGGCCAATGAATAGATAATAAGCTGGCTTGTTGTATGATTTTTATTCAAAAAATGCACGTCCAGTAAGTTTGCCCATATAGAGCACAAACGGGAGAAATCAGCAAAACATGTGCTGGAACAGTTTACTCATACTTTGCTACTTTTTTTCTCTCTTTCATTTTTGGGTTTCCTTTTGTTTCAAATGGGTTCCATATCTAGCCTACCACAACTTGCTTGGGACAAAAGGCTTTGTGGTTGTTGTACTGAGTGTATACCTTGGTAGCAAAAAGCTAAAAATATCCAAAATGGCTGATAACTAAGTAAGTGAAGCAACAAAATACTACTGTCTACTTGGCCATACCATTTACAGAAGCAAAAAACATAGTAGGAATAGAAATGCCAATTGCGAGTTATAAAAAAACTTAATAAAACACAAAGAGCTACCTTGCGTGTCACGACAGTGTCTATTAGGGCGCAACCAAGATTCAGATTTTCACTGGTCAGAATATGAACAATCTGCTCGGTACTTTTTTTGTTATTATTCAGGTTCTGAATGATACTTCGAAGATGAGACGACAAAGCAACACAAAGAGGCTCCTGTGGTACAAAACAAGACAGTGAAATGCCACGTCATACATCAGATCTAAACCTAACTAAAACTACTTGACACGCTGGGACTACAACTGAAAACTGCATCTATAAAGCCTTAGGTTAAAATACCTAGGAAGTTACATGAGCTAGACTTCAATCTAGCGTGCCAACCATCAAATGTGCAGCGCGAGATACAACACTATCATCAGATGCCATTGCTAAATCCTGTAGGGCATATACAGCAGAATCTTAGAAACATTGATTAGTAATACTTCCTTACTGGTTCACAACAACACAAATAGCTAATGAAGATGGACATCTAGGAAAATAGTCCATGGCGTTCACCTTAATAATAAGTTCCTTAGTTGTCCGGGTAGCTATTGTAACACTTATCTGAATAACAGGGCCTGTAATTTCTTTAATAGCCTTATCCAAAGCAACATCCATGATTCTATGAAGATCAAGAGTGTTAGCAGATCATTGGTAAAATAAATCCAAATGTTAGCTAAGTAATTGTCTGAGACATACTTGCTATATTGCAGTGAACCAAGAGAGCTAAGTTTTACATCAATTATGAAATATATATCCGCGCGTGCGATTGCTGCAATAAGCAGTAAAAATTAGAAAACAAAGTCAAGTAGAGAAAAAACATAGCTAGAGGGAAAAAACAAGGGCAAACCTGACTAAGAGTAAACGGAGCAAGCAATGGAGACTGTGTTTGAGATGGCGAAACCTGATCATGCATTATTAAAGCAACCTTATCATATTCTACCATGTTGTTTGGAGGAAGACGAAGAGGTGGTGCATACTGCAGAATATAAATATCCAAATGAGTAGAGAACAGAAAAATGTTGAGATAGTAAATATTAATTTGTTATGGAGGCACAAAATCAACCTGGTTTAACATATTTGGGAGGCTAGTATCCCAAGAAGTAATAGTTAACTCTGGTGGCACTTCCACAAGATTTTTTGCTAGCATAATAACTGAAGAAACCACTGCAACTACTGGTGTTTGAGATTCACTGACATCTTTATTAGAAAATTTTGGATTTCCTTCAATTTGGCGAATATGATCTTTCAAAAAATAAGATGGTTTTACATCTTTCATGTCCACACTGAGGTTTTTAAACAAGACCTGTAACCTAAAATAGCCAAAATTAGCTTGCACAATTTAAAACTAAATACAGTCTGCATCCCTACATGGCATTAAACTCGGTATGTAAAAATCTGAATGATAAACCATAAAAAATGCTAGGATTTACAGAAATACCTTGATACTTTTGCCCCTGATCATCTTGATCTCCCCCCCCCCCCAAAAAAAAATTGTTAAAACAATTTGCAATATGAAAGCACATGCTTGGGATAATCGGCAAAATGCTCAAATATGAGCTAGCTTAAAGGCAGAAGCCTGCAAGAAAAAAGTAGCACAAACTCGATCCCGTAGAATGCACACAAATTCACGTGCCCTCCGATGTTCTACTGGCTTCTCCAGTAGCCACCAAGCGCTAATACCGTCGCCCGGGTTACCACCGCCAGTGGGATCAGCTAGCAGCCCCTTTAGCGGTCGTGCGAGGGTGGAGCCACGGAAGGGTAGAGCATGGTACCGCGGTGGTGGCGGTGTCCATGCCAAGGGGCAACTACAATATGAAAGATAGTTCATAATCAAAATTTATACTGATAAATGGCATGGACGCATATGGTGTCAGGTATACAAATGACATGATGCATAAGCACGCCTAGAAGAGACACCAATTGCAAATTCAGCAGTCTAGAACTATGCTAGATAATTTCTACTAAAAAACATCGTGATTTTGGAGAGGAATAATACATGACCATAATAGATAGATAAAAAGACGGAAGTGCAGCTGCCATGGTTCATTTGCCAAATCTGGAATACAATCGCAAGCTGTTTGTAACACAAAACTGAAAAAAATCCAAAATTTCAGGGATCATCGTCTGTAACAGAAACTCCACACACCCCTCTACTCATCCATCCACCAAAATCAAATGTAGCCATAATTCTATTGTCAAAACTAACACAATAATCATGTTTTAAAAATTAAATCTCACATACAAGATGTAACAAAAAAAAGAGGAATTACCTGCTATAATCAGTGTCGCCATGCGCAACTTTGCTTCTCATGGAAGTTCATAGTTGTATCTTTGTTGCTTCTTATGTTTTCTTGTAATCCCGCTACAAAAAGGCACAATATCCCTCCAAGAACCAGATCACCTATAAAACAGGATGCTTCTAAGAAACCAAGCTGCCTCGCGTGAACATAAACACAATGATGAAGTGGCATGGCATTGATAGGGGCACACACGAACTATTTTTGATACTGCAATTTTTTCCACTGCATCAATGCCATATGTATTTGATGCCTTTCGTCAAATCTGATCAACCAATCATTCGATTTAAGCAAGAGAGTCATCTGTTCATAAGTTCAACACAGACCCATCATGAGAGAAAGAGATGGGCCGGTATGGTTTTCTCTGTGCTCATGTGTCCATGGCTGGGCATATCCATGTTCCTGGCTATGTGAAATAGGGAGGAAGAAAGGAGAAGGAAGAACTCACCTGGAGAGGTAGGACGGACGAGCGAAGAGTGGTGACATGTCCATGGACGGTGCCCAGAGCCAGATGCGCTGGTTCTGCGGAGGCGGAGGCTGCATGACGTCAGGGACTCCCCGCGCTGCCGCTCCTCATGCTGTTTGCCAAGCTGCGTCCCAACGCCAGCAGATGGCGGCCTCCCTTGCCGTCGACCTCCCACCCATGTCCTGCCGCATTTGCGCCAAGCCATGCCATCGTGTGCTCCTCCTCCAGCTCACCTCATTGTTGTCGGCTGGGTCACGACGGAGGAAGAGTGATGTGACGTAGCCGACGAGGGAGAATATGGAGGCAGCGGTGGTCTTCCACTATGCCTCCGCCGGTGGCTCCCAGCCCGCAGCAGCGCCACTAGGCTGCTACTCTGCTGGTCGGGAGAGGCGTGCACAGGGAGAGGGACAGGCGCATGAGCAGGAGGATGGGTCGCTGGCCAGGGGTCATCGCCGGCGGCCTCCTCGTCTCCATCAGCGGCCAAGGAAGGAGGGGATTGGGAAGGGATTGGGAGGGAAGAGTGAAAGGACTAGGGAGGAGACATCGTGGGGATTGGGGCAGTGGTGGCGAAGAGGCCGGCGCTGCTTCCGGTGAGGCGCGGGAGGGTACGGGAGGAGCTAAGGAGGAAGGAGAGGAGGCGTGCGGGCTGGGAGAGCGTGGCTGGCGGCGGCGATTGGGATTAGGGTTCTCATATTTTTCCCGCAGGGGGGATTTGCTGCCCCTGGCCTTTCCATCAGTCCCCAGCCAAATTGTCCCAAAAGCAAAAAAATACACGCTGACAAGCAGGACCAGTAACACTAGCATAGTGACGGCGTGCAGGCAGTTTCATCGGTGTGCAACCAGGGGTTCCCGTAGCAAACCAACCGACGAGGATAGGACCAAAGGTGAATCAACGGTCTAGATTTGCTTGTGGATCTCTATCCAATGGGTAGAAGTGGCTAATCGATGGGGAACCTCCCAGGGGTTGTCCCTATTATACTTTTAGATGGTGTCGTTGAAAAGAAACTAAGAAGA
This sequence comes from Avena insularis, assembly GCA_023614405.1. NCBI lineage: Eukaryota > Viridiplantae > Streptophyta > Magnoliopsida > Poales > Poaceae > Avena > Avena insularis. The sequence goes on from CM042685.1 coordinate 378,395,566, forward strand.
AAACTGTTGCAGTGGTACTGGTACACTAGCGGCAGCTAGCTGCTAAAGTGCTACACTACCAGTGACGCTCATGCGTGCATGGGACGGCTGGGACCGTATGGAAGGTGCGGTTTCACATCTCGTAGGGACTGGGATTAATTATCATGATTGTGGATCGGACCCCTGCTAATTAAATTGATGGCGTGTCAACTAGGGTGGCCAGACCTTGGGTTAACCACAACCATAATTAATCAAGGATTTTAGCACAATTAAGATGATTAAGAGAGATATTCGCAATTGTAATTCGTGTGTGGACTAGATGTGCATCGGAGGATTTTAGCACAATTAAGATGATCAAGAGAGATGTTGACAATCGTAATTTGTGTGGACTAGATGTGCATTAGACTAGCTAGGCCATGAAAAACTTTAAACTATCCACATATTTATGATGAAAGAAAAACTTAATATGCTTTCATATATCAGAATTATCTATGAATTCCTTCAAAAAAAAAAGAATTATCTATGAATAAGTGTGTAATAGTAAACGGGGAACGTCCATCCCCCGGTCTTATCTTCTTCCTCCCCGCGTGCTACAGTAAATCGAGATCTCCTCACGGGCGCCATTCAAGGCCTTGCTGCTGGCCGCTGTCGAGTGGGCTGAGGCTGAGGCGGCCACTGTAGTTTAGGTTGTAGGTAGTCTTGGGGCTGAGTCCCTGGTTGTGGTGGCCTCTGCCGCCTGGGAGCCCGCCGTTTTCCGGCCAGATTCGGCGGCTGGGCTTCTCCCCTCGATGCCGTCCGCCCCTCCGGTGATGGTGACGGTGGTAGAGCCCTCCTCCCCCAATAAGGCCTGCTTGAGCTTGTGGTCGGGTGACGGCGGAATCTCCTCTCTTTGGCCGGCCATGGTGGCGGGGGAAAGAGGAATTCTGGCCGGTGGTCGTCTGTGCTCGAGCTGCTGTGCGGCTCTTCTTCCTTGTGGTGGCATTCTGCTTGATTCCCCTCTTCCGGCCGGCCGTGGCGGAAAGGGGAGGAGGGATTCAAGTGGGGTTGAGGCCGCGGGAGAAAGAGGCATTGATTACATCTCTTGTCGATCTGGCAGCGGCGGTGGGTGGTTCTCGGCGATCTTCAGAGGTGGAAGACGCCCGCGGAGCTACTCCAAGCGAATCCTCGTCATAAGCGCGTGTTTGGCGCTCAGGCCAGTCTGAATGCCCACTGTTCTTTCCTGCTCCTCTTGGCCGGCCGTGGTGGCGAGGAAGAGGATGCAGGTAGCAGCGAGCGTAAGGAGTGGTCAGGGCGCTTTGGGGAGTTTCGGTCTTTCCCCTTCCGGCGGTTTCTCCTCGCTTCTTCGACCATCTCTGCTCGCCTTCACCCACCCGTGGCAGGAGTGTCGTGCTGGAGTGCGGGTTGCTCGACATTGACGAAGCTGGCGAGGTTTCTTCCGTCAGGGATTACCGGAGCTTGGAAGCGACATCGGCGAGCTTTATCCCGACGGCCGCATGCCGTCTGTCAAAGATGGTGAGCTCCGGCATCTTACTAACCTCCATCGGAGGCCCTTTTTCAGGTCAGCAGCCGCGTCCATCGTCGGTTCTGAAGCAAGTGGTTCTGTCCCCGCGGAGGTGCCCGGCGGCGGTGCAGCTGACCTTCAGCTCGGCAGTGGAGATAGGGAGGGTTCTGATAGTAACTCAAATTTTTCAGCAGGGCCTTTTCCACTTAAATTGGGGACCTATGTGTTTATTTCTTCTTCTTCTGGGGTCTTCTGTAATATTGTACATCTCCGCTGTTGGTGATTAATATAAAGCTTCCAGGCCCTTCGGGGCTCTTCTCGTTCAAAAAAAAAAGTGTGTATAATCTAAGGGAAGTATTGTGTACATGTGACTATAATTTCTTATGGTTTTTCGATCGATTTGAATCGGACGGCAGGAAAAAATATGGTGATGTGGCTTTCTCCTGTACCATGGTTTGCGCTTAGCTCGATTATAGCGATAAGATAGGAGCGCTAGTAGTACAGGTTGCGGTCATGCATGCACCCCGCACAGCACTAATTAGCTTTTGTTTGCGAATTAAAAGGGGGGCACGGAAAGTGATGTTATCGTGGAAATGGAGCCCAGCCATGCTGCCTGCTGTCATGTCCTTGCTAAAAGTAGTAGGGTAATTTCAACCCCCCAAACACTCATAACTAACTGAATAACTAATCATGCATTTGCAGCCTTTTGCTACTCCAAAATAGTGTTATCTTAGTTTACAAGTTGACCAAAAAAGATAAGAGGAGATGACTCATCAGATGAAAAAGTCTGTCGGTTGGTGCGTATATTACACTCTCGGTGTTAGAATGCATAGCCTAATTATTCTTAAGTAGCTAAATTCCCCATAGGATCTATGTGTGCCGTCTCAAATGGCTCCTTGGAACTATAAGCTTGCACGAGCTTGCTAGAATTACATCTCTCCCCAAAGGAACTTTGGACCTTCATCCGTCCATGGGCTCAGTCCCATGCATGAGCTAATCCTATCTACTCCGATCCCTCCATTTCGAAATGTAAGATGTTTAGTCTTTTTATAAAATACATGTATCTAGATATCTTTTAGTGCATGGGTTCAAAAAAAAAGTGAACATACACACTAAAAGGTGTCTACATATGTTCTAAAAGAAAGCTAAAACATCTTATATTTTTAAACGGAGAGGATATGAGGCAGGAGCGGTTAGACAAACCTTTCTTCATGGAGATCATTATCTCCGTGGCTTGGGAAAACAATAAAGGAATAACTATAATTTTGAAGGAGTGAGCACAAACTTGTTTCAGGGCACGAAGAAATTTCAAAGGACTTGCCGTGGCTATCCATAGGGAAAAGAGGAAATCCTACGCAATTCCCATATGGCCGGTCAGACAATTTATAAACCTAGCACTTGTAAATATGCATTTGCAGAAAGGAATGTCTACTCTTTTCCTTAAAATAGAATCTTGTACCCCTAGAAATGAGTAATGTAGCTCATTTCTTTCTGGTCCTAGTGCCGAGAGAAAAGAGGGGAAAGGGACTAGAATAGAATTAAGATGTGGACACCTTTCGAGCTACATGGATATACTAGGGTGGAGAAAGTGATGTGGATCGCATGAAAGCAAATTCAAAGAGTCCATTTCTTTGGCAAGAAAAGGACGACGCAAATTCATAGAGTCCATTTCTTTGGCAAGAAAAGGACGAGAGAGAGAGAGAGCATGCATGGAGCTCGTCCTTAATTACCTTTTTAAATCCTCCAGAGATCGGATTCCTTTGTGTCAGTTGCACTACATTAGGAAGGTATATAAAAGACAGCTACAAATGTTGGATAATCTCGATCGACGCAATCTTGATGAGCAATTTGGTCGATTGAAAAGGGTGATGATTCTACGTGGTGTTGCTAGGTGGCCCCTGCAGGTTCGGTGGAAAAGCGTGTGCGCGCGTGCCTGTTAGCATGTAGAAATTGGACATGTGTTATATTATCCAGAACGCATCCGCCTCATACAAAAGTAGATACTATGCTGGTCCAGCGCATTATGTATGTCGTCCTTCCTTTCTTAGATCAAATTACCTTACTAGCTCCTTAATTTATGTTAAAGAGCAAAAAAAAATTTTTATCTATTTGTCCAAATAACTCACTATATATTGGAGTGTTTCCTCACGCTGTATGGGGGAGGGGAAATGGCTAGAGTGACGCCGAATTGGGCATGATCACAAACGTCTAAAATGTCCACATGATTACAGCATTGCAAGATAAAATAGAACCAATCCCACACCTGTTTCAAGTTAATCCAAGGGGTATGGTTAAAGACTATATTATTCCTATTATTTCAGATGCTCCAAAGCACTGCAGCAGAAACGACATTAAAATGTAGATGTTTCTTACTAGCAAGCCATCTCAAAGCAATGGATTCAAAATTGTCAACTAGAATTCCAAAGATGTCCTGAACATCGGCCTAGATCATCTTGGAAACTACACATTCAAAAAACAAATGCTTAACAGATTCAGTTTCTTTACAAAGAGTACACTCTAAAGGTTTTGGAATACCCCTAGCTCTAAGGTTGTCTCTGGTGAGAATTTTATTCTGAGAGAAAAGCCAGAGAAAAATCTGAATTCTAGGTGGGACTTTAAGCTTCCAAACCGCAGGCAAATAAAGTGGGGTTAATCCTCTAAAATTTACCAAAGTATACATAGAGCTTGAAGAGTAAATCCCTTTAGACTCATACTACCAGATTAGTTGATCCTCTTCATCTGTCAAGGAGACAGATTGGGCAATGCCTAAAATTTCCTGCCACTGGATCATCATCTGGTCAGTGAAAGTTCTTCTAAAATCACATCTAAGATGACTACCATCCCAAAGATCAACTATAGTTTTGGTTTGCTGGTTGGAAACTAGGTAAACTTCCCAATACTGAGTAGCCAGAGTAGAATTACCAAACCAGACATCCTCCCAAAATTTGACAGATTTACCATTACCTACTTGCCACTTGTAACCTACTTCTACAGCTCTAGAATCCCACATGACCCCTTTCCAAAAAGTGGAAGGATGAACATCATGGCAACAAAGGATATTAGGGTTTTTAGTTCTATATTTAGCATCTATAATTTTCCTCCAGAGTGTCCCTTCACCCTGAATGTACCTTTTAACCCAAGAACCTAGTAAACACAAATTAAGGTCTTGCAAGTTTGGAATCCCCAAACCTCCAAACTCTTTTTTCATACAGACTGAAGGCCAATTAGCAAGATGAATTTTATGTCTATCCTCTTCATCATTCAAGAAAAAATTAGCCATATGAGAATCTAAAAGTTTAATAGCCCACTTGGGAAATTTAAAAAAGGATAGCAAATAAATAGGGATGCTTGATAAGCAAGCCTGAATCAAGACTTTTTTGGCAGCATAAGAAAGGAGTTTACTCCTCCAGCCAGTAATCCTTTTAAGAAGGTTCTCTATTAGAGGCTGAAGATCCTCTCTCCTCAACTTATCAAAATGCAGAGGGATTCCTAAATATTTAACAGGAAAACTACCTTTCACACATTCAAAAATGTCTAGATAAGGTTTAACCTTATCATCATCTAAGTTGATTGGAATGAGTTCACTTTTGTGGTAGTTTATCCTCATCCCAGAAATTTGTTCAAAACAAGTGAGAATCCACTTGAGATTAATGGCACCTACTCTATTAGGTTTTAGGAAAAGCAAAGTGTCATCTGCATACTGTAGGCAACTAACGCCACCAGGCACAAAATTAGGACAAAGACCAACTATAGCTCCACAAACAGAGCCTTTAGATAACATTCTAGAGAAAACATCAATCATGATGTTAAATAACAAGGGGGTGATGGGATCACCTTGTCTAAGTCCTTTCCCAGTCAGAAAAAAATCACTCTAAAAATCATTTACTTTGACCCCTATGGACCCTCCCAGAGAGATTTGTCTAATGAAGCTAATGAAAATAGGACAAAAACCTCTAAGTTATAGGATTTCAAACAAAACGTCGAGATTAACTCTATCATAAGCTTTCTCATAATATATCTTAAGGACAAGCCCTTCACTTTTATTTCTATGCACCTCATGTATGATCTCATGAGCAGTCACCACACTTTCTAAAATAAATCTACCTCTAATAAAAGCAGATTGATTAGGAGTAATGATTCTTCCTATCACTTTGGCTAATCTATTCGTCAAAACCTTAGTAAAGACTTTAAAGGAACAATTTAACAGACTAATAGGCCTAAATTTCTTCATGGTTTTAGCATCATTCTCTTTGGGAATTAAAGTAATCATGGCAAAATTTAATCTAAAAATATCAAGATGATCCTCATGCCGAACATGGATAGAAGATCAATTTTGATAATATCCCAAAAGGATTGGTAAAACAGAAAAGAAAGACCATCAGGCCCAGGAGCACCTTCAGCATAAGATCCAAAAACTGCTATCCTAACCTCTTCTTCAGTAAAAGGAGCACCCAAGCCTAGATTTTCCTCATCACTAATTTTCTCTTCCTCAGAGAAAAAGTCATGTTTTAGCCTTAAATCAGGCCTAGGTTCCTAGGCAAACAGCTCCTTATAATAATCCATAGCAATTCTTCATACCACTAACCTCTGTAACTGGTCCATCTGGCCCTTCCAGGACAGAAATTAACTTTTTCCTCCTTCTCTGATTAGCTACTGCATGAAAGTATGCAGTGTTCCTACCACCCTCTAAGATGTTCCTATCCCTAGACCTCTAACTAGCTTTGGTTTCTTCCATAACCCAGTAAGTCTGGAGTTCTTTAAAAATCCAAACTACTCTATCTCTCTCTACATCAGAAAGCACTTGAGTCTCAGCTTTAATATCTAAAGAGTCATATTCCTCCATTAGATCTTTCTTATTTTTCCTAATAGCAGCCTCAATATTAATACTCCAACATTTAGCTAATTTCCTAAAATATCTAACTTTACCTTGCCAAACATCCAGAGGATTAGCACTATTAATCCTGAAAGACCAGGCCTTACTAACAATATCTTTAAAATCAGATCTAGCTAACCATCACTTTTCAAACCTAAATCTAGAGGGTTTTGGAATACAATGCTCACCAGAATCCCAAAGGATTGGAGTGTGATCACTCCCCAATCTAGGGAGAGCTCTAGCACTAGCCAAAGGAAATTGCATGTCAAAACCAGTAGTACAAAAAATCCTATCTAATTTACACATAGTAGGATCTACTTGATTATTGCCCCATGTGTAAGCTCTACCAGATAGCCCAATTTCCATGAGAGCCCAAAGCTCCACCCAAGCATTAAACTTATCTACCCACCTAAAGTCTATGTTACTATTGTTTTTGTCCTCAGGAGACCTAATCAAATTAAAATCCCCACCAATCATGGTAGGACCATCCCAATTAATGAACAACTCATGCAACTCAGAGATAAAGGCTTGCTTTCCTTCCTCATAAGCAGAACCATAGACAGTAGTAACCCTACAAACAAACTCAGTATTTTTATTCTTAACCACTACACTAACAGAAAAGGATTTAATATCCCAAGCAACTATATCAAAAAGGTCTAAATTAACACCCACTAGTATACCACCTGCAGTGCCACTAGAAGGCAAGAAATTCCAAGCAAAATTTCTATTTCCTAGTAAATTTTTTAAGAAAGAATGACTAAAACTATCTTTTTTTGTTTCTTGAAAGCCAATATAATCTACTCTTAAAGGAATGAAGTTATCTTCTATGTATTTCTGTCTGCCAGGAGCATTTAAACTCCTACTATTCCAGAACACACTAATCATAATGATTTTTTCCTGGGGTGCTTGCCCCGAGATTTGTGTAAGACTTCAATCCATCCATCTGCTTCCTCATCTAAGTTCCTAGGACTAGATGAGGTAGCAGTCAAACTAAGATTAACATCTACATCATCAGTAACACTATCAGTAACTACAATTCCTATCTTATCAGACAAAACTTCTAATTCTACAGGAGAAAGAACAGTAAAGGGATTAGAACTCATTATACCTTTCAGATTTTTGGGGACCTCTAAATTGTTTTTCTTCTTTAAATCGACATCTCTAGCAAGAATGTTTTTAGACCTATCCACTCTTGTGCTCTGTCTAGTGGGATGAACAGGGCCCCACTGTTTCTGTCTCTTGATAGCTTTTATTTCCAAGTTGGAGTCTTCTCTCTCTCTCACACCCAGATCTTTAAATCTTGGCATGATATCATCAGGCAGATTCAAACCATCAACATCCTTTCTCTTGACTTCTACCTCTAGTTTCTGAGCAAAGCTCACCTCCTCATGTTGTCCCTGTATCCAGAACTGCTGCACCTCAGAGTCAACACCAGCTGCAACAGGAGACTTGTCCTAGATAAAGTTCCCTTCAGAGTGAACCACACCTTTTTGGACCATCAATTAAAACACAGCATTAGCACTCAGATCAGAATTAGCTGCCATCCTAACTCTACTTGCCCCTTGACCACCATTCATAGACAAGTTACCAGAGCTAGTTTGCCGAGAGGATAGACCACTTCCTAAACTACCCTCATGATTCATTCCATCTCCCTGACCAGTGGAATCATCAACATTCTTTTTACTTTGATTATTCTGATCTTCATTAGATTGCACATCATCACACTCCATAGCAGGAACAGTAGTATCCAGAGTGAAACCCAGGTGGAACAAGTGATCATGGAAATTAAAAAGTCTGCCAGCAGGAAGTTTGGTAGGATCTTTGCACTTAACCAAAACCCTGACATCCTTAGCATTATTTCTGAAGATGCTCTGCCAATCTACATCCTCAAGAATTCCACAAGTGGAGACAGCTTGGTCTAAAGTACTCCATTCACACCACTTAGTCTGCATGCCAGTGATAATCACCCAAACCTTTTTTAATGAGTCAACTGGCTCTGGGTCATCATTCCAAGCCTCAACTTTGACCCAAACACCTGGCTTTGACACACCAAACTTGGGATAACCAATGACCTGTTCCACTCCAATGTGTGGAGGGAACTTAACTAGAAAAGTGTTATCAACCCCTAACTCTCTAATTTGCCATGGCCAATTTGTCTTGTAGATCTTGGAGAACTCCTGAGCCAGTTCAGTAGCAGACAGAGAACCCTCCTCAATTAAGACAATTCCACAATTCTTTGTGGAAGTAGGATGCATAACCACCTCAGGCACCTCAATGTGGTAGAACCCAGACCAGGAGCTCCACTACCAACATACCTAGCCATCTGATGAGGCCTTTTCCTCACAGGACACTTCTCCACAACATGTGAGGAGATTTTGCAGATGAAACAAAGGGGAGTTTTCTCACAGCTACTCTGCAGGTGACCTGGTTCACCACAACACATGCAGATGGCATCCACATAGTTTCACTAATTGTTAGTGATCACAGGAGCAGCAACATCTTTCTGATTAGGCCCTTATTTCTTCTTAGCCTTCTGCTGAACTTTATTTTTCTCATTCATCTCAGGGCCTTGGGGAGCTTGCTGTTTCTGTGGAGCAACCCACTGATTTGAAGGAATACTGAAAGGCTGCTACCCAGGGAAAGCAGGGAAAGGAGTGTTGAAACCCCATGGTGGCTGCATACCTGGGATGAAACCATAAGGAGGCTGGTTGGGGTAGAACTGAGGATTGAACTGTCCCCTCTCAAAAGGATTTTGCTGATACTGCTGCTGCCCTCCCTGCTGAGACCAACCCTCTTGCTCCTTGCCTCTCCCTCTACCTCTCCCCTGGTTTCCCCTGCCACGATCTCCCATCTTCCCTTCCCTGGACTTGTTAGAAAGTAGTTCTTCAAGCCCCAAACACTGCAAACCAGAGGTAAGCTCGACTACCGCCGCCACCAAGAGGGGGAAGAATAAACCCTAGGACCAGAAGCAACCTTGATTAAAAAGGAAGGGACAGGTGTCTTGTTAGGGATAGGATATAGTGGGGGTGGTGGTTGTGGTGGACAGCACATGGGATGCAAAGGACAACACCACAACTGCAGGAAAAAAGCATCCAAGTCCTCAGAGCCACCCATTCCAAGCCCATCCAACTCCATCTCTGAACTTTTGACAAGCTTGAATTTCCTCTTCTTCTGGCAGCAAGCATCCAAACCTGCCAGTTCCCGCCACTGCTTCCTCTGAGACCCTACTGACTTCCTTGATTCTAAAGCGAACACAGTACATTGCAGAACAGATTTGCTTGAACCTGGAGATCCAACAAGCCTACTGCTGCCCCCATTTCCTTCCTCGAGAAACACTGTACCATCTGAACCGTAGCACGCTGTTTGAGCAGAGGACTCCGTAGAACCTGTACCAGTCTCGACATGGGGGATGAAGCTCTGTGAGGCCTCCCTCGCTTGCAGGAGCTGCCCTTGAGCAGTTTCGCATCCACGCATGTCTGCTGACCCATCAGGATCTTCTCTAGCGACCCTAATCTCCGCTTCGTCCGCGGAATCAAGTTCAGGTCACCGAGCAGACGAGATTTCTGTCCCAAAACATATCGGGCCGAACGATCCAATGCAGAGACTGAATCCATCTTCATACAGACAGGGAGAAGGGGCCTTACAGAGCGGACCTTCTGCAACCCCCAAATCATGTCGATGGAGAGGATACGGCCAGTGGCCTCCGAGCTGATCTTCATCTCCACGGCCTTCTGGGCCAGCACCCTGCCTCGACCCTTCCCTCTTGTCCTCCGATTTCCCATCATCATCGCTTGACAGCATCAGTCGACGGGGAAGTCCAGATCGAGGTGCAAATCGCAGCAGAGGCGGAGGAGACGACGATGTCTGAACCTGAAGCGAGTGAGAGAAGGGTGGAGTAGGTGGGGGAGGTGTCTGGTCACGCGTGGCTACCTGTGCTTCTCCGGGGCCATCCATGGGGGGATATCGAGGCATCCCCGCTATGAACAGGAGCGTAGCTCCGGTGCGTGGAGCCACACGGAAGGAACGTGTCGTGACACCATCCCAGAACCCTGAATTCTACTACACTGCATCTCTCTCTAGTGTTACTTAAGTAAAATCGTCCCTGCTGTATATAGAAGCATATTAAACTAAAAAGCAGTTCTCTCGGCGAACCTATGTGCCAAGCAGGCCATGTTACCTCAGACCATCCTATATAGCTAGCGCGCGCGCACATGCATGCTCTCCGTCTCCACAGAGAGCCATGCGTTTGGGATTTTGTTGGATACAGGGAAAACAGAGGGAACTGGCTACTATACGGAGGCTCGTATACCACACACGCGCACGGGTGACAGCTAGGCACGGACAGGGACGAGGACACCACACACACACACACGCACACACGGCTAGCTTGATTAACTAGAAGGGGCGGCAAGGCAATATTCACTTGCTCCGACCATGTACTAAAATTAAAGCATCGTCCAGGCAGACAAATTCAAGACTCGGGATTCTAGCGTTCCATTCATGGTCACGAGACTCGGCGGAGAATCGAACGGCGACGGCGTAGGGAGTTGACCCCCAGGGCAGGGGCAGGACTCAGGAGCATGTAGCTGCCAATTACTCCCTCCGTTTGGAAATATAATTTTATATTTTTAAATGGAGGGAGTATTTGAGATATGAACAAACACGTTCGTAGGACGTTTGTACTGGCTACTATAGCAGGCTAGCGCGAGTGCGAGTCGAGTTGGTTGGCACCCTTTTCACCCCTAGCCTCGATCCATCGTTCGTTCCATCCATGCTGTAGAATCACTGCCAACATGTTGCGTTACACGACTAGGAGTAATACTATTACTCCTCCCACCAAATACATGTTGTCGCACAACAAAGTTTGCAATATATACTAGTGGAAACGAGGCCTTTGGTTGAGGTCGGAAATGGGCTTTAACATCGTTGCAATATATACTAGTGGAAACGAAGCCTTTGGTTGAGGTCGGAAATGGGCTTTAACACCGGTTCTCCTACGAACCGGTGTTAAAGAAGCGCTCGGCGTGGTCGAAAAGCAAAGGAGCACCCCTTTAACACCGGTTCGAGCCACGAACCGGTGTTAAAGGCCCTGCACCAGTGGCCCGCGTAGCCCCCCCCTTTAACACCGGGTTGTGGCTTGAACCGGTGTTAAAGAGGGTGCGCTTATATAACACACCGTAGCCCACACCCCTCTCTTTCATTTTTTCACTCTCTCATTTTGGAGCATAGCAAGAGGGTGAGAGGTGTGCTAGTTTGTGTTTTTTTCCTATGCACAAGAGATGTTCGGTGAAATGTCCGAGAGCTCGAAATAAGTTTTCTCGTTGCTCTTTCCTTCTCGGTCGAGGTCAGCAACTTTATCCTTTCATGTGTCATTGATGTACTATATAAATGGTCATCTCCCTATTAATTTTTGATATACTATATATTAATGCAGATGAACCGGCAATGGATGTACAGTGACCGATGCACTTCCGAGTATATTACGGGCCTCCAAAATTTCATCGTTATGGCTAATGCAAACCGTGGTCACAATGGTTTTATGTGTTGTCCGTGTGTTCACTCTCAGAACAAGAAAGACTACTCAAATACCAGAACCATTCACGCCCACCTGCTTCGATCCGGTTTCATGCCTAGCTATAATTGTTGGACCAAGCACGGTGAAAAAGGGGTTGTGATGGAAGACAACAAAGAAGAAGAGGATGATGACAACTATCATAATATGTATCCTGAATACGATGATACTGCAACGAGGGTAGATAATGAAGATCAAGAGGCAGTAGATGGGCCCGCTGATGACGATCTTGGTCGGGCCATTACTGATGCAAAGGAAGAATGTGAAACTGAAAAGGAGAAGGAGAAGCTGGAGCAGATGTTAAAGGATCACAAAACATTGGTGTACCCAACTTGCGAAGATGGCCACAAAAAGCTAGGTACCACACTGGATTTGTTGCAATGGAAGGCAGAGAACGGTGTGACTGACAGCGCATTTTCAAAGTTGTTGGTAAAAATAAAGAATCTGCTTCCAATAAATAATGAGGTTCCCGACAGTACATACCAAGCAAAGAAGGCTGTCTGCCCTCTAGGATTAGACGTGCAGAAGATACATGCCTGCATCCTCTACCGCGGTGAGAAGTATGAGAATTTGGATGCATGCCCGGTATGCACTGCACTGCGGTGTAAGATCAGACGAGACGATCCTGGCGATGTTGAGGACGAGGCCCCTAGAAAGAAGGTTCCTGCCAAGGTTATGTGGTATGCTACTATAATACCACGGTTAAAACATCTCTTCAGAAATAAAGAGCATGCCAAGTTGTTGCGATGGCACATGGAAGACCGTAAGAAAGACACGATGTTGAGACACCCCGCTGATGGGTCACAGTGGAGAAAAGTCGAGCGAGAGTACCCGGACTTCGCACGTGATGCAAGGAACTTAAGGTTTGGTCAAGTACAGATGACATGAATCCTTTTGGTGAGCAGAGCTGCAGTCACAGCACCTGGCATGTGACTCAATGTATCTATAACCTTCCTCCTTGGTTGTGCATGAAGAGGAAGTTCATTATGATGCCAGTGCTCATCCAAGGCCCGAGGCAACCCGGCAACGATATTGATGTGTACCTAAGGCCATTAGTTGAAGAACTTTTATAGCTGTGGGACAAACCAGGTGTACGTATGTGGGATGAGCACAAAGGAGAGACATTTGACCTACGAGCGTTGCTTTTCATAACCATCAATGATTGGCCTGCTCTTAGTAACATTTCAGGGCAGACAAACAAGGGATACAATGTATGCACACACTATTTAGATGATACTGAAAGTGTATATTTGGATAAATGTAAGAAGGTTGTGTACCTAGGGTATCGTCGATTTCTTCCGAACCTGCATCCCGTAAGAAAGAAAGGCAAGTATTTCAAACGTCTGGCAGAACCCCGGAGGAAGCCTGTCCTCCGTACCGGTGAGGAGGTATTTGGTATGGTCAAGGACCTAGAAGTAATCTTTGGAAAAGTTCCTGACAGTCTATCTGTTCCGAATGACAATGCCGGACACGCGCCCATGTGGAAGAAGCAATCTATATTTTGGGACCTGCCCTATTGTAAAGTCCTAGAGGTTCGCTCTTCAATCAACGTGATGCACGTGACGAAGAATGTTTGCGTGAACCTTCTAGGCTTCCTAGGAGTGTATGGAAAGACAAAAGATACACCGGAAGCACGGCAGGACCAGCAACGTATGAAAGACTCTGAAGAGCCTATGCATCCTGAGAACGAGAAGGGTATACGATGCCACTTAACTCCTGCCAGCTACGCTCTTACCAAAGCAGAGAAGGAAATATTTTTTGAATGCCTGAGAAGTACCAAGGTCCCGTCTAGCTTCTCGTTGAATATAAAGGGAATAATAAATATGGAGTCTCATGACTTCCACGTGATTATGATGCAATTGCTTCCGATTGCATTGAGGGGGCTTCTACCTGAAAATGTTCGAGTATCCATTGTGAAGCTATGTGCATTCCTCCATGCAATATCTCAGAAGGTAATTGATCCAAAAAGCCTGCCAGGGTTACAGACAGATGTGGCCCAATGTCTTGTCAGCTTTGAGTTGGTGTTCCCACACTACAAGAAATATGTCAACCTATGACATTTTAATTGTGACCGTGGATAAAATCGTCATAGAGATATGACGATTTCACACCAGATGGTCATAAGCCGTTTGGGAGAGTCAAAACTCTAAATAATTAAGACGATTTAGCTAAAAAATGTCATGATTTCAATACGTGAAATTGTCATAACCAATGAGATATAAGAGAGGTAAACACCGGCCGTTGGATATGAACACGATGAATGGTTGAGATTGTGAAGTGATGAAATTTCCCATGGATCGATGACCTGGCACCATTCATCGCGCCCAGACCCGGGAAATATTAAACTTTGCCACCCACCTCGCGCCTAGTCACGCAAAGGAAAACCAAATATCAGAGGCACGATAGACCAAAATTTTCCCACCAAACCCTAGATTTCTGTTCATTCCCCACCGCCACCCACTCTATTCTTCTCTTCGCCGCACCCACCCTAGGTTTCCAGCCGCATCCATCGTGCCCACGCCGTGTGCACTCCCAGACCAAACCCGTATCACACCCTCCGCCCATAGCCTCCACCTCTCGCACACCTAGAGCAGCAAAATCCGAGGAGCAGCGATGTGGATGTCGCCGCCGATGGGGACGATGCGATCGATGGGGATGTCGTCGCCGTCTCTAGATCCCAGGCTTGCCGCTCGACTGTGCACCGAGCCCTCGTCTCCACCTGGCCGGTGGAGTTTTGGGGCTACGGGATCTTGATCTACCCGACGACGTCCTTCTCCCCTTCTCCGATGGTGGGTTCACGATTCTCCGACGCCACGCGACCTTGGTGACGATTGGTCCTAGCCATAGGATCCTACTAGGTCCTCACCGCACTGATCTGTTGTCGACTCGCCACGAAAGTTGCAGGTAGGCAAGTTCGCGACCTTACCATCGTAGCCCTTTCTATCTCGGGACCTCGACAAGCTCCGTCAACCCCACTCCACCGCTGCACATCTACTCGGCGCCCCATGAGCTCCTCTGCCAAACCCTGCACATGTACCCTCACGTACTGGATAACTCCTGCACGGCTGCACCAACCCGGTTCAGTAATATCTTGGATGTCACATCTTAATTTGAGATTGCATCACTGGTAATTTGTATCTTGCGTTCAATTTGTAGAGCCCGGTACAGTAATATCTTGGTGTTGTTTTGGGTAAATTATGTCCTGGTATTAATTCGGTCTCCAAAGCAATACTAGTCAAAGCTCCTTTTAGTATTGTCAATTTTGGTAGTACGAATCAGTTCTAGCCGACTTAGAGTTGAATGCTACGGATAATTCCACTAGGTGTTTCATGGTTTGTTTACCGTGTGTAATGGAGAACTTAGCAGTATTGTTAAATTGCATACTAGTAGTGCTTATTAAATGAAGGATTTCAACTGGGTTGCTTATTATTTGTTGTTACATTCTCAATGCACAATTGTTTTTGTAGACCTATTATTTGATTAATAAAGGTTTAACTTATTACATTTATTTTGCTTAACTATAAGCATGAAACTAAGATCAGTAGTACATGTAGGAATTGGTTGAGTAAATGAATCTGGTTTGGGATAATAGTAAGAAACCACTTACATGAATATAGTTACAGTCTTTTGTTGTTAAACATGCTTAAGAAACTAATTTATTGATAGATTCATGTTTTCCTTAATTGTAGGTTGCATGATCGTCACCTCTTAAACAAGGCGGTTCTGCTGTCTTCAGAATTCTGGTCACTAGCAACCTGATGTGCTTCTAGGTACCCAATGTGCATTTTCTTTTTGGAAAAGCATGCAAATTGATGTGTCCACATGATTTCTTACATACCTTCATTTATAAAAGAAAATTTTCTTTTTCATGGTTCTCACTTGATATGTTTCTTGCAGTCAAGAAAACATGCAAATCACATTGAATTTAAGCATGGCTATTATGGGCACAGTCCACTAGTAGTTAGTGTAAGTAGAATGGAGACACAATGCTCCCAATATTTGTCATTTGAACATCTAATAAGAAACTGAACTCCAAATAATCTGTAACACATTTCTGCTATTCCTGGAGATTTTGTGGGAGTTTGCAAGAGAGGAGCAGCGGGTGTTCATTCAGCTCACGATAGGGGATCCTCAACTACCACTTGGTGGCCTAGCTTTGCTCAATCGAATGCTCACCAAGGTAAGGAGATCCTCAACTCCATCAAGCCCTTCAATTTGTTAATGCTATGACCTTTTGTGTTAGATCAAATCAATCTCTCTTCCTCTATTTAATTTCTGAAATAATCGGTTAACTACTGTTGTGTGACGTTTATGGAGCCGCCGTCCATCAAGGGAACTTGCCACCTTCCAGATGTGCCGCTACCGCCCTAACCTGCCGCCTCCCCCCCACCTCCCTCCCTGCCTCGACAGACTAGATACGTGGGGTGGCACTAGTAGTAGCGGTCGGCGCTGGACGATGGAGACATGGGTGGGCGTGGGTGGCCTGCCGCCGATGTAGACAGAGGCGTGGGTGGGCGGCATGGTCGTGGATGGTGGCCGGGCCTCCGTGGCTATGCGCCACACGGAGCATCAGCAGCGGCACGGCGCACCTGGCCGCCGGCGGGCTCACGGGCGTCATCAGCAAGACCTGCACCGCGCCGCTCACCCGCCTCACCATCCTCTTCCAGGTACAGAGCCTCTCAATTTTTCACAAGCTTCCATTGATTGTATCTGACCGGAGTAGCAATGGCCACAAAAAGCATCGGGTCATACCCTCATGGAAAATTCCCTTTGTAACATTCAAAGAGAATTTAGGGTTCAGTTAGACATGACATCTCAATTATATGTCTATTTTTATTTCTATGTTTTTTCTATCCTATGAATCAAAGGATCCCAATAGGGTCATCTATACGAAGTTGAGTATTCACAATTCAAAAAGTGAAACTGCTCGATTTGTATTGTATAATAAACCAATTTTGTCAGTCAGTGCAATTTACAGTGTAGAATGATGGGTCATAGTGCAAATATTTATGTGTGTGCTTTTTTATGATAGTTACATGCTCATAATTAGTGACAACTACTTAGGTGTTGCAACGATAGAATGAAGGCAATCAGTAAATTGCCTGCACGTTTGTTCTATGCATATTAATCACGGGTGTTCTGTGGTACGCTTGTTTTCAAACTTTGAATCTTGCAGGCTTTAGCTTGGACTGTTATCTGATTTTTTTTCGATTGTTATCCGAATTTTGGTGTCAAACTTCATTTATTGGAATCTGTAGCTACCTCAAGTCTGAACCTTAGCATCGGTGTCAAAGGACCGGTCATGGTCTGAGATCAACACAGGTTCATAATCACAATTTAGCAATTTGACATTTGTTCTATGTGATGGTTGCACCTTACAGGCTAATGGACGTGTGTTTGCTACTGCCCCAGCATTTTTCTTTGTTTTAAGACAATCTTGGTTGTATCGTGGTTGGTTGCTATATTAATATAGCTGCATCGGGAAGCTGGGTTAAATAGTTTTGTTGGATGTTCGGAGATTATAATATAGGAGGATGACTTCAGCAGATGATGTGAAACAATTAGACCATAGCGATCTATTTGTTTTTTGATGTCTATTACATTGAGCTTTTAAAACTGATGCTAAGCATGTCATCCCTGTATTGTTCTGCTCTTTTGTTTCTAGAGATGCTTGGGGTAGTTTTCTGTGTTGTATGATCTCTAGTTAAATGGTGGTTACATGTGAAATCATTTGCAGCTGAGCCTATGATGTTAGAAGAAGATTTTACTTAGATGCTACATCATTGAAGTATCTTAAACAGAACTTCTGAAATTTATGATTTGGTTATCTAGTATATCACCTTCATTTACTGAACATCTATCTTCTCAGGAAAAACTATTTAGTTGTTTTTTAGTTTCCGTGAACTTCACAATCATGATTGGTTAATTACCCTTTTGATAACTCTTGACTAATAGACTATAATTATCCTTGAACTAATCTAGCAAGTTCTTAGTTACCTTTCATTTGGATGATTGCATTTTTTGTAGTATCTCGACATTTATCTTATGTGAGAATCGAGTTGATAGTTTAAGGATGCCTTCTGGTTTGGATTTCGAACTGCTTAGGCAGACATTTTTGTATATTAAGACTGAGTTGGTTTGTGTAAATTTAATTACCTTGTCTGTTATCAAAACAATTATGTCTTATATATAATCTATCTGACCATGTTCCATTTATGCTATAATCTGTTTGACTATGTTAACTTTAAATATATTTTCTCATTAATTGATTTTACATGAAGGAAACATTGTCTTGGCGAGTTCGGCAACCCTGAAGTGGAGTTTAACAAGGGCATAGATAATATGGTGCAATATTTCGTGAGGAACCTGAGAACTTGAACCTGTGAAGGATAGCACGAATATTAAAAGTGAGGAAGTGTGTTGCTCTAGGAGGGAATGCTGGATTGATTCTTGTGATGACCTGGTTCTTGGCTTTTTTCATGAGGTGATATACCAGATGATGTCGCGTGTGCAGAGCGAGTGCTGCGGCGGGCTAAACATGTTCCTCAATAGCTCAGCGGCGGCGGACGGCCGGTCACTATACTTCCTATGCCCGGTGATCCTCCACTTGAACCGCAAGCTCCCTAAGACCATCCACCCTGTCCGCATGATGTACCTCGGCCTCCCCATCGCCTGCGGCGTCTTCCTCCCGCCCCAAGTCCTTCATCTGCTTCAGGTCAAGTAATCACTAGTACTACTTCTGAATTCGGCACCGGTCAATTGGATTTTCTTACTTCTCATCACACATACACGATTAATCTATTCTCGAATATATCTATGTACTATACTAGTACTATAGCTAGTATCAAGTTTAAGAGTATGTCATCAGAAAATAGTTACCCACTTACAATAGCCAGTGTGCTTTCTTTTTGAAATAGCTAGCGTGTGTGCTACTGGTGTAGTGATGCTGGTGTAGTGCTATAGTGCTGCCTTTTGAAATAACCATCAGAATCATGTCAGGGCTATGGTGTAATGCGGCTAGATGAGTAATATTTCTAATATATGTTGAATGGTGTGTTTATATTGCTGTATTATGAACAGCGTGGACACATGTTCTTATGGTTCCCTGAATTTTTCTTATACATATTTGAGATGGTGTTGCTCATGGTGTTTGAGAATACCTAATTGCCTTTTTGTTGGACTGCTTGTGTTTGACTTCTTATGCTTGCACAACTAGTCATTGGTGATGTAGATGATACAGCTGATCTTTTGCACAACACATAAGTTGAGTGTATACTGGCTGAGTAGGTAAGCTTAACCTTCTGATGCATGTATCTTGAGGTACCTTGACTGAGCAGGTAAGCTTAACCTTCTGATGCATGTATCTTGAGGTACCCGAGCTATTCTAAAAGAATGTAATGTTGTCCATTTAGTGTTATATTCTCTCATTCATGCTTTAATGGCAAGCTACATCTTGAATATATTTTCGCTCCTGTTTATAATTGTTGTCACATATTACCTTATTGAATATATCATCTCTTTTACAAGATACAGTACAAGCTGAATAAGTTCCAGGAAGAGTCGGCGTGAAGAAGTTCCAGGAAGAGAAAGCCTGAAGAAGTTCCAGGAAGAGGAAGCGTGAATAAGTGTGGCTTTTATTCTTTCTATAAACGTGTTATTGTATTTTGGTAGCTCCACTAATGTGAACTATGTACAACTGTGTATGATTGTAATGTGTCGATCTTATCTGAAATATTATTCCTGAATGTGCTCTGTTTGAATCAAAATAATTTCGTATATTTTGTTGGTCTTGATTAAATTGTTAGCTTTTAATTACTGATAAAATATACGCTGTCAAGTGGGACCCTATGAATTGTGGAAGACCTGGTGTGATCGGCCCAAAACAAGCCAATGCAAAAAAAAACAAAAAAATGCCAGAATGATGGGCTTGGCCCATGTAGCTAACCAGATTTGATGAGAAAATCAATCCAGAATAGTTGGGCTGAGCCCATGTGAAACCAAAAATGGAGTGGGCTGATTTTGATTTAAGACGATTTAATTTTGTCATAATTTTGCCACGTAGGATCTGACTTGGCCAGGCTAGATGGCCCGTGACGATATTAGATCGTCATAGACATTATGAAGATCCAATATCGTCATAGACGGTTATGAAGATTTTACCAATAACGTCGTTATAGTTCATTTGCGACGCCCAGCTTTCGACGATCTCAAAATCGTCATAAGATCGTCATAAACAGACTACTATGACGATTTTGTGACGAAAATGAAGGGTCATATATTGCCAGATTCCTTATAGTGCCACCATACTTTTTCAATATTATGACGCATCTCCTGGTTCACCTAGTAGAAGAGATTGCCATTCTCGGTCCTGTATTTCTACACAATTTGTTCCCCTTTGAGAGGTACATGGGAGTCTTAAAGAAATATGTTCATAACTGTGCTAGGCCAGAAGGAAGCATCTCCAAGGGCTATGTAACATATGAGGTCATTGAGTTATGTGTTGATTTTATTCCTGACCTTAAGGCGATTGGTGTTCCAGAATCATGACATGAGGGGAGACTGGGTGGAAAAGGCACCCTAGGATGTAAAGCAATGATACGTAGGGATGGACATTCTCTCAATCAAGCACACTACACGGTTTTACAAAGATATATCCTGGTTGCCCCGTATATCAATGAACACAAGAATTTTATACACCTCAAACACCCGTGGCAGTCTGATGAATGGATTATAAGTGAACACATGGCAAGTTTTGGCGGCTGGCTGCAAAGACTTCTCACGAATAACACCACTGTTGGATATCAGCTGTACTTGTTGGCCAGGACACCATCTTCGACTGTATTTACTTTCCAAGGGTACGAGACAAATGGGAATACATTTTACACGATAGGCTAAGATAAAAAGAGCATCAACCAAAACAGTGGTGTCCGCTTCGATGCAGCAGAAGACAATGGGCAAAAGACCACGTATTATGGGTTCATAGAGGAGATATGGGAACTTGACTATGGACCTAATTTTAAGGTCCCCTTGTTTCGGTGCAATTGGGTCAAGCTAACAGGAGGAGGGGTTGAGGTAGACAAGAAGTACGGAATGACAACAGTGGATCTCAACAATCTTATGAAGGTAGACAAGAACTTAGACGAACCATTCGTCTTAGCCAATGATGTGGCTCGGGTTTTCTATGTGAAGGACATGTCTACCAAACCAAAAGAAAAGAAAAAATAAGCAAACAGATACATAACACGATGAGCCAAAGCGTCACATAGTTCTTTCAGTGAAAAGAAACATCGTGGGAGTGGAGGACAAGACAGACATGTCAGAAGATTATAATAAGTTTGATAAAATTCCGCCCTTTAGAGTGAAGACTGACCCAACCATCCTGTTAAACGGTGCTGATACTCCATGGTTACGGCCAACGCGATCATAAGATTGACTATATGTATTAAATGAGCCATTTTTCTTCCCGCCATTTTTTCCCGACAGTTCTTCCCGCCATTTCTTCCCGCCAGTTTTTCTCGCCAGTTCTTCCCTCTAGTTATCTTCCTACCATTTCTCACTATATATATGTAGGGTTGGCCTCCATTGTCATTGCACATCTATAGACTCATATCTACAACCTCATCACTCTTTCTCATGGCTTCCACCGTACCACTAACCCCCAGGGAGGCGGAGGCGCTTTGCGCCTCGAACTACCCCTGCCCGCCAGGCTACTACGTCCCCGTCGGCTGGATGCTGAGCGCCGGAGGCGTGCCGGTTCCTCCTGTCCCTCTAGGTGTGGCGCGCCGGATGGCCATCACGAACCACTACTACTTCGAGCTCACGCCAGAGCAGCGGAGGAATCCCAGATGGCATCCCGACTATTTCCCGACTTGGTAAGCCTTCTTCGGAATCGACGTGAGAGGGAGCTCGCCAGGCACGAGGAGGACGGCCTACCTCCTCCGAACTTCAACGAGGCCGGCCGTCGGCTGTGGTGGCGCAGTCGAACTGTCCAGAGCGTCATGGCCTACGACACCGTCGCCGACTCTAACCCCCGTATGCGCTACCCTCAAGTCCATCCCACGCGTACTCAGCCTTCAAGGTTCAACTATGGCGACCCCGACGACGACAGCGACGACGGCCACAGCGAGTACGACAACTATAGTGGCGAGTATTACAGGTGTAGGCAAGAGCATTACTGAATCACTCCAACATTTCAAAACAAGTTCGGACGATTGTGACTTAATATGGATGTATCTTAATTTTCAGTTCTTCTATGTATCTTAATTTTCAGTCGTGCTTTGTTAGTTGCGTTATGTACTTTAATTCCAGTTCTATCGTAATAAAATTTTCTTCCCTCCCTTTTCCTCCCGCGCATTCAGCCCGCCCTTTCCCATATGTTACTAGTTTGAATAGTTAGAATTTTATTTTTTAAAAACAAAAAATGTTTTAGGAGTAATTATTTAAATATAAACAATTTTCATGTTGAAAGTTTTGTCAGATTCCAAAGTGTACAAAAGATACTAAATTTAAATATCCAAACAATTAAAAAATGTTAATACAAAATAAAATATGGTTACATTCCTTTTCAGAATGCTTAATATTTCTTAAGTTCAAAGATTTAGAGTTTGACTATTTTAATTTTATCTTAATTAAATAATCAAAATTTATATGTAAGTGTTTTAATCATTTTGAAAAAATTTATCTACAGTAACTATAAAATGTTTTTATATGAATGGATAGATCTTATTTTTCTGAAAATTATGATATATTATTCATATTTTTCTGAGTTACAATGAAAAAGATATGAATTTTCTTAATGCTATCCTATTTTTTGAATTAAAAAAGCCCCCACCTATTTAATGTACGAAATAAATGCCTCTCTTTAACACCGGTTCCATCCATGAACCGGTGTTAAAGGGGCATTATTTTGTTTCCTGTAGCCTTCTTTAACACGGTTCCGACGAACCGGTGTTAAAGAAACACGAACGAATCCCCTTGAACATCGGTTCGTGGCTAGAACCGGTGTTAAAGGAGGGGGTTATAACGCAGCGCGCACCTTCCTCTTCCTCTTCCTCCTAGCCAGAATTCGATCGAGCAGAGGAGTAGAGGAGCCGCGACCGCCTCGTTGGTGCGTCGCCGTTTCCGGCCACCCCAGGTCCCTCTGAGGCCACCAAGAGCTCCGCCTCGCTGTGCCGGTCTTCCTCGCCAATGGAATCGAGCCCGGGCGCTGCCAATTGACCGCATCGCCCGCTTCTTCCCCGTCACCGACGTGCTCCGCCGCTCGCCTCACCATCGCTCCGGTCACCGCCTCGCCTCGCTGTCACCATCAATCACTCCAGGGTGAGCATACGATGCTCAGGCACCCATTTGAATCCTCTCTCTCGCTCTGTGTCCCGCCCGCGCCATAGCTTGCTGAGCGCCGCTGCTGCTCGCTGTCGTACGCCTTGCTCCGATGACCATACGCAGGCGGCGCCGCCACTAGCTAGCTCGCCTTGCAGCCTCGGTTCGAACCACATGCTTAGCTCGCACGCGCGTGCTCGGAAACTTCGGCGCCGATGACCATCTACTGGTGGCCGGCGACGTGACGTCACGCTAGCATCATCGTGACGCCAGCGCGTGGGTTAGCTCCTGGTCAAACCCCCCTCGGGTCCCACCTATCCACGTGGAGGCCGATGTGGCTCCGAGGCCCACCGGTCAGCCACTGTGGCTAGCCCAGCCCTCTGTGTAAAACATTTTAGGGCGTGTGCTGATGTCACAGTGACACATTAAATTATTGTAAATGATTTAAATAAATCCAGAAAATGAATAAATATTGGAAATTCAATAACTAATTAATTATACTAGTCGTTAACCCGTGCACCCGCACGGGCTAGTGATTCCAAATCAATACAATAGAGATATGGGTTATGTGAAAAAATATTCAATTATTAACTAATGTTGAAATATAAATAGGATAAGCTATAGGAATATGTTGTAATTATGCCCTAGAGGCAATAATAAAGATGTTATTATTATAATTCTTGTTCATGATAAAGTTTATATTCCATGCTAGAATTGTATTAAGCGGAAACATTAATACTTGTGTGGTTTGTGAACAACACCGTGTCCCTAGTATGCCTCTATGGACTAGCTCATTGATTAATGATGGTTAAGGTTTCCTAACCATAGACATGAGTTGTCGATTAATAATGAGATCATATCATTGGGAGAATGATATGATGGACAGAACCAAACTAAGCGAAGCAATTAGATCGTGTCATCGTGTTCATCTTTGCGAAGCTTTTCTTATGTCAAATATTGTATTCCTTAGACCATGAGATAATACAACTCCCTGGTATCGGAAGAAAGCTTTGAGGTCATCAAACATCATCCTATGAGAGGGTGATCATAAAGGTGTCTCTCAGGTGATCGGAAAGTACCTGTTGGGTTGTATGTATCGAGATGGGATTTGTCCCTCCCAAGTCGGAGAGATATACTTCGGGCCCACTCGGTAATCGATATCAACACCGCTTTCAAGCATGTGGTTAAGGAGTTAGTCACAAAGTGATATCGGATTACGGAACAAGTAAAGTACTTGCTGTGAACGAGATTGAACTAGGTATGACGGTACCGACGATCGAATCTCGGGCAAGTAAAATATCGCGAGACGAAGGGAATATAAATATGGGATTGATTGAATATTGGCATTGTGGTTCATCCGATATGATCATCGATGAATGTGTGGGAGTCAATATGGGTTTCCAGACCCCGCTGTTGATTATTGATATAAGATCATGTCTACATGTTCTCGAACCCGAAGGGTCACACACTTAACGTATTTCGACGCTAGGATAGATTGGATAATTAGTTTATGAGTTTTTGTTCGGAGTCTCGGATGGGATCCGAGACATCACGAGAGGTTCCGGAATGGTCCGGAGAATAAGATTCATATAAGGCAATGCATTTTTTGGAGTTCGGAATTGTTTCGGGTTAATCGGTATTGTACCGGAAGCTTCTAGAACCTTCCAGAGGGGGACCAACGTGGACCCACCTGTCGGGAGGGGGCATGGGCCTATGAGGTAGTGCCCTGGCCGCATTGGGCCAGGGGCACAAGGCCCCATAGGGCCCAGTCGGCCAAACCTAGGGGAAACCCTAGGGGAGCTTCTAGAAGGAGGGGGGAAACTTGCCCCCCACTCTTCCCTCCTTGGCCGCAAGCCTAGGCTTGGGGGAGGGGCTAGGGTTGTCGCCCACCCCTCTATATAAAGAGGGCTAGGGGCGCACCACCCCCTCGACACCTCCCCCTCAAGCCCTAGCCGCCCTGCTGCCCTCCTCTCTCTCTCCCTCCCGACTGCACGTAGGCGAAGCCCTGCTGCAGAAACTCTCCACCACTTGCACCGCGCCGTCGCGTTGTAGATCCAATCTGTCTCTCCACCATACTTGCTGGACCGAGGAAGGACGAGACGTCGAGGTGCCGCACGTGTGCATATCTTGGAGACATCGCCACTTGCGGTGTTCGATCGGAGCGGATCGCGAGGAGGAGAAGCGAGTACGACTACATCACCCACGTTCTGACGAACGTTCCGCTGTGTGAATCTTCAAGGGTGTGAAGATCTCATCTAATCCCTCTCGTTTTTGCATCTCCTAGATTAGATCTTGGCTTTCCCGTTCGCATCCGTAGAAATTTTTTGATTTACTATGCTGCGAAACCCTTCAGTGGTATCAGAGCTAGATCTATGCGTAGATGTGTTTCACGAGTAGAACGCAACATGGTTGTTGTGGGCATTGATGTTTTCTGTTACAAGCCTCTTGTTTGTGTTCTTCTTATGACGCGAGATAGTGAGATTGAAGCGGTCCAGGCCAACTTTACGCGACGTCGTTCGCGAGACCGGCTCCGCACTTGACGTGTGGCTTGTTCCACACATGCGGCTGGTGGATGCTTGTTTCTCTCACTATAGTTGTCATGGGATTTACACCGGAGTTTGGAAACCTTAATATCACCGTTGTGGCTTTCCGTAGGTAAGAATCATTCTTAGCTTGCTACTCCCATAAGCCACGTAAAACATGCAGCAACAAAGTAGAGGCGTCTAACTTGTTTTTGCAGGGAGTGTTTTCTGTGATATGGTATGGCCCAAGATGTGATATGTGTATTGTATGCGATGATCATGTTTTGTAATGTTTCACGACTTGCATGTCGAGGAGTACACAACCGGCAGGAGCCATATGGTTGTCTTTATAATTGTGTATGACCTGTGTGTCAACTTCTTATACGCCATGTAATAGTTTCACTTTATCGCTAAGTAGTTAGCAATAGTTGTAGTTGTTATTCGTGGTGGAGGCAATCATGGTGGAGTGATGGAGATCATGCCGGCACGCACAAGATGGAGATCATTGCGTGAAGATTGGCTATACCATGTCACATAAAGTTATATGCATGTGATGTTTATCCTTTTATGTATCTTATTATGCTTAGATCGCGATGGTAGCATTATAATATGATTCCTCACTTAAAGATCAAGATAAAACTGTGTTCTCCCCATGTATGCACCGTTGCGAAAGTTCGTCGTGTCCAAGCATCACGTGATGATCGGGTGCTATAGACTCTACGTTCACATACAATGGGTGCAAGCTAGTTTTGCACACGCGGAAATACTTGGGTCTAACTTGACGAGCCTAGCATGTACAGACATGGCCTCGGAACACATGAACCGAAAGGTTAAGCATGAGTCATATGAATGATATGATCGACACTTCGTTGTCCACCATTGAAACCACATCTCTTCTCGTGAAGATCGGATTAGGTGTGGTGAATTTGGATCATGTTCACTAAACAACTTGAGGGATGTTGAATTTAGTGGGAGTTCATCTAGTAATTTGATTAAAAGTTGAACTAGTTATCATGAACTTAGTCTAATTTGTACTTGCAAACATTGTAGATCAAATGGTCTAAGTCCAACTTCAACTTCAACATTTTTGCTGAGAAGGAAAAGCTTAGAAACAATGGGTCTAACTTCACCAACTGGTTCCGCAATCTGAGAATCATTCTCTCTGGCGGTCAAAAGGACTATGTCCTTGAGAAAGCGTTAGGTAACCCCTACGCAAGCTATGGCTGATGAGAAAGCTGTCTATCAGTCGTGCAAAGATGATTATGGTGTGATTAAGAGCACCATGTTGTTTGCTATGGAATCAAACCTTCAAAATCGTTTTGAAGACTATCCCGGGCCCTTTGATATTCTTGAGGAACTGAAAACTATGTTTCAGACTCAGGCCCGTTCTGAGAGATATGAGATCTCTGAGAAATTCTTTAACTGCAAGATGGAGGAAGGGAGTTCCGTTAGTGAGCACGCCATTAAGATGTCGGGATACACTCAAAGCCTTGAGCAACTGGACTGCAAGATTCCAGACGAGCTCAAGATTGACAGGGTTCTGCAATCACTCCCTCCCAGCTACAAAAGTTTTGTAGTGACTCATAATTAGATTGGTTCCACTGATACGATCACTGAGCTCTTTGCAAAGCTGAAGGCTATGGAGGTGGACATCAAAAAGGATAATCATGTATTGATGGTCAACAAGCCCCCCACCTTCAAGAAAGGTAATGGTGCAAAGAAGCCCTTCAAGAAAGGCGGCGGCAAGCGCGTTGCCCCTGCTGAGAAGAAGCTCAAGTCTGGACCCAAGCCGGACACTGAGTGCTTCTATTGCAAGGACAAGGGTCACTGGAAGTGCAACTGTCCGAGGTACTTAGCGGACAAGAAGGCTGGCACCATCAAAGGTATATTTGATATACATGTTATTGATGTTTTCCTTACTAGCCCTCATTGTAGTGCACGGTATTTGATCTTTGGTTGATTGCTAATATTTGTAACTCAAAGCAGAGCTCGGAATAGATGGCGGCTTGCGAGGGATGAGGTGACGATGCGCGTTGGCAACGGATCAAGAGTTGATGTGATGGACGTCGGCACGCTCTCCTTAGTTTTACCTTCGGGATTAGTTTTAAACCTTAATAAGTGTTATTATGTGCCTGCGTTGAGCATGAACATTATTTCTGGATCATGTTTATTGCAAGACGGTTATTCATTTAAATCGGAGAATAATGGTTGTTCTATTTATATGAGTAACATCTTTTATGGTCATGCACCTACTGTGAATGGTTTATTTCTTCTGAATCTCAAAAGGGATGAAACACACATCCATAACATTGAGGCTAAGAGATGCAAAGTAGATAGTGATAATACTACTTATTTGTGGCACCGTCGTCTAGGTCATATTGGTGCAAAGCGCATGAAGAAACTCCATTCTGATGGACTTTTGGAGTCTCTTGATTTTGAATCATTTGACACATGCGAACCATGCCTCATGGGCAAGATGATCAAAACCCCGTTCTCCGGAATGATGGAGCGAGCAACTGACTTATTGGAAATCATACATACCGATGTATGCGAACCGATGAGTGTTTCGACGCACGGTGGATATCGCTATTTTCTTACTTTTACCGATGACTTAAGTAGATATGGGTATATCTATTTGATGAAACATAAATCTGAAACATTTGAAAAGTTCAAGGAATTTCAGAATGAAGTAGAGAACCATCGTAAAAGAAAAATTAAGTTTCTACGATCCGATCGTGGAGGTGAATATTTGAGTTATGATTTTCTCACGCATCTTAAAGCAAGCGGAATCGTTTCGCAACTCACGCCACCCGGAACACCACAGCGCAATGGTGTGTCTGATCGCCGGAATCGAACCCTATTAGATATGGTCCGATCAATGATGTCTCTTACTTATTTGCCGCTATCATTTTGGGGTTATGCATTAGAAACCGCTGCATTCACTTTAAATAGGGCACCATCTAAATCCGTTGAGACGACACCGTATGAACTGTGGTTTGGTGCTAAACCTAAGTTGTCGTTTCTTAAAGTTTGGGGATGCGAAGCTTACGTCAAGAAGTTGATGCCGGACAAGCTCGAACCCAAAGCGGAGAAATGCGTCTTCATAGGATACCCTAAGGAAACTATTGGGTATACCTTCTATCACAGAACCGAAGGCAAAGTGTTTGTCGCAAAGAACGGTTCCTTTCTTGAGAAGGAGTTTCTCTCGAAAGAAGTGAGTGGGAGGAAAGTAGAGCTAGACGAGGTTGTTGAACCTTCTCTTGAGTTGGAGAGTAGCGCAGCACCTGAAATGGTTTCAGTGCCGCCTGCACCAACAATAGAGGAAGCTAATGACAAGGATCATGAAGCTTCGGACTATGCTACTACTGAACGTCGCAGGTCGACAAGGTCGCGTGCCCCTCCTGAGTGGTACGGCAACCCTGTGTTGACTGTCTTGTTGGTAGAAGACAGTGAACCTACGAACTATGAGGAAGCAATGATGAGCCCAGACTCTGAGAAATGGCTAGAGGCCATGAAATCCGAATTGGGATCCATGAGCGAAAACCAAGTATGGACTTTGGTAGACCCTCCTAGCGACCGAAAGGCCGTTGAGTGCAAATGGATTTTCAAGAGAAAAACGGACGCAGATGGTAATGTTACCGTCTATAAGGCACGGCTTGTCGCGAAAGGTTTTCGACAAGTTCAAGGTGTTCACTATGATGAGACCTTCTCTCCTATAGCGATGTTTAAGTCCATTCGGATTTTATTAGCAATTGCTGCGTTTC
This sequence comes from Avena insularis, assembly GCA_023614405.1. Lineage (NCBI taxonomy): Eukaryota > Viridiplantae > Streptophyta > Magnoliopsida > Poales > Poaceae > Avena > Avena insularis. The sequence goes on from CM042685.1 coordinate 378,425,096, forward strand.
ATGATTATGAAATATGGCAGATGGATGTCAAGACTGCCTTCCTCAATGGCAACATTGATGAAGAGTTGTATATGATACAACCCGAAGGTTTTGTCGATCCTAAGGATGCTCATAAAGTATGCAAACTTCAGAGTTCCATTTATGGACTGAAGCAAGCATCTCGGAGTTGGAACCTTCGTTTTGATCAAGTGATCAAGAGCTTTGGATTTGTTCCAAATAGCTACAAAGCTTGTATCTACAAGAAAGTGAGTGGGAGCTCAGTGACATTTCTGGTACTATATGTGGATGACATATTGATTATTGGAAATGACATTAACATGCTTAACGAGGTGAAGAGTTATTTGAACAAGTGTTTTTCAATGAAAGACCTAGGTCAAGCTGCTTATATATTGGGCATCAAAATCTATAGAGATAGACAAAGACGCCTGATAGCTTTAGGCCAGAGTACATACCTAGACAAAGTTCTGAAAAGGTTCAGAATGGATAAGGCAAAGAAAGGTTCAGTGCCTATGTTATCAGGTAAGATATTGAGCAAGGCTCAGTGTCCAGCTACGGTAAATGATAGAGAATCTATGAGCAAAGTGCCTTATGCCTCGGCCATAGGTTCTATCATGTATGCCATGCTGTGTACTAGACCGGATGTGTCCAATGCTCTTAGTTTGACGAGCAGATATCAAAGTGATCCAGGAGTGGAACACTGGACAGCCGTGAAGAACATCCTAAAGTACCTAAATAGGACTAAAGAAATGTTCTTAGTCTATGGAGTTGATGAACATCTCGTCGTAAAGGGTTACGTCGACGCTAGTTTCGACACCGAAAAGGATGATTCTAAATCTCAGACAGTATACGTTTATATTTTGAATGGAGGAGCTGTGAGCTGGAGAAGCTGCAAGCAAAGCGTGATCGCGGGATCTACAGTGGAAGCGGAATACATGGCTGCTGCAAAAGCATCAAGTGAAGGAGTTTGGATCAGGAACTTCATCACTGAGCTTGGTGTGGTTCCAAGTGCATTGGACCCACTAGAGATATTGTGTGACAACACTGGCGCCATAGCACTCGCTAAGGAACCAAGATATCATCCAAAGACCAAGCATATTAACCGCAAGTTTCATATAATCCGAGATTATATAGCAGATGGATATCTGAAGATTAGCAAAGTACATACAGATCTGAATGTCGCAGATCCATTGACTAAACCTCTTCCACGTGTAAAACATCATCAGCACCTTAGTGCCATGGGTGTGAGATTGTTGCCAAATATAAACTAGATTATTGACTCTAGTGCAAGTGGGAGACTGTTGGAATTATGCCCTAGAGGCAATAATAAAGATGTTAGTATTATAATTCTTGTTCATGATAAAGTTTATATTCCATGCTAGAATTGTATTAAGCGGAAACATTAATACTTGTGTGGTTTGTGAACAACACCGTGTCCCTAGTATGCCTTTATGGACTAGCTCATTGATTAATGATGGTTAAGGTTTCCTAACCATAGACATGAGTTGTCGATTAATAATGAGATCATATCATTGGGAGAATGATATGATGGATAGACCCAAACTAAGCGAAGCAATTAGATCGTGTCATCGTGTTCATCTTTGCGAAGCTTTTCTTATGTAAAATATTGTATTCCTTAGACCATGAGATAATACAACTCCCTGGTATCGGAAGAAAGCTTTGAGGTCATCAAACATCATCCTATGAGAGGGTGATCATAAAGGTGTCTCTCAAGTGATCGGAAAGTACATGTTGGGTTGTATGTATCGAGATGGGATTTGTCCCTCCCAAGTCGGAGAGATATACTTCGGGCCCACTCGGTAATCGATATCAACACCGCTTGCAAGCATGCGGTTAAGGAGTTAGTCACAAAGTGATATCGGATTATGGAACGAGTAAAGTACTTGCTGTGAACGAGATTGAACTAGGTATGACGGTACCGACGGTCGAATCTCGGGCAAGTAAAATATCGCGAGACGAAGGGAATATAAATATGGGATTGATTGAATCCTGGCATTGTGGTTCATCCGATATGATCATCGATGAATGTGTGGGAGTCAATATGGGTTTCCAGACCCCGCTGTTGATTATTGATATAAGATCATGTCTGCATGTTCTCGAACCCGAAGGGTCACACACTTAACGTATTTCGACGCTAGGATAGATTGGATAATTGGTTTATGAGTTTTTGTTCGGAGTCTCGGATGGGATCCGGGACATCACGAGAGGTTCCGGAATGGTCCGGAGAATAAGATTCATATAAGGCAATGCAGTTTTTGGAGTTCGGAATTGTTTCGGGTTAATCGATATTGTACCGAAAGCTTCTAGAACCTTCCGGAGGGGGACCAACGTGGCCCCACCTGTCGGTAGGGGGCATAGGCCTATCAGGGAGTGCCCTGGACGCATTGGGCCAGGGGCACAAGGCCCCATAGGGCCCAGCCGGCCAAACCTAGGGGAAACCCTAGGGGAGCTTCTAGAAGGAGGGGGGAAACTTGCCCCCCACTCTTCCCTCCTGGCCGCTGCCTAGGCTTGGGGAGGGGCTTAGGGTTGGCGCCCACCCCTATATAAAGAGGGCTGGGGCGCACCCCGACACCTCCTCCTCAAGACCTAGCCGCCTCACGCCTCCTCTCTCTCTCCTCCCGACACACGATTCAAGCCTCGCTGAAACTCTCCACCACTTGCACCGCCGTCGCGTTGTAGATCCAATCTCTCTCCACCATACTTGCTGGACCGAGGAAGGAGGAGACGCCGAGGTGCCGCACGTGCATCTCTGGAGGCATCGCCACTTGCGGTGTTAGATCGAGCGGACCGCGAGGAGGAGAAGCGAGTACGACTACATCACCCACGTTCCGATTTAACGCTCACTTGAATCTTCAAGGGTATGAAGATCTCATCTAATCCCTCTCGTTGTTTGCATCTCCTAGATTAGATCTTGGCTTTCCCGTTCGCATCCGTAGAAATTTTTTGATTTACTATGCTGCGAAACCCTTCAGAATATACCTTTTAAAATCTCTTGTTGGTTATTACATTACACTTGGGAAAATTAAGATTATAGAGTTTAAGAACGGGAAACACAAACCACAAAACCTGAAATTGTCACTATATGGTTACCATCGATGGATGTCATCGAGGGAGCAACACAATGGTCTAGCATACCTGATTTAAGCGGTGTTTTCACCATGAACAGAAACATCAGATATTCGACCCTATCATTACGTGAGAAAGAAGTTATTATATAAGTAAAGAGTTGTTTCTGTAAATTGGTTAGAACAAAATACCAATTATTAGTACCAATATGCACCATCAAAATATCTTGAAGAGAAAGGTATAGAATTCAAAATCTTTTCACATTATAGAAGTAAAGCGGTGCTCACCCGCCCCTCCACTCGCTCCCTCTTGCTCGGAGCCGTCGTTGCCTCGCTGCTATGCAAGCGTCGCCGCTGGCCGTCGTCGTTGTCGTCGCTCCGGTGACCCCTAGGTAGCGGCGTCGTCCGTTTTAGGTAGGCCGCATCGCGCTGAGTCGAACGCGCTTGCTCGCGTGCCCTTGGTCGCTCTCTTACTCTAGATAATATTTGTGTATTTTTGTATGAATAATATGTATATTTTTGTATGAATCCAAGTCCACTTGAATGTTTACTCTGTTAATCTAGATAATATTATTGTTTTAGGAACTATGGATCCACTCAATAGAAACCTTGAAGAGGAAGAAATAATGGAGAACATGATCCACGAGGACACCTCACAATATCTGAACTTGGAGGAACATGATGACAGCTCAAGTAGTCATGGAGAAGATGACGACTCTGGTGAACGCACTTTAGTGATTACAAAGTCCGTCGAGGTATATATATGCATGGATTAAGCCTCTGCTGACTTGCACCAATTGATTTGTATATATTAACACTTCTTTCTTCTTTTAGCCCTCCGGATCAACCAGCTAGCAACAATCTTCTTCTACGAAAAAGAGCAAGCGAGGCGCGAGCCATCGGTTGAAAGATCGTGCAAAGTTCATGATCGAAGCAGACCGTGTTGATGGCAGGCCAATGGAGCCCAAGAAGGTCTCAGACAAATTTATACGTCAGGCTAGAGTTCTTGTTAGGGACCAAATCCCAATCATAATTGAATATTGGAATAAGCCAAAGAAGGGCGACGATACCTTTATCGATGAAAGATCCAAAGAAACGCTTTGGAATTCGCTGTTGGTAAATTTCACCCTACCGCCAGAGGAGGATGAAAATAAACCGGTTATAAAGAAAAAGGTCAAAGAGTGGACTCTAAAGAAGATGGCTGACGCTTTTCGCAACTGGAAGACAAAATTGGACAAATTTGTCAAACTCGCGAGACTCCAGATTTCGAAGACGCATATTATGCGAAGATAAGACCTCACTGGCCCGAATTTGTGGCGTACAAGGAAGGTGCTATAGCTACAAAGAGGTCAGAAACCAATGCGCTAAATTCCCAGAAGAAGAAATATCACCAGAGGACGGGGTCAGGTGGCTACATATCTAAGAGGCCTAAGTGGGAGGAAGCTGAGAAGGCCCTGCGCGATAGAGGTATCACACCCCAGACATATGGGTGGGACCTACATGCAAAGACTTGGTTCTACGGAGTCGGGGCAAGGTTGGACCCAGAAACGGGATTGTGTATCTTCCCAACCATCCTTTCCAAACCCGTTACTAAACTCATCACGACATACGAGGAAACAGCAGCCAGGACCTTCCATCCCGACAGAGAGAATGACCAGCTGACACACGCCATCGGTAAAAAAGAACACCCTGGACTTGCATGAGGCACAGGGGTATGACGTGGAAGGATGGGTTTGCCAAGTGGGGCGACTCTTACAGATGGCACGACAGAAAAGAAAAAGAGCGTACAGACCGAATGACAAAGATAGAACATGCACTTGTGGCGCTGCAGGCGTAAGTGAATGCACAAAAGAGCCAGCAAGCTACCGTCCCATCTCAGTGGCACGAAGAGCCTGCATTGGAAGCTGCCGGCGGCCCAGACTCTGCAAGGAAAAGCAGCATGGCTTCCACGGAGAATGTGCAGCCCACGCTTGAAATGGCGGGTCCTCGATACCCCGTAGATGAGATCACGGAGAGCGAACACGCAGAGCTGCATGTGAGATTAATGGGCTTATCCATTAAGGTGGCGGTCGGCTATGCCTTACCTCCTGTAGCTGGTGGAACTTACCACTGCCGACCGATTCCAGATGGCTATGCTATTGTCGGGGTGGATGAGGTTGTGAAGTAATATGAGGAAGCACAGCTTGACCATGCTACAGATGAAGGGGAAACTCAACTCAAATTTGCACTGAAAACAAACATTCTTTGGAAGAAGGAACACATCATGCTTCCAAATTGGAGGCCACTTGGCACCCTACTGCAGCGCCTCAGCCGTCTCCAAGTCATCATAATACTCCCCTGTCGTCTCTGGCGCTTCAGCCATCTCCTGCACGGCAGCCATCTCCGGTGCGCCAGCCATCTCCTACGCGTCAGCCATCTTTGGCGCGCCAGCCATCTCCTGCGCGTCAACCATCTCCGACGCTTCAGCCATCTTCTGCTTGTAAGCGGAAGAGCACTGCCACGAAGAGCATCACTAGCACTGCCACGAAGAAATCCGCAGGAAATTGTACGCCAAAGAGTTCAAGAAACTATGTCCCGCAGCCTTCCGCCAAGCCATTGCCGGTATTACCGTGGAATCGCAGCGACGAGGAGACCAAGAGGATCTTGGAAGAAGAGGTCAAGAAATTCTTTGCACGTAGACGCGACGAGCCAAAGGAGAAACTAGATCCGACGGTGGTGGAGAAGTTTTACAATAATCTTTTGAAACCTGAAACCCCACTTGTGCCGGACTACGAGCGCCAGATTATGAAGGGGGCTGCAAGGCAGAGGGAGTCTGAAAGTAACAGTCGTGCGGCACCCTAGAAAACAGTTCCCATCCTCGGAGAGCAGGAAAACCAATCATGCGCCCCGCTCCAAGTGTTCGACACACGGAACGCTCCTCCTGTAAATGATTACGAGGCAGAGCTACAAAGAAAGGCCAATGAGATGGGTATGACATACATTGCATACTTGAACATCATGGGAGACAACTTGCCCAAAGGCGATGCCAACCCCATACAACCATGGAAGTATGGGAAGAATCTCGTCAAGAAAGAGGAGCTCCAGAATCTACCAACAAATATGCGAAGATTGCATAAGTGGTACCTTGATTTATGCAAGACGATAAAGGAAGAATGGATCACGAGGCATATAAGAGATCAGATTTTCTTGTGCGGAGACGACGAGATCAGCTTCAACATTTAAGACTTGCATTTTCTATTCAATCAGAAGGAACTCAACAAAGCTGTCATCAGCCTTTATTGTGTGTAAGTACTATTTCTGTAATTTCTATCTCATCTCATTCAATTTATTAATTGCATGTATATATATGCTCACCATATATGTATATACTATTATGCAGGAAAAAGGTTATGGAATGCATGAAAGGAGGCCCTTTTGACATTGGGTTCGTTGACCCAAATAGAGTTCATGAACAAGTGGTAAAACTCAAACCCGGGCAAACAGAAGATTTCTTGCTAACGTTTTTACTGAGACAACAAACCAAAAGGGAAATACTATTGCCTTACAACTTCTCGTGAGTGTTACCCTCTCTTGTACACATTCTGCTTCGACTTACTCGATGTTAAGTGTAACTGATGATGAGTTATGCTTGCGTAGGTTCCACTTTATTCTGCTAGTCATTCAAGTTGACTCAGGAAAAGTCCTTGTCATGGACTCGTTACGAAAAGACCAAGAGCTATGGGCAGACTTTAAAGAGATGCTCCAAAGGTAATTTCAATCATATTATCGCACTAGATTGGCAACTTTTGTGACAACAAGTAATTAATTACTCCTTTATCCATTTTCTTTGCCGGACAGGGTTTGGAAAAGGTTCACAGGCAGGACCGTGGGTGAATGGTCAGAAGAACTAAAATTTGTAGACCAAAATATAAGTAATACTAGCTAGCTAGGTCTGCGTATCTCTTTGATTCTGCTTCTAATTCCATTATATCATGCTTTATTGATTATTATTTTGATTGAACTCTCTATTCTCGTAAAGTGCGTGCATCAGGTGTAGGGGTTCGTAGCATGGAAAACAAAAAATTTCTACCGCATGCAAACAAACAAGCCAAGATCTATCTACTAGATTGTAGCAATGAGTCGATAGAGGAACTCACCCTCGAAGATTCCAAAGCAGTTAACGAGAGCAGATTCTCGTGGGGGATGTAGTCGTACACTTGCCGATCTCAAGATCGCGTAGACGATCCTTCCGCTTGCGTTGCCAGCGCTCCCTGATCGGTCACCGCTCGGTACTCGACGAAGACCTTCCTCTCCTTGTTCCAGCAGACAATGGAGGTTGTAGCACTCTCTCGCGATTCAAAAGACGACGGCGTGGTACCGGAAGTAGAGGGGAGATCTCACAGGGCTTCGACTTAAGCCGAAGCGAGTATGGTGGAGTATGAGAGAGGCCTTGGCGATCTACGGTTTAGAGGGAACCAAGGGGAGGGCTTGGTCGGAGGCTAGGGTTTGGGGAAACCCTAACTCGCCGAGTTAGAGGAGGCCCTAGGCGGCGGCTTGGAGGTGGCCGGCGACTTAGAGGCTAGGGTTTGGGTGTGTGAGAGGTGTAGGTAGAGGGGGCACCCCTGCCCCTTCTTTTATAGGTGGGAGGGAGGCGCCTAGGAGGAGGGAGTCCTCCTCCAACTCCTCCTCCTTGGCCGGCGGGTGGAGGGAGTGGGACTTCCTCCCCAAGTAGGTTTCCTACTCTCCCTCCACCAAGCAAAACTGCCGTTTGACTTTTCAAATTGGCGTTTGACTTTTCAAACTAGGATTTGATTTATCCCTTTATTTTACCCAGCCATGATACCTAGTACATGATGCAATCATTCCAACTTGTTATGATACATTCATGTACCCTTCCCCTCCGGAGTGTCGGACATTTCGGAACCTTCTAGAACATTCCTGATGAAAACACCGGAACAATTCTCCAACCCCGAAACAGTACTTTCCTTATATGAATCTTATTCTCCGGACCATTTCGGATCTCCTCGTGATATCCCGGATCCCATCCGAACTCCGAACAACATTCGGTCTCTTACTCATCATTCCATAACTACTCAACAACATCGAATCCTTAAGTGTGTCTCCCTACGGTTCGTGAATTATGTGGACATGATCGAGACACTTCTCCGATCAATAACCAATAGAGGAATCTGGAAATTCATATGGCTCCCACATATTTCTACAATTACTTTGCGATCGAATGAACCACTTACATACGATACCAATTTCCCTTTGTCTCACGATAGTTTACTTATCCGAGGTTTTGATCGTCGGTATCTCTGCATACCTAGTTCAACCTTGTTACTGATAAGTACTCTTTTCTCGTTCCCGTGGTATGTGATCCCTTGTGAGCCAGTCACATGCTTGCAAGCTAATTGGATGTCATTCTACCGAGAGGGCCCAGAGCCATCATATGATGGACAAATCCCACTCTTGATCCATGTGTCTCAACCCATACTTTCCGAACACTCAATGCCATATTTATAGCCACCCAGTTACGGTGTGGTGTTTGATGTCATCAAAGCATCCTTCCGGTGATGGTGATAAGCATGATCTCATGGTCGAAGGAATTAGGTTACTATGTATCAGAAAGCTTATAGCAAATGAACTATATTAAATGACTTGATCTTTATGCTATGCTTAACTATAGGAGTATGTCCATCACATCATTCCCCTAATGATATGACCCTGTTGTTAATAACATCTCTATGTTCATGATCAGGAAACCATAATCATATATTAACCAACAAGCTAGTTTAACAAGAGGCTTTACTAGGGACTCTTTTATGTTTACAAATCACACAAGTATTAATGTTTCCGGTTAATACAATTATAGCATGGTATGTAAACATTTATAATAAGTATGAAGATATGATAATAACCACTTTATTATTGCCTCTTGGGCATATCTCCAATATCAGGGACCCAGCAATAACTTATGTGGATACTATGTTTGCGAGTTCATTCGCAACACGATATGTGCGATAGTCCAAGCCGCACTAGAACAACTTAGAGTAAGTAAACAAAGTACACAACATTATTTTATTACCATCAATTGTGTTGAGTTTTATTCTTATATATATATTGACCCTATTCTTCATATATATTTAGATCGAACGGATACGAGACCAACTCCTACCATTTGACCGCATACGAGCCATTCAAGAGGAATTGGCAGGTTTCATACTTGATGAGGTCGTCACGCCTGACAGAGAACTCTTTAGATATCCACCAAAATGAACGTGTATGGAGATATTATATTTTATATATGCTTGAACGTGTTTGTCTTGTACTTGATGCTTCAACGTTTACGGAGAATACCCCAATGACAATGTTTGTGTATAATAATAGTTGCTTAATTAATCATGTACTTGTATGTACCGGCGATGTATGTGTATACCTCTCCCGATCGATTCCCCGTCCTCCCTCGTCCCCGCTTGCAAGAATACGCCTGTAAGCAGGCGGCGGTAAGAACTCTGCCGCGGCAAAGATTTATATCGTTTTCCTGCCGCAACAGAGAACATTTAACACCGGTTCGTGTTAAGATCCGGTGTTAAAGGGTGGGCCCTGAGCGCTGCGACACCTCCACGCGCGCCACCCTTTAACAGCGGTTCATATAAGAACCGCTGTTAAAGGGGGGCTCTAACACCGAACCCTCAACAGCGGTTCTATAACCGTTGTCAGAGGGTCTTACGAACCGGTGTTAGAGGCCACCGTGTGCACTAGTGATACTACAACAGAGTTCCGCTATTTTCCTAAATTTCTTTTTGTGATATACTATTTATTTAGGGACATTATAACCGAGGCAAAGGGCAGCTCTCTCGCGCCCATGTCATTTTTGACTGTTGGATTGCTCTTCCTTGCTGCTATTTCTAGCACCATCGGATATTTCTCAATCTCGCAGTGGTTCGGAATATCCCTAGGCGAAGCTACTCTAAACATAAAATTGGCTCGCTCTGACTAATTGGGTCTGAAAAACCAGTGAAGCCTAAGCATGGTCCGGAATATCCCTAGGTGAAGCCTAGTAAACATGTTTCTCAATCTCTTCCTTTGTACCGTCGCATGTTTCTTTTAATGTCAGGGCCCCTTTTTGCAACAAAAAAACAGTGAAGCCTAAGCATTGAGCGTGGATGTGTTTCAGGGAGCCATCGCGCTGCTCATTTTATCGCTAGGCCCATACATATCCGATCCGATTCCTAATCACTAAGAATCGATATCACGGAGAAAATCTCCTAGGCGACGAGAACAGAAGCATGCGAAGGGTGTCACGCTGCGTCGTGGGTGATTAGAGCGCCAGGGGAAATTGGATTTCGTCCTCTAAATCATTCAAGTCAGGTGATGAGTAAAGCAGTGTCGTTCCTCCGCCACTAATTGCAATGGTGCGGCACTCGGCGTCGGCCGCTGGTGGAGGTGCTTGTATATAATCCCGCTCAATAATACCACATCCAGCGTCTTCTTCACTATGTTGCCCCTTCAACCTTCCTGCTGATTTTTCCTGCCCACTTCAATCACTTCTCAAGTGGTTCAATTCAATATAGGGATTAGGAGTTCACTCTAAAGCTCTTCTTCATTAGTTGCAGCCTTCTAGATCCTTTCAGTCCAAGTGCTCGACATTGATTTGAGGAATTATTCATGGTTGGTTATGTTTCTTTTTGGTAGGGGATCAAATCACAGCTTGCATTGGCTACTGGCTCTTCAGGGTCGGCCCATAGGGCGGGGCAGAGGGGCGCTTGCCCAAGGCCCCTACATTTAGTGCTAAAGACTAACAACACAATCACATAATTGTACCATTCCGCAAGCATCGCTCTTCTTATTTTTAATTGTTTTACTTGTTCCCATCAACATGTTTGAAGACTATTCCATCCTTTTATTGTTTAATATATCTATCTTTCTACTCATTTTTTGCACAGTCATATGTACACAAGGAGCGATTGGCAGAAATAAGTATCATGGTATATAATTTTCTCGATCAATAGGAATAAGTAGTTTTCAATGTATTCACCATGATTTTGAAGACAGTTGAGCTATCAAATGTGCGAATCATTTAATTTGCTATTGCATTACAATAATATTTTTTTGGAATACTTATATTGTTTTATGTGTTTTATGTGTTAATTAGTGACAAAGTTTGACCGGCATTGTTGAGAGGCCCAAGAATGCTAATCATGCATAATATTTGATTAGTCTTTAAAATTTAGCATAAATATTATAGATATATATCTTTAATGTGTTTTCTAGAGTAGGGGGCAAATTTTTAACATAAATATTAGAGATATATAACTTTAAGGTGTTTTCTACAGTATGGGACAAATTGTTTAGTATAAATATTGAACATATATAGCTTTAAGGTGTTTTTAGAGTAGGGGGCCTTTGCCCCATCCTCCTCGGCCCCAAGAAAGCTTTCCCACTTTAAAGAAAGGGTCCCTTGGCATCGTTTTGTCCTAGGGCCCCCCAAAATCTGTGGACTAGCCCTGCGACCCTTCTCTTTTGATGCCAAAGAGCAGCACTCCGCCATTCCGGCGCATTTGTGATTCCAGCCTCAAATTATGTATGATGTACCCTAAGGTACCACGATGCAAATGCATCACTCTGATTATATTGTGATTTCGTTCTCTCTTGATTTCTTAATTCATAAATATCCGTAAACTTCGCTTTATATATAACTAGAGGCAGGGACCCGTTCAGTTCATTTTCAAGCCCGAAAGGTAATGCGCATTAGTAATGGCCAAGGTTGCTCAATAGATCTTGTAGACGATTTCTCTGCTCTAGATTGTGAAGTCCAAAAAATTGTCTTACGACATGGTTCTTGTTCTTGTTTTTGTTCCTGTTCCCGAGTATTCAGCTCCTGATCTAGCAGTCTCAATATCCATATGACAATTTTTTAGCATACCATTATGCGAGGTGGAATTTGCATTAATGAACATCAACTGAAAGCAAGCACCTTTCCGGTGGTCATTTTTACCTTTTTACTCTGAGTAGGACATGTTGAAATTAATTCACTGGTTCAAGCAGTTAGGTTCAACATACTTGTGCTTTGTACTGTTTCACTGGGTTTATAATTCCACCTTAGACATCACATTTAACTGACAAATTAACATGCTGCCAAGTTTGTATGGGGTTAAACATAGGGTAGTGTGTTGCTTCCAGAGAAAAATAAAATCCCTTGACACTGCGGAAAGTTTAATGTGAGGACATTATGTGTTAAAGTTATATGTATTTTCTTGCAACTTGAACATACTCGCTCTGTTTAGAAATATAAGACATATAAGACATTTTAGATTTGTATGTTGAATGTACCAACAACAACATCGCTGATAGGAAGAGAGGACACCATACTATACTATTATATGTTCCATACTCCTATCACCGCTGTTGTTGTTGGTAACAGATCCTCTCTTCCTATCACCGCCACCAGTTCTACACGTTTTGCTTCCTCCAATTTGGATCGCCCCTTTATCTCCGTAATGTCTTGTAGCTCCTCATATCATCAAAAATCTTATGTCCTTCCGTCAACTGACCACCGATAATAATTTCTCTGTGGAATTTGATGAAGGGAATATACCCGAGAGGCAATAATAAAGTGGTTATTATCGTATTCCTTATTTATGATAAATGTTTATTTTGCATGCTATAATTATATTAATACGGGAAACGTTAATACATGTGTGTTTAATGAACAAAAAGAAAGTTCCTAGTTATGCCTCTCTTATAAACTAGCTCGTTGATTAACAAGATGATCAAATGTTTCCTGATCATGGACATTGGATGTTGTTAATAACAAGGTCACAACATTGTTGGAATGATGTGATGAACATTCATTCAAAGTATAGCATTACGATTAAGGTCATTATGTTTATATTGCTATAACATCATACGAAGTAATCTTAGTCCTTAGACCATGAGATCATGTCAATCACAAACACCGGATATCTTGCTAACATCAAACGTCACATTGTAACAGGGTGACTATAAAGATGAGTTTAGTGCTACGAAGGTGTTATGTTGAGGCTCATGGATCAAGAGTGGAATTTGTCCATACCGATGACGGAGAGATATACTCTTGGCCCTCTCGGTGATATCACATTAGTTAGCTTGCAAGCAAGTAATTTGATCACTAGAATGTTATATCACGGGAACGAGAAATGAGTACATATCGGTAACAAGATCAAACTAGATATGGAGATACCGATGATCGAATTTAGGACATGTAATATATCGTGAGACAAAGGGATTGAGTTACATGTGTATAAGGTTTATACGATCACAGAAGTCATCGTTGAATGTGTGGGAGTCAGTACGGATCTCCAGGTCCCGCTGCTGATTATTGATCGGAGAGGGGTCTCGATCATGTCTACATTATTCGCGAACTGTAGGGTGGAACACTTAAGGGATACCGACACCATTCAGAGCAAATGATATGCCAAAGAAAGAGAAAGAAAAACAAAGCGCATGAATTTATTTCACTAGATACCGAAACTGGTTTCAGGTGAAATTGCAGAAAGTGTTTCTGCATGTGAAATGAAATACTATCAAGGGGTTATATGTGAATGTTTGTCATTAAAGTAATTGACGAAATTATGAATAAATAAAAGGAGTTTTATTTAATAAGAGTTTGCATTAAATTTGGTGAAAATTTAATGGGAATTTGAGTGGGATTTTGAGTGGAGAAAATTGAAGGGGCATATTGTGAGTGGAGCTTCCACCCACATGAATGAGGGAGAGGTGGGGGAACCCTCCATGGCCGACGGCCATGCCCCCTTGGGTTACCCCATCCCCTATATAAGGAGCCCCTCCTCTCACTTCTCACTCACACCTCCTCGTGAAGGATCTCTCTTTCCCTCTAGTATTTATCTCCCATGGTCTCGGATCAGCGAGATACATGTTCCCGGTGGATTTTTTTGGAAGGATTTGTTGCTTCCGATGCTTCGCTGGAGCGAGGGCACGGAGGTTATTGGGGGTATCCGGACGTGTGTGCGATCACGGATGCACCACTACTTTGTGGTGTTGGACTTGATGGTGCTGGACCGGCTGGACCAGATGGACTTCATCACGATCTTGAGATCGGCAAGCGTTCGACTACATCATCCACGAGTACAACCTCGTTAACGCTATTCGGTCTTTGAGGGTATGTATCTATGGATGTATATCCACATGTTGCTTGTATCTAGTAGATAGATCTTGGTACTTAGTTCCCATCGTAGGAATTTTTTTGTTTTCTATGTTGCGAACACTTCATTTGATCCTTTGGTTTTTCTGTGAAGGACCTTCCAATCAAGACCAAGATTCTCAGATCCAATAGCTTGGGTCCTCTCTACTCGGTTCGGCCTTCTTCGAGTCTCTGACAAGCACACATTGTTGTTTATCACTCGATGTGGCACCATCGTCTTGGACACCCGGGCCGGCCTGTCATAGAGTCTCTTATTCGAGCCAATGTAGTTCCTCTAGAAAAGAATAAAGATCAATCTAGTCTGTGTCATGCTTGTCAATTAGGTCATCATATTTGTATTCCTTTTTATTCTTCTTCTCATGTAACCACCAACGTTTTCCAGCTTATTCATTGTGACTTGTGGACATCGCCTATTGAGAGTGTTTCTGGTTTTAAGTACTATCTCGTTTGACGCGATGATTTTACTCAATGCGCATGGGTTTATCCCCTTTGTAAGAAATCTGAAGCATTTTTCCACATGTTTGCTCTTCACGCGCTAGCCCTCACCCATTTTAATACATGCTTAAAAGCCATCCAATGTAATAATGGTCGCGAGTTCGACAATTCTCTCCTCCACTCGTTTGTCCAAAAACATGGGATTGCACTCCGGTTTTCATGTACATATACCTCGTAGCAAAACGGCAAAGATGACCGCATTATTCGAATTTTAAACAATATCACCCGCACGCTTTTGGTACAATCTAGCATGCCCCCACGATATTGGGTTGAGATGCTCCACACAGCCGTGCTCCTCCATAATCGGCTTCCTTCCAAAGCCACCGACAAGCGTGTTTCGTTCAACGCTCTCTATGGTTTTGTTTCTTCCTATGTTGATCTTAGGGTTCTTGGTTGCTTATGCTACCCCAACACCACCGCCACCGCGTCGCACAAACTTGCGCCGCACTTTGTAGCCTGCGTGTTCCTTGCACACTGGTTCCTTGGGTACCCTTCCAACCATCGCGGATATCGTTGTCTTGATAGGTCCACCCAGAAGATTGTCATCATCGTTCGTGGATCTTAGGGTTTTCTAAACTTCTTAAAAAACCAATGGATTTGTTCTGCAAAAATTGCATACCCGGAATTTATCTACAAAAGTTTTGGTCACTGGTTTCCGTACAAACGTAGCATTAAATTGAGAACCAGAGAAGTAAGTGGGGTGTTCTGCAAAATTTGAGGGACTTGAGAACCAGAGAAGTAAGAGGGGTGTTCTGCAAAATTTAAGGGACTTGCTGATGTGAACTAGATTTTGTTTCTAGACTTTTTTTTACAAAATATTATCACCAATCTTGGTGCACTTGCGTGAAATGGAGGGGGTGTGATTATTGCTTTTCCACATACTCCTTATCTTTCGGTGCCGTAATGAACGGGACAAGTGGAGGATTTGCAGCATCAACTACATGCGGAGAGCTGACATAGAACCAATGTAAAACACGTCAACACGCTTAATATGATCCACGAAGAACATTCAGTATAGTAAAAAGCGTATCAGGTTCATGTCTGAATGTTACATGAGAATAAAAAAACGCAGTTACATTAGAGGAGATAAATACTCATCCCTTCCAAAATATATGATATTTAAGCCTTTTCTAGAAAACATATGTCTAGACATCTTTTAGAGAGCAAAATGAGTGAAGCCTTCTCTAGAAGATATGTGAGTGAAGCCTTCTCTAGAAGATATGTCTAGACATCTTCTACAGAGAAAAATGAGGGTGTAGATACATGGGTTTCAAGAAAAGGCTAAGACATCTTTGAACGGAAGGAGTAAGATATAATGTAGCAGCACATTTTAGATTAATACAAACGTTGATATAGGTAGCAAGAATCAAAGCTAAATGAATTATTGAATCTCAGAAAATTACACCAAAATTAATGTGAGAGGGATCCTCTAAGAAAATTCCAGTATATGTCTTATTGTTTAGTTTTATAGCCTCTCCTTAATTGGATGCCTTCTAGAAGGAACACCATATCGCATAGCTCAGTGTATGGATTGTGTAAACGCTAAAAATGTGTGTACACTGAAGCTCAGTTTGCAACCTATAGTATCAGATTTACGCACCTGAATGTTAGTGTGGCCACAAGAATCTGTGAGAGAATCAGACTTTCGCTTTATTTAGAGCTCCCAAAAGAAACATGGAACGTTTGCTACTCTAGAATGTATGAAAAAAAAGAACTTATGCAGAATTGACATTGCTTTCTGCGTGAGGAACTGAGGTTCAGAATTAGAGCATCTCCCGACCGAGTACAAGCTCTTATGAACAAAACATATGAATTACTCAGCTCCCGACCGAGTACAAGCTCTTATGAACAAAACATAGAGCTGGACGCAAAACACGCACAGACACACCCACAGACTTAGACATCATCAGACCATAAGCACACTACAGTACTACACAAGACACACCGCGCTCGAACTCTGCCGGCCGGACAGCACCAACTCCATCATGTTCCATCACTTCTAGCCGGAGATCTGAATGGATTTCACGTCAGGCTTCTTGACCTCCTCCTTGGGCACGGTGACCGTGAGCACGCCGTCCTCCATGGACGCCTTCACCTGCTCTGCCTTGTGTTACAAGTGCGACAAGAAGATAACGAAGAACGAAAACGAAAAACACAGCAAGGGGACACAGATTTAACGTGGAAAACCTCTCCAACAAAGAGAGAAAAAAACCACGGGCGCCAGCCAGCGAAACTTCACTATATCGAGTAGTGTTTACAAACGCCGGGGATTTTACAGATGCAACTCATCCCAACCGGCGGCTTACAAGGGGTTTATATATCGTTACACTCGGCCCAAGCCTCCGGCGACGGGCCTCGCTCCACTCGTCAGAAGTTGGCCTATACTTTGTAGAATTTGGATCAACATATAACAAACTCCACCTTGAGACAAATTCCTCCTTGTAGCATCAACAGCAACCATCTCTCTGAACAAACAAAGCAAATACTTTCGACGCCAATAGCCACTTGGGCTAATCAGTTAAACCAACTAAGTTCGAGCAAAGCTCAAACTTAGCAACAGGAACATGTTTAGTCATCATATCAGCAGGATTATCATGAGTGCTGATCTTGCATACCTTTAATTTATCTTGAGCAACAATGTCTCTAACAAAATGGTACTTGACATCAATATGCTTAGTTCTCTCATGGAACATCTGATCTTTTGTAAGGTATATGGCACTTTGACTATCACAAAACAAAGTAATGCAAGAATCATGTCCACAAAGCTCAGCAAACAAACCTTTTAACCAAACAGATTCTTTGCAAGCTTCAGCAAGAGCCATGTATTCAGCTTCAGTAGTAGATTGTGCAACAACAGCCTCCAATGTAGCCTTCCAGCTAACAGCACAACCTCCAACATTAAACACATAACCTGTGAGGGATCTTTTCTTATCTAAATCGGCAGCAAAATCTGAATCCACATAGCCAACGAGTCCTTCACCGGTCCTGCCAAACTTCAAACAAGCATTGGAAGTGCCAAGAAGGTACCTGAAAACCCACTGAACAGCCTTTCAGTGTTCTTTACCAGGATTAGCCATGTATCTACTTATCAAACTCATAGCATATGATAAATCAGGACGAGAACAAACCATGGCATACATCAAAGAACCAACAGCACTAGAATATGACACCTTTGACATGTACTCAAACTCTTCATCAGTAGTAGGACATTGAGAAACTGACAATTTAAAATGAGGAGCAATAGGAGTACTAACTGAATTGGCACCATCCATATTAAAACGATGAAGAACTTTCTTAATGTAACTTTGCTGACTAAGAAATAACAAACCAGATTTTCTATCTCGGGTAATCTCCATACCTAAGATCTTCTTAGCAGCACCAAGATCCTTCATCTCAAACTCACTACTTAGGTGTGCCTTCAAAGTAGTGATTTCTTTCATGCCCTTGGCAGCAATTAACATATCATCAACATATAGCAGCAAGTATATAGGTGACCCATCAACAAACTTGATATAAACACAACTATCATATTTAGACCTCTCAAAACCATGTGAGATCATAAATGAATCAAACCTTTTATACCACTGTCTTGGAGATTGCTTTAAGCCATAAAGAGACTTCTTTAATTTGCACACAAAATCCTCTTTACCAGGCACTATGAACCCTTCTGGTTGGTCCATGTATATTTCCTCATCAAGCTCTCCATGCAGAAAAGCAGTCTTGACATCTAACTGCTCAAGCTCAAGATCACGCATAGCCACAATACTAAAGAAAGTACGAATGAAACTATGCTTCACAACTGGAGAGAACACATCATTGTAATCAATACTTGAAATCTGGCTGAACCCTTTTGCTACTAACCTTGCCTTGTACCTTGAAGGCTCTTTGGAAGATAGACCTTCCTTTTTCTTGAAGATCCACTTGCAGCGGACCGCCTTCTTTTGTTTAGGCAAGCGCACAACATCCCATGTGCCATTTTTCTCGAGCGATTGCATCTCTTCTTGCATAGCAGAAACCCACTTCTCGCGGTCAACGGATGCAATGGCTTTATTATATGTAGCAGGTTCAGAATCGTTCTCCACCTGTTCAGCACAACTCAAAGCATAATGTACAAGATTACACTCTTCAATTAAACGAGGACGAGGACCACAGTTACGCCTCGGTCTATCAGCAGCAATGGACTCATGTGGCTGCTGCAAAACAGTAGGTGAGTGCTGAACAACAATATCATCAATGTTTTCCTCATGTGTATCTTCAACGATAGCATCATTATCAACAGTTTTCTGCAGGTTCTCCACCTGCACATTAACTCTCTCCTCTCCAACAGCAATAGGAGAGGTATCTGATGGCAAGCTATCATGATACATAACGGACTCATTGAAAACAACGTTTCTACTTAGCAAAATCTTTTTAGTTTCAGGATTCCATAGTTTATATGCTTTAACTCCTGAACCATAACCAAGGAATATGCACTTAACAGCCCTAGGCTCTAACTTTTCATTATCAACATGAGCATATGCAGTGCAGCCAAAAACTCTCAACTGTGAATAATCAGCAGGCGAACCTGACCATACCTCAATGGGAGTTTTCTTCTCAAGTGGAATAGAAGGTGACCTGTTGATGAGGTAACAAGCTGTGTTGGCTACTTCAGCCCAGAAACGCCTATGCATACCTACATTAGACAACATACAACGAGCCCTCGAGATGATGGTTATGTTCATGCGCTCTGCCACGCCATTCTGCTGAGGAGTATATGGGATGGTGTGATGCCTGATCATGCCATCGTTACTGCAAAACTCCTCAAACTCATTAGAACAGAATTTCATACCATTGTCAGTACGTAGTACCTTTACCTTCTTCTCAGTCTGTTTTTCAATCATAACTTTCCACTTCTTAAAAGCATCAAAAACATCAAATTTATGCTTCAGAAAATAAGGCCACACTTTTCTTAAGTAATCATCAATAATAGTAAGCATATAATTAGCACCACCAATAGAAGTCTTACGGGACGGACCCCATACATCAGCATGCACATAATCTAATATGCCTTTGGTGGTGTGAACGGAAGCATTGAATTTAACTTTTTTATGCTTACCAAAGATGCAGTGCTCACAGAACTCAAACTTACTCATGTTGCAACCATCAATCAGCTCTCTCTTGACCAACTCTGCCATGCCTTGTTCGCTCATATGCCCAAGACGCATATGCCACAGATGTGTTTTACCACAATCATCAGAATCATTAGAAGTAACAGCAGCAGCAATACCAGGCAAAGTGCTACCTCTAAGAACATATAATTTAGCAGAATTCATATCACCTATCATGTGAATAAGAGAACCTTTTGATACCTTCAGAACTCGATGCCCACCAGCATACTTGTATCCATCAACGTCCATGGTACTCAGGGAGATCAAATTTCTGGCCATGCTTGGTATGTGCTCCACCTCACTCAACGTGCGTGTCACGCCATCATGTGTCCTAATCTTAACAGATCCAACACCAACGATATGGCATGGGTTGTCATTCCCCACACGCACAAAATCTCCAGTTTGCATAGGCTCATATGAACTGAACCAATCTTTGTTACAGCAGATATGAAACGAACATGCAGTATCAAGTATCCATTCATCATCACGAGAAGCACAAGCAGCAAAAACAGCTAAGCATTCACCATCAGAACTATCAGAAACAACAACAGCCTTACCAGAACCTTCAGACCTCTCTTTCGGTTGGTAAGTTCCGTTTCTTTTCTCCTTATTCTGCAACTTCCAACAATCATCAATAACACGATTAGATTTCTTACAGTACCTGCAGAATTTATCCTTTCTCTTGGACTTTGAACGACTTCTACCATCCTTGCTCTTATCTCTGTTGCCATAGTTGTTGTATCTCTACTCGGTCCTGCCACGAACCTGCAGAGCCTCAGCCTTGGATGACGTCCCATCTGACCCTACCATAGTTTTCATCTTTTCCCTCTATTTGAGGGCGTCATATACTTCGGCAAGGGTTAGTTCATCACGGCTCAACAATATTGTATCACGAAAATGTGTATAGGAACTAGGCAACGAGCATAAGAGTAGAAGAGCTAAATCCTCATCATCATATTTTACCTCCATAGACTGCAAGTCTGAAACAATCTCTTTAAAAACAGATATGTGATTCATTACCGATCCACCTTCTTGTAGCCTGTGCGAGAACAACTTCATCTTCACGTTCATCTTACTGGTTAGATCCTTTGACACACAGATCGTTTCCAGTTTTTTCCATAGGGCAGCAGCAGATTTCATCTCCAGTACTTCCTGCAAAATATTATTGGACAGATGAAGTTGAATCAAAGACAAAGCCTTACGGTCCTTCCGCTTCTCTTCGGCGAACCAGGTCTTAACATCCTTTTCACCGAATCCATCCAGCGCTTCATCCAGATCAGAAGTTTGGGCGAGAATCGCCCGCATCTTCACCTGCCACAAGGAGAATCTTGTGGTGTAGTCCAGCTGTGGTAGATCGAATTTCAATGACGACATGTCGCAAACCCTAGATTAGAACCCGGGGCTCTGATACCACTTGTTACAAGTGCGACAAGAAGATAACGAAGAACGAAAACGAAAAACACAGCAAGGGGACACAGATTTAACGTGGAAAACCTCTCCAACAAAGAGAGGAAAAAACCACGAAGGCCAAATGAAACTTCACTATATCGAGGAGTGTTTACACACGCCGGGGATTTTACAGATGCAACTCATCCCAACCGGCGGCTTACAAGGGGTTTATATATCGTTACACTCAGCCCAAGCCTCCGGCGACGGGCCTCGCTCCACTCGTCAGAAGTTGGCCTATACTTTATAGAACTTGGATCAACATATAACACCTTGGCGTTGTCCGGCAGCCTGAACCTGCGCAGGAACTTGCCGCTGCTGCGCTCCACCCGGTGCCAGGTACCCGTCTTCTCCTCATGCTCCTTGCTCATCTCGCCGCTGATCTGCAGGACGTTGCCGTCCTCCACCTCCACCTTCACCTCCTCCTTCCTCAGCCCCGGCACGTTCGCCTTGAACACGTGCGCCTCGGGGGTCTCCTTCCAGTCGATACGCGCGCCGGCAAAGGCCGCCGTCTCGGATGAACTGCGCGGGAAGAGGCTGCCGCTGCCGGTGGTACCGGAGCCGAAAGGGAAGCCGTCGAAGGGGTCGAAAATGTCGAGGGAGAAGGGGTCGAACGCGTTGCTGCGGCGGATCAGCGACATTGCCTGTCGTCTGATTCTTGGCGATTCGAGCTGTTGTTGAAAAATATCGACGGTTTGGCCGGTGTCGGAATCGGAAATTTTGATGGTCGATGCTTCCTTGAATTCTGTTGTATCCTCTCAACGAGGAGTGGGGTAGAATTTATAGAAGGTGAGGAAGAGTAATTTCGGGACTGATGTCTCTGGAGAATTCTCCTGTCTTCAGAAAGAACCAAGAAGTCGCTGGATTTGACTCGTGTATTGGGCCAGTATCACGAAGAAGGGCCGTGAAAACTCCAGATTCTTCTGGAGAAGGCTTTGGCTAATGCCAGCGTGGCAAACTGGGGCCGGCGCATTCTAAGGTTTATTTATTTTCTTTTGAATTAAAAAATGTCTTCACACAAGCCCTTCTTTGCAGAATCATGCTTCATCAACTCGTAAGAGGGAACTTAAAATTTTCGAATAAAAACTGTAATTTACATTCGACTATGGCCATTTGCACAAAACACACCCTCCTAGAGATGAAGAAATACTTCCTTTTTAGAAGACAAAGCTTATGTCAATCGACATTCCATAGTGTAGTTAGTTAACTGAAACCAACATACTCTCTTCGTTTCAAAATATAAGATATTTTAGCATTGTGAAATAAATATATAATATGTATGTTCACTCATGTTTGGAGTGAATCTACACACTAAAAGAAGTCTAGATACATTTTCTTTAAAAAACATCTTATATTTTAAAACGGAGGAAGTAGAAGACAGAGTACTACCCAAAGTACACTCCTAACTCAGCCATGTCCTAGCATACACACAATGCTCTTAGCAAATACACAACCTAAAAAAGAAAAACATTATACCACCACCGATCCGCATTCATCGTTTATTCCGAGCTTGTCAAATAACACAGAAATCTGTTTTTATCACCATACCATCCTAGCTATCCCTGTCGTAGCATCATAACTACCTTCAGCCATACACACTAGCTGGTGTAATCCATATGGTAGCCTGCACATTCATCATTTTGTGCTGCCCATCCTGAAGGCTTGGAACATTTTTACCATTCTCATACAACCATTCAACCAAGGAAATAATGAACATTTTTACCACACATTAGCTCATTGATTTCCATCTCCTTAATTCATACCGCTGTCATAGCTGAATCAAAGTATCTGACTCTTTGAGGCCTCATACCGAAAAAGTGGAGCAATTACCCGCCAAAAAAATGGCGGCGCACGTAGAAGGACAAAGCAGGAAAACCGACCCCCGTCTCGCGTCTCTCGCCCCCCTGAGGGCGACGAGACGCCACCGCCTCCTCCGGCCGTCTCCCTCCCCCCTCACCGCCCCTCCTCTTCGCCGCCAGTGTCGCAGGCAAAGCCCTGGCGCGGCGGCGGCGGATCGCCCCTCCCCCGCCCGGAGCTTCAGGTCGGGGCCCAAGGCTTGGCGGCGTTGGTGTTCTTCGGGAGGTCTGGATCCGACGTTTCCGGGTGTCCCTGGCGGTGGAGCTTCCTTCGGTAGCAGGGCCATGGCGGGGAGAGCCTCCGGCGGCTGCCCCTGGCCGGACCTGGGCGCCTCGGCCCTAGATGGGCTTGGGCGGGCCCAGATGGGTTTGGGCGGGCTGGGATCTGCCTTGATGGTCTCTCTGCAGGCGGTGGCGATGGCTCGATGAGCTTGGTTGCAGCGCTGCGGCTCGTCCATTGCAGCAGCGGTGGCTTGGGCTTTACGGGTCCATCTGGGCCTGGCCGGGCCTATCTGGGCCTGGTGTGCCCGGGCTACTCTGCCCGGTCTTTGACCGCCTCCCGTCAGTGGGGGTAGGTTCCTCCCGCGGGCTGCGGTGCTGCTGTTCTCGTTCCGGCGTCGTCATGTGTCTATGTCTTGCAGGCCACGTGCTAGTGTACACGGAGCGACGGTGTTGGTGAGTCCAAGGTCGTGGTGGCGCATGCTGGTTGGTGGCGAAGCTGGGTAGTGGTGCTCTGTTGCGCTAGGGTTCTGTGTGGGCGGAGGTCGGGAGAAATCCCTGTTGGCTTGTCCGACCCTGATGCGGTGCCGCCGCCGGGTGGCACCATTCCCTCCTAGGGGGCATTGAGGGAATCCCTGCCCCTACTCTACCCGGAGTGCCGGGGGAAACCCTTGGACCTTGGTCCAGGCAGCAATACCGTGTCGACGGTGCTTCTCTCGGGAAGGGGCTGCTAGGGACTCGGCGTTTTGGTGCACTTGGAGTGTGGTGGAAAAAGTTGGCGGGCGCAGCGACTACGGGTCATCTCCATCTAGTCAACTCGTCCTGGTCTTCATTTCTTTTCTTTTGGGCATGTCGGGCGTGTGTGTGTTGTTGCCCTAGCATCGCGTATCGTGCTGTGTTTTCCTTTGGGCGTTGTGCTGTCTGGCCCAGCAGCGGTCTTATCTGTGTGTTTTATTTATAAAGCAGGGCGAAAGCATATTTTGAACATAGAAGGACAAAGCATCCCTCTTGCTGGAGCCGGTGCTGGGCCACGGGGGAGTAGGGGCGTGGACGGTTGTGCCTAGGCGAAAACTCCAAAACACCATGTGAAAAATCGTCCAAAAATATAAGGATAAAAATTTGGATGAAGAATCTACGGTAAGCAATTTAATACTAGTAAACATATACTCCTAGCTTCCTTGGCTATCGTGATACTCATCATAGTTAAAGAGCTCTCACTAGATTTAAGGGTCCAGTAGGCTAATATACCACCAACTTCCACAAAATGTAAGTATATGCAACAACTTCGGAACGAAGGGATACATATCGGATGCATCGACTTTCCTTCTCCAGCTAAGTCTATCTCGAGCAGCGAATATCTCCACCCTCCAATTTCAGAGGATCTAGCAAAAATACCATCAAAGTTAACCTTTGCAGGATTATTAGGTGAATTATAATTTTGTGAAGATTGGACGGTGGTGAGGGAGTGATTTTTGCAATGCTTGACGTTTCTAATACTCCAAAATTACAATATCGATTTTTAATTTTCTTGGCGTGATCAGGA
This sequence comes from Avena insularis, assembly GCA_023614405.1. NCBI lineage: Eukaryota > Viridiplantae > Streptophyta > Magnoliopsida > Poales > Poaceae > Avena > Avena insularis. The sequence goes on from CM042685.1 coordinate 378,450,070, forward strand.
AACCACGAGTTGGTGACTTTGGTTGTGACGCTATGGTATCTTTGGGGAGTCCATTATGGTATTCTTAACGAATATTTGGACGATGAGATACCGTCCAATCCTGCTGAACAAATCAAAGCGTATGTCGAAATGATCTTGCATCACCTTCTCAAACCGTACTCTGTCCATAAACATGAGGCACCGCTTGGGTTCCACTTTGGTCTCTCGCGCCGGAATGTATGGTTTATGATATTATTGTTGATGCACCATTATTCTCTTCTTCTCCGAGCAAGAATAATAGTATAATCAACTGCTGGTTATAAGTTTGTGTCATGTTATCTATAGTCAATTCAGTAGCCAATATGTATATTGTACGATAATAAACTATAGTAATATATTAGTTTATTAATACTTGATCAACCATTTACTCTTACAAAGCATTTAGGAGCACGTGCTAGAGCTAGCTCTTGCATGAGGCTAGTCATAGTGGGAGTAATTTAGCTATTAACATGTACTCCCTCTGTTAGAGATTGTAAGGCATATGTGACACTTTGCTAGGATTAAGAAAGTCAATAACTACCTCTCTTAATTATTTCATGCACCAATAGTTACATATGCATGAGAGAAGATAGAGAAAAAGAGGAACATGCATTGGAGGAAAGAGACTAATAAATAGAAGAGAACTTACAATTTCTAACATTTTTAAAAAGCTCTTGGGCCTTGTAATCCCTAACGGAGGGAGTATATACATGCAATGTCAACTAAGCAAGTTGGTTACATGACATGATAATTAATGAAGAAAGAGTGGGAGGTGGTAAAACTTGGCTAGTTACCATAACATCACAAATACCAAGACAATATGAGTCTACAAAATATTTATTAGACCTTGCATGACACCACACACATATTACTATCAACTATAAATGTAGTAACATGAACTAGTAACAAATGCAAGTTACTAGTCTAAGTTACTTAGCACTATAACAAGTCTCAGAGCTCACCCTTCTTCTCTCTACTTCAACTCAGCACAAATATACTATTTAATGTCTTATAGCTAGCTAATGTCATCTTATTGTACCCGCGGATTTTGGTGTTGTCATCGGTGAGGATTTCAACAATATCATTCACATTCACCGCATCGCGTCGAGTCCTTTCGATTGATCAGGTCAGCGTTGTTGTGTAAGGTGTCAAATCATTGGGTACCTTTTTTTTGTCTTCTCTAACTTTTTCTTATGCCATTCATGACTTAATGATCAAGCAAACCTATGGCTCGCCAAGCTGAATATTTTGTCAGTCCTGTTTTTTATAATTAGTTGGTCAATAAAATGGCGAATTATCTATATCTGTCAAACTTTCATCACCACCACGACGGATTGCTGCAATAGCCCTTCAGTTCCCTTGTGTGGTACATCGTGTTAGGAATAGTTAGCGTAACATGCAAGCCAAATGGGTAGTTAGAATTGTGTTAGTATAAACTGCTTGTTGGGCCACGCGGAGATAAAACAAATTTTTTTCCTCTAACGTGGTGATTCTAAGATCTAGCTGAGGTAGAAGGCCACGAGGTTTACCACTAGACGCGCACTTGCGGATTACTGATGAAGCGCGTCAGTTGATGCAGTGCAGTCCTTTGCGATCTCCATCGTCCTGGTGCTGATCGTACAACACCTCTGCTGGTATCCATACGTACAAGGAGGAGCACCAACGGCGAACTGCTAGGTTCATAACGACGGTAGAACTGCTGTGGAGCTAGAGTTTCCAACACATGGAATGACCTAACTGAACAACGATTAACCTTTCTGGGTTACGGTGCTCCACTATATATAGGGAGTGAACGTGGGCTCTGCTCGCGCGCCCATTCACTAAAGCCCATATAACACTAGTCACCGTGAGTCCAACTCACTAACTCAGTCCTAATCCGGTTTAGGTCCAACCCAACCAGATTACAGGTTCAGATCCAATCCGAACTTGCTCCCGCTCTTAAGTGTGTGACCCCGCAGGCTCATGGCTACTTGGACACGATTGGAGTCTGATTCTGAATCGATCAGTCGGTAGCAGCTCCTAGCAGAACGTGCCGACTCCCAAGTACCAAAGAGTCATGACGACTTGCCTTTTCAATGCGACTTACGTCCGAGTCCCTTTTGCCTCACGATATACCTTGTCAGACTATAGGCGAATATATGTCATCTCTTAAATAGTCCGACTCTCTTCTCGATCCGAGATAAGTGATTCACCCGACTAACTCTTAGTCGATCGCCTCGGTTAACACTTAACCGAGTCGTGCATGGCCATGCTTTCCGAATCATATCTCACGAGAGGTCCCAGAGAATATCTCTCCGAGTGGAGGGGCAAAATCCCATCTTGGTTATTCACATCATGTAGCTTGATTCTCAGTCGACCTGAACCCTGCCTTTATAACTGCCCAGTTACAGATCAACGTTTGACAGAATCTAAGTCGGTGATCCTCAACTCGGACTATGCAACAACCTTAGGTCTAAGGATTACATTGTTTGAGATATACAAATGACAACTTGTTCGTTGTACCTCAATATGGGTCAATCCGACTCGCTAAACTCTTTAGCCGAATCTGTGTAAGTTGGAATAGCATCTCCATGCTCATGATAAGTGGAACCGAGTCATCAAGCCAACTTTCACATTGGTCTAAGTTGTGTGCCCAGCACAACTTCGATGACCAAGGATATTTAGTACAAACAACATGAATGCATAGTTCCACAACCGAATCACATATTCAATGATACACATCAGATGTTTATACAAGGACTACTTAATATCTTTATGAATACAATAGAAAATATCATCATACATGATTGCCTCTAGGGCATATTCCCAACACTGCTAGCGGTTATCTTTCTTAGCATTGTCAAATGCCAAATATCCCGAATAGGCACCGTGCCTCTTCCGAAGGGATACATAAGCTGCAACCGATATTGTACTCATGCCTGTTGAGAGACTATAAAAGGCTGGACAGTGCATCAATAAAGATCACTCGTTCCTTTCAATATTCATGTATCTGGGCCGGCCGAACCGCCAATTGGGCGTGCGGCCAATTGGAGAAAAATAAAACAAAGGAAAAAAAGATAAAGAAGGCCGAACTGGGCCGGTCCATACCACGTGCACGGGGTGTGCGGTAAAAACCAACCCGATCGGCATATAGGATTCTCCACGGCTCCTCCTACCGCAATTCTGTGCGAAATGCTAAATGTCGCTTCGTGCGGTGCCCGAGCCTGGCACCGCTCATGCAATCGATGTTCTAGGCCAGCCCATCGCGCGGAGCTCTGGGTTTTCTGTGATGGTCTTTGCGGGCTTTTTGCTGGTTTTCTTCAATTCATTTTTCAATGTTTTTTTGGTTTGTTTTTTCTATTTCTTTTCTAGTTTCTTCTTCTTCTTCTTCTTTGTTTCCCATTCGTATTAAAAAATGTATGTACTTTTAAAATTGTTCGTGATTTTAAAATTGGTTCATGATATAAAAAATTGGTTCATAATTTTTAAATTTGGTTCATGACATTGCAATTTGGTTCATGGCATTGAAAAATTGTTCATGATATTTAAATTTTGGTTTATGTTTTTGTAAAGTTTATCTTGCTTTTTAAAAGATAGTTCATACTTGATTTTTTGTTCATTTTCTAATAAGAGTTCATGAAATTTAAAATCATTAAATATTTTTAAAAGTCCATTTTTTTAAAAATACAAACAGAAGAGAAACAACAGGAAAAACGAAAAAACGAAAAAGGAAAAGTTGAGGCGAACTGGGCCGCGGCCTAACAAATCAGCGCGGTGGTGCGCAGGTGCGCGGCTCGTCCGTCGGGCGCCGCTTCAGGCGGTGTATAGCAGCACCACCCCAGTTCTGCTCCTCACCGGGGAGACAGGCGTACGAGCGACATAAGCACCGCACCACCGGCAGCGCACAGGACGGGAAGCGCAGCAGCCAAAGCAACCTCGCCGTCTCCCTTCCTCCCGGTCGCCCGTAGTCTTCCGCCAGGGCTGCCGCCGCCGTCCTGCTCCAACCGTCGTACGGGTTTCCCCCTCCCCTTCTCGCCCTTTGTCTCTCTCTCTTTCTCACCACCGGCTGTCTTAATTTTGAATTGATTAGCCTCACACTCACGCCTCGCGCCGACGAGTTCAAGACGCCGATTACGGTGGTTGAGCGCACCCTTAATCGCGATCCGTCTTGTTGGTTCCTGGGCCAGTCCCGATCGAATTGATTAGCCATTTTGATTGGTCGGGTGGATAGATTGATTGATCTCGGTTTCTGATTTGCTGCTGGAAAATAATTGCCACCAATGCAGCATCAGCCGATTGTTCCCCGCTGCGCGAAATCGAGGTCTCAGTCTCAGTGGTAACAATTAGGGTGCGATTTGCAGAAGGGGCTCGCCGCATCGCCCTCACAGGGAGGGGTTTGTTAAGGTTTAATAACGCCCCGTGACTTCCGTGAGCGGTCTCATTAGCCTGAGCCCTGAGGTGTAGTGCAGTCTTGAGTCCTGGACTGAATTAATGTTACTTGTGGACGTGGGCTCTGCTGACACCTGTGCCAACATTGCTGGTCAAAATCGTTGATCAGTGTTCACAATCGTTCAATCATGTTCTGCAAGCTGGTGGCCCCAGCCGGATACCTGTACATTGTCTGACATATTGCTATCAGTAAAGCAGAGCCCTGATCCTTTCGTCTAGATAAAAATAACTATTCACTAATCATTTTTGGTCAATGTCTCTGCTGGTACCCCCACTACTAGTGATCTTGGGTCCAATTTATTGTGTGATAATAAATCTACTAGCTGATTCCATTTGAATATCTCTCTTGTTCTCTTACTCTGAAGCTGTACATGTCAATAAGTAATTCTTGTCGCGTCAGCATTTGGAACGGTTAGCTCTCAAGTTCTGTTGAGTACATTCGTTAGTTGTCAGTATGGTTCTGAAGAAAACAAGTTAGCACCTCACCACTCTCACAATATGGTGCAGCTGGAGGCTTCGAAGGATGAGAATGACTGTGTTTTTTATGACACTGGACATGACGCCCAGGCCTTGATCGATTTGATCCTCACTGAAGCAAAGCTATGGACGGTTGCAGGTGCTAAGACTCTTCGACGGCTAGTGCCTGTCGTAGTGAAGTAGGATAGTTGTACAGTTGTTTTGGTTTCTTCTTAGCTTTTAGTAGGTTTTCTTCAGTTCATTTTTTTTTCTGCTTTGCTGCCTGTAAGACCTTCTCGCCAGCTTGGTGGTTTCTTCTAATGAAAGTGACGTGCACTTAGGTGTTTCGAGAGAAATTAGTATTTATGCTGTAAACATCTTTGCTGCACTATGCAGCGGTTTCCAGTTCTAGAACAGACTGTAACAGAAAAGCATTGAGCAGCGGATACTACACTTTTTAATGTTGTGCAATCAGTGATGGAGGACAATTGTTAGCTAGTAATTTACTACAACAATTGTGGTGATGCAGGTTCATTGGATTTATGTCAATGCATGCTAACTTTGCAAAATGATATTGTTCGAATGTGCCATTAAGTACATGTTAAACTTAAATAATCATTTCCCTTTTTACAGTATGACCAAAATATGCGGACATATATTTCTATAATGAACATTGCCTTTGGTACAACTGTTCTGCTAGTAGCTTGTGATTTTTGTTCCATTAGCAATCTGCTTCAAGTGTGTTTAAGTTGACAATGAGTGTTAGATAAATTTTCTTGGGTCATTGAGCAGTTCCTTTCAAGAACCGGTATAATTTCTAAAATTTGCACACTAACTGGGTACTAAATTTTGTCTTTTCTTATGGAATCAAGGGTAGTTGGTGTAGCTTGTGGTGGTTTTGCGTTTGAAAAGTTATGAAAGGTTTAGTCATCTTTCTGTAATAAAGAAATACTTCTACCTAAGTCGTAAGTTTTTTGTTCCAAATTGAATGTACATATTAGATAATCATAAAGCAAAAAACGATGAAAAGCAGCAAATATGACGTTTCCGATGTCCCCACAAAGCTAGAAATAAAGGATAGGTTGTCAAGATGGTTAAATATTAGGATAACCCCCCCAAAAATTGCAGTGTAGTAGACTTGTAATTAGGTATTTGTGAACAGCCTAAGTCAGGTTCTCAGAGTGAAAAACTCCTAGACAAATAAGTTAATCTATAATTGATTTTTAAGCGACAACCAAAGCTGGTTTTATCTTATAAAAGAAGGGGGAGTTACATATAAAAAGGGTAGAGATTACCCAAAGTTAAAAAGGTACTACTTCCCTTCCAACGAACAAGGCCTACACTTTTTTTTTTTGAGAAGTCAAGCTAAGTAAAGTTTGACCAAACTTTTAGAAAAAACTATTAAGAACTTTATTATTATATAGATATCATATAAAAATTTATTTTATAATATATCAAAGGTTGTTGATTTTAGATTCTACATATTAATATTTTTTTCTAAAAACTTGGTCAAACTTTATGTAGTTTGACTTTTGGAAAAAATATAAGCATTATTCATTGGAACAGAGGTTGTTCAAAAGGTAGGTCAGAAGCCAAACACAAGGAGAACCAGAGAAAAAGGCCAGGCAGCCGAAATTTTTTAGTCGCCCACGGTTTCTCTTGCTGGCAGCAGAATGCTGGATGCGCCGGCGAGCCTCCGTTGGAAGCGTTCTTCCTTGATCGATGAGATGATAGCGAAGCATCAGGTTTCCCCACTTTGGCTTGATCTTTGCCAGGAGGCAACAGCAAGGCATCAGTTAATCTATAATCGTCTCAGCTTCCGCATTTACTGCTGAGGTTCTGTTGTACTGTCCTCGTTGATTTGTTTTCCTTCTATATCAACTATAAAGTGCAATATTTACTTGCTCTTCAATTTCTACGAGGTCTAACATGAGTTGGGAACTTTGACAGCAGATCCACCATCAGCGCTGCATGTACTTCTGGGACATGGATGACAACTGTTGGATATATTCTAGACCTTCCCTGAGCTGTAGATGAGACCGTATCGTCGAGGAAAATATACCAATGTGTCCTGGAGGCACTTCCGAGGACCACAACAAGATCCTTCAACTGCTTGTATGCTAATGAGAAGATGGCCTCGATGTGCTGGGCCTCATGATCCCGAGCATAGTAGCCAGCCCGCGAAGCAGTGAAATTGTGGCCGCACTCCTGGCAATGCTTGACACAACCTTACCAGCAAAATGTGTGCCATAGAGGGAAAAGAAACACCAAAAGAAAAGGAACCCCGGTTCGTTGACATCTGATTTCAAATTAAATTGTTGAATGTGCAAACATTTGGGTTGAATATTGGATATATTCATGGCCACAAGCCCAAACCTTAACACCCAAGTCTGCGACTGAGTTTGGCTGTATCTAGTTGCTAACTTATTCCCCTGGTTGATGTTTCTATCCACCTTCACACCTTCATACTAGGGAGTTAAATCAAAATGATTGTTCCATTTAATTAGTCTGGTCATATTTGTTGCCTCCTTCTACCTTATGGCCTTGAGCCATTCATTTTGATTGAGTGGACCTATTGGTAGCAGCTGGCCAAATATTGTTGAAATTTAGCTTCAGAAATGCTATTATTCCATCTTTACTTGATTCTGATGTGATTCATAAAACCATAATCTCATTTTAGTTCTTTGAGCTCTATGAACTATGAAAAGAGATTGCTTTGAGCTCTATGGACTATGAAGACATTGCAAAGTTAAGTATAAAGAAGTGCCAACTTTGAAATTTCTCGTCACATATCTGTGCATTTGCAGTTTGCTAAGTTAAGTATAAAGAAGTGCCAACTCTCGAGCATATAGCTTGTTTCTAAACGACACATTTGGCTGCAGAGATAGAGAGTGTTGAAGTCAGGGAAACTTGACAGTTGCAGCCTCAAGATTGGGGCACCCATTCTTAGTAACAGAATCCGAACTGAAAGCTCCACCAATATGCTTTCCTATTTCCATCGTCATGCTGATGTCAAAGGGAGGCTGTGAGGAAGCAACTACTTTCAAGCACAATTACCATGCAGCAGTAGATTCTTGTCTTACTTTGGTTCATTTCCTGGTAAAAAGAAATCTGTTTATGGATTTTATTTATTTGCTTTTACCTAACATTTATGTTATATTAATGCAAAGCTATATTCTTGAAATTAGCACCTTCTCTTTTGAATTCATTTGATTACAATCAGTAGCTATATTGCATTATGGGTCTTGTCAAACTGAATTGGTGAACTGGCTGTTGAATATTCTTTGGTCCAGTTGGACCTCCTAATAGCACACATAGTACAATATTCAGTATCTCATATAGCCAAGTTACTGTTTCTTGTGTAATTTGTGATATTATTCCTTCTCATATGCTATCTTCTATTGTTAATGATGATGTTAGGTGGTCATTATTGCAGTCCAGCACTGTTGGATATCTTGACGCAGAATATCAAACTATTAAATTAAATGTCTTCTTCATCTAGAAGAGCACTAGCATCCTCCTTTTCAACAGTTGCTAGTTTTCTGTCTTGTTACCCCTACTTCCTTTTCAACCTTTTGCGATTTTCTTTCAATTGATGTGTCATCTTTTAAAACATGCAGATACATCCAATAATACAGCTCATACGTCCAAGCAGACAAAGGATATACAACCACAGAAAGGAAATTAAAGTCTATATGCCAAATAAGTTGGAACAGCAGGGTAATGAACCAAGCTTTAAGTGTAATTCATTGTGAGTTCTTTACCCGGATCTAGCGATAGCCATTTAGTATTTTATCACCGTGTCACCCTATGAGTATTATTGGTCTCATTATATTTTTGAAAAATGGCAGTATCAACCACTTTATGCCAGCCTTTTTATGCACATGGCCGAACCCTATTAGTAGTGCGATGTAAACTATACTCTGTAACTTGTGTAAAGGTAATATATTGTTTAGGAACCTGATTGTTTCATTATTTTAGCACTACTGCAATCCATTAAAAATAAACCCATATTTGAGGCTTTGAACTGGAGGTGTCATAAAGCAAAGGATCCCACCAGGACAAGCCAATATAGTTAGCAATCTAGCTCAGCCCATGCCATGTGGTCCCTCAATTGTATTATTAGTAGGAGCATTAGTACTCTCAGTATGACGATGTTGAAAGAGTTCTGATACTGTATTGGGTCTTTAGAGACTAGTTCTTCTGGGGTAGGGGCACTTAAGAGTGTCACCTAGGCCGTTCCACGATTAGTTTGGGATAAACCAAACATGCATCCAAAATGGCTTCAGTTTCATGGCTGCTGAAGATTGAGCTCCTTGCCAAGTTTAAGGTATATTTTGCAAGGCTAGATTGTAATCACGGATAAACCATAGTGTGCAGAGCCATAGCTGGGCATATGTTGAGTGCTCACCACAATAGTGTGCAGAGCCATAGCTGGGCTGGGCATATGTTGAGTGCTCACCACAATAGCGTGCAGAGCCATAGTATGGTTGGTATTCATAAATACTTGCTTCCTTTTCTCTCAGACATGCTTACTCTCTCCTGAGGATGGTTACCTCGTTCGACCATATCAAATCAACCAATCCTTTTCCATGCTGGTATTGAAGTAGATAGCGATCAAGTAGCTTGAGATTCTCCACAGCAAAAAGGTGAAGACAGAAACAGGAAAGGGAAAGCCAAATAAAAATAGATCCGGGTCAATATTCCCATTTTCCGCCTTTACAAATATACAACTGAAGTTTGTCGGCAACAACAAAAAGAAAATAAAAATACAACATATGGAATAATTAATTCCCGTCTACGTGCATGGCAGCAGTTGAAAAGTTTGGGACTAGTTGTATGGTCTGTGATAGCTACCGACACATTCAGTTTTACCCATATGCCTGTCTATTTATTTGATAAACAGGGTGTGAACCAGGACTCAAGTATCCAAAAGTTGGGTTGTCGTGTACAGAAGAAAACAACAATTTTCAAGAGAAAGAAAGGGAGACTCCAGAATGTACTTTTCTGTGCATTTTGATGCCACTAGTGAGGATAGAACTGTCTTTTCCATGGGCACTGCATCATCTTCAGCTGATGAAAGTTGTGGAGGTTGATTTCTGTATCAACCAACAGATGTGTCTGTGCAAGCACCTCAGCAAAACCTACTCACGAATCCGTGAGCCAGGTCTCAGCTTCTGCTGATCTACTCTTGTTCCATGAATGGCGGAACATAGTACCTAGATATGCTCAAAAGACAAGGGCATTCTTTGCAAGTCTTTGTCATACAAGTCTGATGCTGCTGCTTGCAGCTGTTGCTGTGGCTGCTGATTCTGGAACCAAGAAGCACATATCCCTTCCATGTTGAACTGGCTCTCTGCCTTGATCACATCATCGTACAAGGACTGGCTGTGGTTCTGCATCGTGGTCGCCTCCGCAAAGCTTCCATGAAGCAAGTCCGGCCACTTGAGTTCCTCCACTAATTGAACTCCTCTGGTATCTTTTTCCTGTCCGACTCCGATATCTGTCCACGGGAACACAGTACTGTTCTCCAGAATTGAGTTTGTGCTCTGTGGCTCAAATCCCATACTGTTGCTTCCACTGCTCCCGGTACTGCCGCTGCTGCTAGGATTAATACCATCCCAGTAGAAAGGGGCACCGCCGATGCCAGTGCCCCCGTGGTGGTGATTGCCTGGAGGGAGGTTCAGGCCCATTGACGTCGAGAGGGCCGATGGCGAGACCGTTGGCATCACGCTGGAAATCGTGCTGCAGTTGAAATCGTTCTGGTTGAACCAGAGCGAATTCACACCTCCTTCACCGCTGCCACACTCGGTGCTGTAGCCTAACTGCTGCTGGAAAGGGAAATAGAGCGTTGGACCTGATGAACGGCAGCTTGATGGGCTGTCATGACCAGCGGCAAGCTGGTCAAGAAACAACTCCTTTGCTGGCACCTTGGTTCGTGCCAAGCTTGGAGTTTCAGGGCGCTTCTTGTCATACACTGGCAGCAGCATTGATGATTGGGCCGTCTCGCTGAGGAGGTGTCCGAAGTTTGCTAGCGCACCGGCACTTGACGGGTCGACCTCACTGGAACCGGAGGTCCTCTCGGTGCTGATGGTGGGGGCTGCTCCGCTGCGATCGACCTCGGCGAGGGGCTTGTGGGTGTTGGGGTCAATGCCCTTCTGCCGCAGCTTCTTCTTGAGGGACGAGTTCCAGAGGTTCTTGATCTCATTGTCGGTCCTCCCAGGCATCTGCGCTGCAATCTGAGACCATCTTCTCATGGAAAAGAAAAAGGGGCCGTATTAGTTGAATTATTATCACCAAATCTTGCTCTGCAGCTACTGACGCTGAATTCTGCTAGGAGGCCTAGTGCATGCAACATTGGCTCAAAATTTTACCTGTTCCCGAGTACAGCATGGAGCTCAATGATGAGGTCCTCCTCGTCCTGAGCGAACGCACCTCTCTTGAGGTCTGGCCTCAGGTAGTTTATCCACCTCAGCCTGCAGCTCTTGCCACACCTCTGGAGCCCTTCAGCAATTCACAGGCACAATTCAGATAATCGTACTACTGACTAATAATTAAGAGAGGAGAAACTCGCAATTCACAGGCACAATTCAGACAATTGTACTGCCGACTAATTAAGAGAGGAGAAACTCGCAATTCTCAGGCACAACTCAGATAATAATTGTACCGACCAATTTAATTAACAGAGGAGAAACTCTTGGTTTGGGAGGAGAAGAAAGAAAAGCTGGCAAATTAAGAAGCGTGGGTTTTGTTTTTCTACTCACCAGCAAGTTTAGGGACGGAGCTCCAGCAGCCATGGCCGTGCTTGGTTATGTGGTTCATGAGCTTCTCGTCCTCCTCGGGGGACCAGAGCCCTTTTCTGAGCTTCTGCTTGTAGCAGCAAGAATGCCTCCCCATTCCAGCTAGCGCAATGCAGGAACCTTGAGAGGTTGAAATTCGCAGAGCCGGCAGAGGCTTGAACAGGCTTGCAAATTGCGGAGCTTGAAAAAATTCGCAGAGCTAAAGCTTTCTTCAGGAATCCATGGCTGGAGGGGTGTGGGAAACTAATGCGGAGTGTATAGTGAGCTATATATCGGGAAGCGAGCGATCGAGGTGCAGAGAATTGCGCGAGGGGCAAGCGTATGGGCTGCTGCAGATAGGAGGTTTCAGTGGAAAGCAGGCAAAGGTTAGGGGGCACTCCTCTCCTTTTCTTTGCAGGACACACCACCCCTCCCTTTAGCACCTTCTTTTAAAGGTGGTGGTGGTGGAGGTGGTTGTGGGAGGCGAGGGGAGGTTTTAACCCTTCTTCTTCTTCTTCTTCACTGCTACTAGCTTGGTTGCGCGTGGGAGAGGGAGTAGGTCTCGTCATCTCCTCCTAAGAATCTATGTCCGGTGCCAAAACCGGTGGGGTAGCCGCCTCCCTCCCTCCACCGATATTTCAATTGTCCCTGCCCTGTGAGAAACCGTTGATTCTTCTTCTAACCCAGTTCCAGTGTTTCTTTGAGCACAAGCCAGTGAAAGTGAATTGGGTCCATCTGCCTCTGCTGCGTTATCAAGGAAAGGGACCGGTGCTCTTGCATGCTCCTCCCATGGCGAATGCCACGACCTGGAGCAACCAACAGTGTGGTAGAAATCTTGTGGCAGGTACTTGTACGTCACGAGTGTTCCATGCAGACGACAGACAGCTGGGGGAGGCCCTGTCCACCTTGCTTCTGCTGCCAATTAAACCCTCGTCATCCTGCTAGCTGCTGCTGGTGGTAACTGTGCATGTGCGGCCTCGTTTTCTGCCACCTTCAAGATTTTGTGTGTCAGAGAGAGACGAGTGTTGTCCTCTATCTGTAGTATGTATCTCCGTTGTTGCTTTTCAGGTAAGTCACTGGACTGGATGACTTCTCTCCCGGCGGGGGGTGGGGAAAGGCCAGAAAGCCGTCGTCAATCATCACCGTTGGGGTCCTGGGGAGAAAGGAGGTGGCAGCAGGCAGCGGAGGTTCGTATTCCAGGACAGAGGGCATCTCCCCTTTTGTTTACCCCGGCCGGCCGGCCGGGCAGCTGCTAGCTAGGTACCCATTATCTAATCAGCAACCTTTGCCTCTCCAATCCAAGACGGAGCACGTTGGTTGCCGCCCGCCCGCCCGCCCGCCGCTGGTGATGATCGGCGAAGAACCGAGGCTTCTCCGATAATTGCAGGGATAATTGCGTGCGTCGCGCGGGTACACGAGGTAATGATTTGGCTGCTGACTGTCGCTAGCGTCAATGGATACGCCGATCTCATTGTAGAAAGGAGAAGATATATATTTTCTGATTTCTGAAATCCCCAATACCACTGCATGATAATTGTAGGTCCATGTATAGGGGAGGGAGACAAATATTCGCGGCACAGTGGTAGTATTCCCCAATGAGCGAGTCAATGCAAGTATTATTGTCCCCATGCATCCTTCCATGTCCGACGGTACACAGATGATAAGGAAATGTTTAATCCGTGATTCCATGATTAGGATCGTAATGGCTGTGCCCACGTGACGGCCGATACTCGTCCCCCATTAAACAAAACGCTGGGGATGATTGAAGATTTTTTATAGTCTGGTTTTCCAGCTGATGGGGTTTTGTCCTTTGATTCCCCATGCAATGCAACGGATCTCATCCGCTCTGGAGGCTTGCGTTGTCTGTTCCGGTAGACTCTTGTACATACATATGTTTAATTGGTGATGAGGTTTTTGGAGCAATTAGCACATCCCCGTTGTTCGTATGCAGCAGCTAGGACCTCTTGGGAGGTGAATATGTGGCCGTCTGTTCTTTCTCCATGCAGGGCTTGCAGTTGGGCCGAGATAAAATTACTTGTTATAGTAGTAGGTAACAGCAACCCGTTTGCTTGTCTGTTCCACGCACTACAAATCTGCTTGTTGCTTCAATTGTTTTCGTTCAGAAGTTTTGAGCATGGAGAGTGTACCCTGGATGCCATTCACCGACGGCGGACACTCATTCTAGGTGATCCTGACCAGGTAATTATTATTAAGGATGCAGCTCTCTACACCCCTCAAATCACGGCACAATTCTGATCGTTTCGTCTGTGTCTAGAAGAAGGCGGAGGATAAGAGCAACTCAGCAGCAGCAGCACGGGCGATTAGCAAGGCTGGCATGAGAAGATCACGGGTGGGTTGAAGGGAGGGCAAAAAAAAGTTTGACGAATGAGCGAGAGGCATCTTCCCCGGCCGGGGCGGGGTCCCCAGCACAGCAGAGCAGGAACGACGACGGCATAGGTCCACCCCACCCCATCCCTACAGGCTACAGCAAGCAATGCACGGTGAGCGACTACTCCTACTCGCGCACTATTCAATTCACCCAATGTTCATCCACACTTAATTAATTTATGGGTTACGATCAGCGGCATTATTACGCACGAGAGAGAAGAGAGAAGAGAGAAGAGAGGAGGCGTTAAATTTTGTGGTGCGTGGGTGGGTGGGGCCCGTACTGTCGTGGCGACGATGATGATGAACGAATGATCGATGGGTACAGCCGGGATTCGAGAGGGATAATCAGAATTCAGAACAGGACGACGGAAGGCATCCCACAGCCAGGGTGGGTCCACTCCCGTGTGGAAGCCTATACTGGGTAGGAGTACTGGCTTTTGGTTTCGTAGGACAATGGGCCGTGCCGTCGTGGGTAGGGGTAGGGGTATGTACCGTCCAATCCCCGACGGACCCAATCGTATCCATCCGTTAGTACCATGTAGTAGACGCTCGTCACTGGCTGCCCTGCCCATCCATGGATGGAGCCAACGATGGATCGAGGCTATAGGCGTGTGCCAACCAACTCGACGCGCACTCGCGCTAGCCTGCTATAGTAGCTGCCCTGCCCTGGGGTCACCTCCCCTCCTCCGCCGTTCGATTCTCGTGACCAAGTATGAAACTCCAGAATCTCCGAGTCTTCAATTTGTCTATCTGTATATCCCTGCTTGCCCTGGACGATGCTTTTTTATTTTAGTACATGGTCGGAGCAAGTGAATATTGGCATAATATTGCCTTGCCGCCCCTTCTAGTTAATCAAGCAAGCTAGCCGTGTGTGCGTGTGTGTGGTGTCGAGGTCCCTGTCATGTCCGTGCCTAGCTAGCTGTCACCCGTGCGCGCGTGTGGTATACGCGCCTCCGTACGTAGCCCGTTCCTTGTGTTTTCCTGTACTATCCGACAAAATCCCAAAACGCATGGATGGCTCTCTGTGGAGACGGAGAGCATGCATGCATGCATGTGCGCGCTAGCTATATAGGATGATGGCGTAACAGGCAAGAATATCAGGTAACATGGCCTGCTTGCCACACTGCTTCGCGGACACAGTTGCTTTTTAGTTTAATACTTCCCTATACAGCAGGGACATACACTCTAATACACCGCATATACACACATGCGTATGCCTGTATAAATACGCATGCTGTAAATACTACGTACGGGGAGCGCCTCGTGTAGCGTCGGCATACTACTATATATATATGACTCTTGCTTCAATACATCACATGGCGATCTCGAATGTTTCATGCCAAGCTTGCTCTCAGTCGCCAATTTGCAATGCTGTAATCATGTGGAGATTTTAGATGTTTGTGATCATGCTCAATTGGACGGCACTCTAGCCATTTCCTCTCCCCCATACACTGAGAGGAAACACTCCAATATATATAGTGAGTTATTTTGGCAAATTAACTAAATAAAATTTCCGCTCTTAAGATAAATTAAGGAGCTAGCAAAGCTAATTTGATCCGAGAAAGTAGGGACACACATAATGCGCTGGACCAGTATCTACTTTCGTATGAGGTGGATGCGTTCTGGATAATATAACACATGTCCAATTTCTACACGCTTTTCCACCGAACCTGCAGTGGCCACCTAGCTACACCACGTACGTAGAATCATCACCCTTTTCAATCGACCAAATTGTTCATCAAGATTGCGTCCATCGAGATTATCCAACATTTGTAGCTGTCTTTTACATACCTTCCTAATGTAGGGCAACTGACACAAAGGAATCCGATCTGTGGATGATTAAAAAAGGTAATTAATTAAGGACGAGCTCCATGCATGCTCTCTCTTTCTCTCGCGTCGTCCTTTTCTTGCCAAAGAAATGGACTCTATGAATTTGCTCTTTCATGCGATCCACATCACTTTCTCCACCCTAGTATATCCATGTAGCTCGAAAGGTGGTGTCCGCATCTTAATTCTATTCTAGTCCCTTTCCCCTCTTCTCTCTCGGCACTAGGACCAGAATGAAATGAGCTACATTACTCATTTCTAGGGGTACAAGATTCTATTTTAAGGAAAAGAGTAGTCATTCTTCCTTTCTGCAAATGCATTTTTGCAAGTGCTAGGTTTATAAATTGTCTGACCATATGGGAATTGCGTAGGATTTCCTCGATCTTTTCCCTATGGATAGCCATGGCAAATCCTTTGAAATTTCTTCGTGCCCTGAAACAAGTTTCTGCTCACTCCTTCAAAATTATAGTCATTTCTTTATTGTTTTTCCAAGCCACATAGATAATGATCTCCATGAAGAAAGGTGTGTCTAACCGCCCCTGCCTCATACCCTCTCCGTTTAAAAATATAAGATGTTTTAGCTTTCTTCTTCTAGAACATATGTAGAGACACCTTTTAGTGTGTATATTCACTTATTTTTCTTTGAACCCACGCACTAAAAGATATCTAGATACATGTATTTTATAAAAAGACTAAACATCTTATATTTCGAAATGGAGGGATCGGAGTAGATAGGATTAGCTCATGCATGGGACTGAGCTCATGGACGGATGAAGGTCCAAAGTTCCTTTGGGGAGAGATGTAATTCTAGCAAGCTCGTGCAAGCTTATAGTTCCAAGGGGCCACTTGAGACAGCACACATAGATCGTATGGGGAATTTAGCTACTTAAGAATAATTACTGAGATGGAAGGTAATTAGGCTATGCATTCTAACACCGAGAGTGTAATATACGCACCAACCGACAGACTCTTTCATCTGATGAGTCATCTCCTCTTATCTTTTTTTGGTCAACTTGTAAACTAAGATAACACTATTTTGGAGTAGCAAAAGGCTGCAAATGCATGATTAGTTATTCAGTTAGTTATGAGTGTTTGGGGCTTGAAATTACCCTACTACTTTTAGGAAGGACATGACAGCAGGCAGCATGGCTGGGCTCCATTTCCACGATAACATCACTTTCCATGGCCCTAATTTGCAAACAAAAGCTAATTAGTGCTGTGCCGGGTGCATGCATGACCGCAACCTGTACTACTAGCGCTCCTACCTTATCGCTATAATCGAGCTAAGCGCAAACCATGGTACAGGAGAAAGCCACATCACCATAATTTTTCCTGCCGTCCGATTCAAATCGATCAAAAAACTGATACAGCTAAGAAATTAAGTCACATATACATCCTATATACTAGTACAATAATTCCCTTAGACTGCACATTACTTCATATATGGTTCGGATATAAAATCATTTTCTTTCGTCATTTATGATACGAAAGTAGAACACATCGAGTCCACACAAATTACAATTGTCAATATCTCTCCTAATCATCTTAATTGTGCTAAAATCCTCGATTAATTTATGCTAAGGATTAATTCCCTTAGATTATACACACAACTTCATGTAGAGTTCTGATATATAACAGCATTAAGTTTTTCTTTCATCATAAATATGTGGATAGTTTGAAGTTTTTCATGGCCTAGCTAGTCTGATGCACATCTAGTTCCACACAAATTAGGATTGTCAACATCTCTCTTGATCATCTTAATTGTGCTAAAATCCTCTGATGCACATCTACTCCACACACGAATTACAATTGCCAATATCTCTCTTAATCATCTTAATTGTGCTAAAATCCTCCATTAATTATGGTTGTGGTTAACCCAAGGTCTGGCCACCCTAGTTGACAAGCAATCAATTAATTAGCAGGGTCCGGTCCATAATCATGATAATTAATCCCTGTCCCTACAAGATGTGAAACCGCACCTTCCATACGGTCCCGCCGTCCCATGCACGCATGAGCGTCACTGGTAGTGTAGCACTTTAGCAGCTAGCTGCCGCTACTAGTGTACCACACTGCACAGTTTTCTTCTTAGTTTCTTTTCAACGTCGCCATACGTGATATGTGCCCGTCCATGTATCCATCGTTGTAATCTCATCATGCATGTACACATCACGCATGCACTGTCTTGAAAAATATACACATCACGACAGTGTACCGATCGCTCGTACGACCGTCCTACTGGCAAACATTTCATTTTCATACGTACATGCGGATACGAGTATAATACTTTAAAGTCTGGGTACGTATGAGTTGTGTACTGATGTATACTTCGTGCTGTCTGGCCCAGGCATATAAATTAAATACATATATCTTTTTTTTGCAGATTTATATGCTTGTGTGTGTTGTTGTGCTTGTATAGCTTGCGCGTGTCCACGTGCTCATTATCAACATCACATGCATGATATCTACATGCATGGTCCAATTCTCTTCATTTTCGTTTCAATTCTGCATGGTCCACTCTCCACTGGTTTTCGTACGTGTATATTCTATCAGAGCTATAGCTAATTAAGCTCATCATAACTGTCAATTGGTGTAGTAGTACTACGAAAGATAGTATACGTGTGGCCTCTAATATTTAGTATATGTAGCTAAGCTAGGGTTGAATATCGTTATGTGCTTAGTATCATCCTGCCTGACCTGCCATGCACGTTGTTCAGACGTCGTTTTTCCTGTCCAAGCGTATCTCCATCGGGTCCTAGGATGAGTGCTTACAAATAAATGATGCCAGCTTTTGGACGCGTATGGACGTACGTGTTGGGTCCATGAGCTAGGCACCTTCATGCGCGCGCATGCGTCCGTATAGACATACATATTCAGATTCAGAGGTATCAAATATGCAGTAAATCTTAATCATTTTCATAGCATCAAGAATATTTCATATCCCACTTAAAATGCAATCGAACTGATCATACCCAATTATACATGAATTAGGGCCTGTTAGTCAATTAGTCAATTAGGGCCTGTCACTCTTAATTAGTCAATTAATTAGGGCCTTCTTTCTCTTTTTTGGGTATTATAGTACATATGCGTTTTCGTTTGCAAACTGGTCTTAGTTTAATTAGGGGGATTTGTGCCGCATGAAGCTACCCTAATACATTTTTTTCCTCGAGAGAGAAAAGATCGAAGTACATACCCAGGAATATATTGAAATTATATGCTTGACACAACATGGCATGAGCATACGCCAAGTGGCACGTACAGTGGTCAGAAGAGTTCATATGCTAGAAACTGTTGAGGTGCAACGGAGATGAGGGAATATATCTCGTGTATTTCTGGTAAGGTGGGGGACACAATTATTTGTACAATCCACTGTAGCTGCTTGAACCAAGAGAACCTGGTTGTAATTTGGTAGAGTATCCGAATGTCTGGTATAGTCCGTCTCTTGTCTTGCGTGCTTTGTTCGTATGCACAACGCAGCTAGTCTACAGTGTTGTGATTATGATCAAGAATTCATTTGGTACTAAGAGCATCTCCACTCGTTGGGCGAACCCAGGCCGAAATTCGGATTGTTTTTGGCCGGACGGAGCTTGATTTCGATCTGGGTATGCCCAGTTTTCCACTCGCGTACCCAGGCGAGTTCCCACGTTTGGGCGATTATGCCTGAATTTTGGGCGAACTTTGGGCGAATCTGGTCTATATGGGCGAAATTTGGGCGAATATGGTCGATACGGACCAACTTTGGGCGAATATGCCCGAATTTTGGGCGAACTTTGGGCGAATCTGGTATATATGGACAACCTTGGACGAAATTTGGACGAATATAGGCGATACGGGCGAACTTTGGGCCAATATGCCCGAATTTTGAGCGAACTTTAGGCGAATATGGTCTACATGGACGGACTTTGGACGAATATGGTCTATATGGGCGAACTTTGGGCGAATATGGGCAAAATTTGGACGAATATGGGCGAACTTTGGATAAATAAGGGCGAATATATGCTGACTAGGCGGGTCCACTCGTCGAATTTGCTTCGTCCGGCGTTTCCAGGGCGTACCCAGGATCCTGGGTTCGGCCTGGGTAGGCCGGACCAAAACACGCCAAAATCCGGACGAAAACAGGTCCATAGGTACGCGACTGGGCAATTTTTGATGTCCAAACCGAAATTCGGCATACGGATAGGCCTCCTGGGTAGCCAAGTAGAGATGCTCTAATCACCTAGTCACTTGAGTGGATGGAGTGCACAGAGATATATTAGCTTTTCATGCTACCAGTATATCTTAAGGCTACGCATACGACACTGCATTTACTTCCATTTGGAATGAGTTACTATTTTTTCTGTAAGACCAAGGAAAATGACCTGTTTAATTAGGCTTTCTAAATGACAACAGAATGTAGCTAGTATTATTTTGTCACTATGGCGGTCGTACTCTCTCCATCCTATATTATGTTACGCATAATTTTACGTACAAGTCAAATTTTACAATAATATGAATATGTGTGATACAGAATGTATATATTGTGAAAATATATTTCAAGACAATCTATTATATACTAAAAGCAATATAAGAATGTTTTTCGAGGCATCTGGTTCATCCACATTACCTATATTATATTAACCATTGGATCTATAATTTAACTCTAAGATTTAATTATAACGCATGTCCCATCCACCCTTACATATAGGCCCGTTCATATACAGATCTTAAATTTATTAAACTTTTGTACCGGTCGGCAACTTATGGTCACGTTCCACGCAAAAAAAAAACTTATGGTCACGATTCAACGTTTTCTATTCACGTACAGGCAACTTATGGTCAGGTTGTCTATTCACGTAGTACAAGCATCTGTACCGGTTCGTTATGGCCACGTTTAAAAGAACAATCTGACGGCACGTCATGTTTAGTTGTAAGGGATCAGCACGCAAAGAGTCCACAGGGAGCACGGATAATTCAAACAAAATCCAAAGTTGAACATTGTATTCCTACTCCTACATGTACAATGCATGCCTACGGGACGACGATAAATTACTTGGCAAAAAATCACCCGTTGCTGAGTGAGCAATTCATGATCTGGTAGGCGGGTTCCGGAAGGCTCCGTCGGCGAACTCCCATGGGTGTATCATGCCTGGAGATTGCTGGATCGGAAGGTAGTCGGTCGCGTGCACCTTATTTTTTTGGCCGTTTGGTTTCAGCGGGAGTGTTGCGAAGCTCTGTTGTTTGTTCCCACCAAGTGCCATGCTTTGAGCCATCAGATGTCAGATGCGGAGAATGTCAGAAAAGCGGAAATTTGAGGGTAGCGATGGTGATTTTTGTTCTTGTGGCGACGGAGATCTGGCTGCGTGATCTGGTACTCGTTGCAGCGATTGTTGGTGCGGAAAGACAACACGGGAGAGTTCCCAGTCTTATCTTGCAGGATGAAAATTCAAGGTCTGGCCTTAGCTGGTTGTGTCTGGCAATGACCTTGTTGAAGGCATTGTTTTGTGAGTAAGGATTTTCTTCAGGGTGAAAACCTATGACCTTTGGTCGGGCAACAACGGTGCTTGGTCACTGTTTCCTTCTTGAAGGCATTGTTATTGAAGTGGAGGACTACTGGTGTTGTTCTGATGGTGTCACTGTCGTTTCTTTGAGGATTAGTTCTCTCTAGCGGGATTTTTCTTTTTTTTAATTTCTTTTTCTTTTTTTCTAAGCTGTGTGCATCCGTAGAGCCGCTAGGGCATGCGTTGTTGCAGAGGCTGGGTGTAATTGGTGTCCTTGTGATATTAATATATACCCTTTTCCAAAAAAATGTGCATGCAAAACCGAAAATAAGAATGGGCAAAAGAATGAAATGAGACAAATTATAATTTGCTAACTTAGCTGAAAACATGCAATAATATTTTACAAATTTGTTCATACAAACCTAAGCAAATTGGTAAAATTGATTAATCATAAGTTATGAGTCGAGACAGAATAATTTCCGTCTAGATGAACAAACTAAAACACACAATGGACGATATATAGGCTAAAAACCTTATGACAAGTTAAGGAAATTGTTTTGTAAAGTATTTTGAACCATTTTTCCTTTTGAACAACGATTGTTTCTTATTATTCATGAAGTAAAGTATAGTAGATCGAGACAAGTGGAGGGGACACAAATAACTAAGATGTTTAATAAAATCAAGAACCATGAAATTTCCTCGAAGTCAATTTAGAAGATTCTTCCTTCGCATTTGGACTTTAGCCCATGTCTGCAACAATCATATGAGGCAAAATATGCAAAAGCTAGACTAACCTCGTGGTTTTATAGAGCCACTTATCGCCCTCTAAAAATGTTAGTCCATATGATAATTGAATATACTTTGTCCTAGAAAACACCTCAGGCACAACATACTCCCAAACCTTTTATTTACGAAGCAGAACAAAACTATACATGAGTACCACTAGATGTATTACATAGCCTGCGACTGCTAGGCAAAGAAGGGGATGAAACTAGAGACATTAATTTTTCACGGTGGAATATCCACCACCCACACTATGTTTCAGTGAACACTCAAACCAAATAATGTACCTAACTACAAACCGAAGGAAGACGAGCGAGCATACACGATAGACAATTCACTGGAACCGATAAAAAGAACTTGAGTGTTCTCCACTAGCATAGAAAAACGATTAAAGTCTGAATATAAATATAAATAAAATAATGTTCCACCGATCATCCCTTTTAATTGGTCACAAATAGGGTCCTTATGGAAGTGACATTACTCAAATAATAATAATTTTTCCTGCAAAAGTGATGCGTATTATAGAAGAATGTTTGTGTTGGCTATATATAACCATAATATTTTTTGTTGCATGATGCTAACAAAAGAAGTAGACGATGCCCACGCATTTGCGAGGGCCACCATGCTAGTTCTAATAATATTAATTTGGCACCGTATAAGTTTATAGTTGTATCAAACTACTTGGTCAAACATTGTATAGTTTGACTCTGATAAAATCTTATAGGCAACCTAATTTGGGATGGAGGGAGTACAAGGAATCAGGAAAATCCAAGAGGTTGATCTAACTCCAGGAGGTAATAACAATATTATTTTGTGCTATCGGAGCGCATGCTCCCTTTATTTTAGAGAAGTTGAAAACCTTCGAAAAATCCAAAAAACAAAATTTTGTGTACTTATTCGAATGTCATTTTCTACTCATGTTTGTTTGAAAAATTCATTTTCAGCGATCTGGTTGAAAACAAACATAGGTGAGGAGCTACAGTAGCATTTTGTAATTGAAAAGGTTGTTGGATTTCTTATTTTTGCACAGCTCGCTCGTAAATGAGTTGTGATTTTCACGTTGAATCTAAAAAGACTGACGTTATTTACTAGTGATTTTTTACTTGACCGCATTACCAATTCTATGGTTCCTGTCGAGGCGAAACTTAATCAGGTCTAAATATTTATTATGTTTGTTTCTTTAGATAAGTACACTAGCTATTTGACGACAAAGCCCTCAAACATTTAGACTACTATCAATCAAAAGAGGAAGATAAAGAAATCATAAAATAAAATAAATGCTCAAGTACTCTCCTTAAGTTACATAATTTTCGGAGAAACTTACACCAGTGAAGAGTTGAGTTAAACATACACCCTATTGCAATTTCTATGGATAATTTCTCAACCTTTTAGAGAATAATATTTCAGTATAGAGTTCAAGCGTTTTAAGCTAGATCTAACGAGCTATAATATAAAAATCAATCTGTAGAACGCATGGGCATGTTTCCTTGTTCTACAAAATATTGGCTTGGTACCGGTCAATTTCTTTGAAAATTGTAACCCAAAGGCTTGACTTCAAAGAGTTGCATACACATACATGTCTTTTGAGACAGTGGCAGAGGATGGTCTGCTGTTTTGGTATAGAGGTCAATGACATATGACATCATTTAATTAGTGTCATAGGGGGAAGGGGGACAAAGGCTTATAATCTCTAGAACGCACATCTCTAAATCACAAGCCGGTATAATCCAAATATGGATGTCGACGTACTACTGTGGAAGCCGTTAGGACACCCACAAGCAGGCTCGCCGGATAAGAGTATGCCACGGTACCGGCCAACAACCCCATCCACATTTAAAGTTATAGCTTCAAGTGCGAGAAACGTGCCATCTAGTTGCGCATCGAGCATACACAAATGAGTATGTACACCATCGACATACAAGCCGCATATTAGAGCACGTCATGTACAAAAAAAGAAAATATAGGCAACATCCGAAGACAGGATTCAAATATATAGATAGGTAGGACACAGAGAACAGAGCTCCCAATATTACATCATTCGTCAAGCGGAAAACGTGATATAACATACGAATATGAATAAGACCCAAACATCATAAGATGCCGAGAAATAAGCAAGTGAGCTCCATGCCCACACGTCTCGGGACTTACTGGTAGGATCCCGACTACTGCTCGAAGTAGTTCTCATCTGTGTAATCGACGTAGTAAAAACCAACTTATCCACCCGATCACACGTAGTTGTACGGCGGGAATAAACCCAAAGCGAAAGAACATAATGAAATAAAAAGCGTCAGTACTGAGACCAGTACATGCGAGACTAGAATTCAGCGGTTCTCGCCTCAAATGATATATGGTGTACTTAGCGGCGACTAAGCATGCAACTAACTAACTTAAAGAGACATGCGATAACTTCGCCTATTACAACGAGATAAGAGAGCGCTAATCGATAACAATAATATAACTCCAAGCATAACCCATCTGAGGCTTTCCCCTCGAAAACCAATCGAGGAAGTAGTCCCACGGAATACACACGTTGCAATTTTAGGGATCTAAGTTTTTAGTTGGTAAGGCTAATTGCTAGTCAAGCTTATTTGTGCAAGGCATTAGTGGCATTGTCTATGAGCATAACACTGTACTTCTGAGACATCCATAATCGTGGACACACGGCTTCCGAGTTTCACAACAAGAACCGTCTCATAACTACGCGCATCCAAGAGTATAACCAACTATATCTTATCCACACAAGAGATACAACTGATTCTCCAAGTTGCACAATATTCACGACTATTATACCGAACGGGGTCACGAAATATAACTTGTAGAGCTTCCCTAGGAGTTGCCGGTATGTACCGCTTTTATGTATGCAAGTCATGGCAGTCCACCAAAATCACACAACTCAACCCATGTCCGAGGACATATTATGCGTATGCACCAAATGGAAAACTAATTTTAAGGGGGGGAGGGGGTTTCCCCAATTTTCCCATGTTTGGTTAGCGTGATATTCTTAGAATCGGTATCATAAAATGAACGGTTCCTAGTTCGACTCAAGCATTCCCCAAAGGTGGTCGCTGTCGGGGTCTTATCATTAGGTGGAGACATAACCAACAACATCAGATTAATATCCATATCACCGACATTATCCAGATTTCAAGTTCCACCTGTATGAGAGCGGTACTAAGCATGCCTACGACTTGAAAGGAAAAAGCTAGCTAACCAAAAAGTGCAATGGGATAACCAAGGCAATATAGTAGAGTAGGTAAATAAAGACGGTACCGAAGCATCAACAATAAGGATAGCAATAAAAATCAATAGAAGGAAATAAAATGCAAGATAGGTAGAAGGGGGTGAGATGCTCGCTTGATGGATCCAAGGATGAATGCGGTACAAACTTGAGAGGGTGCTCGTAAGACAGCTCAAGCTCCTGCTGGTACTCATCGGACTTGCCTTCTACCGAGAAGTACCAAAATGCCATACAGAAAGGAAATAACGCAATGAACACATGATTGACGCGATTGAAGAAATAATATAGCATAAAAATATATGATGCGATATGTTTAGTGATTCAAGTTTAAGTGGCCGAGGGACAAGAGCATAGCAGTAAAAGTAAATTGAACACATGTTACTTAGGATTTCGAGTGTAAATTCAATTAGGGTTCGACGATGCATGACGCAAAAGAACAACTGTATACCACGGGTGGATTCATGGCGTTGAGTCGATTGATTTATACATATCATTTGCTAAAATTGGATTTATGGATTTAAAGTTATTAAATTTGCAATTTTAGGGCCAAAAGGGCAAAATGTCAAGGTTGTAATGGTTAGGCGTTGTTTCTGCAAAATTCCACTTATGTCATTTTATTCATCTCAGGAAATCATTTATTTTTCATTTTGAAATTATTTGCAAATTCAAAAATATTTGAATTAATTAAATTAGAGAAATAGAAATAGAGAAAAGAAAGCAGTGGGCCATCGAGACAGAAGGAGTTGGGCATGCTCCTCGGTTACCAGGCGCACGTGGGCGGTATGGGTCCTCTAGGGGGAGAACTGAGAATCAGATTCCGTTTTTTACATAAAATCGTCCTCTCTTCAAATGAAGAAAGCGACAGATACAAGTCGAATTTGGAGTTGTAGGAGGAGATTGTGATCTATAACTTTGGAGGATGTTTCGCCGAAATTGAACTACACGTGCCGGAAAAATGGAAGAACAGCCTGGGTTCAGTCTAACAACAGATATCCAGAATTTTGCCTACACTGAGCCAAAGAGGGCACGGTTTGATGCGTTGGATAGCTGGTATTACAAAGATGAGATTTGGTGTTGAAGATTTCTGCAGAGGGTGCCTGGTGCCTGGTTTCCCCGGTAAAATTGGAGAAGAGGGGATATGTGGGGAGATTCGCGGTTGTTGATGCCAAGTGCGTTCCGGCATTGAGCGAGGCGTGTGCGCGTGGCTTCAGTGTTGGGCGCGCGCAGAGAAGAGAAGAAGGGATGACCAGAGAGGGTTGTGGTGGCGCGAGCTCACCATGAGGTTGCGGATGGCGAGGGGTTCGCGGCCGGTGTGACAGTGGTATAGAGGTCAATCACATATGACATCATTTAATTACTGTAGGGGGGGGGGCAAAGGCCCCCCTCTCCCACGATAAGGATGTAAGACTCATTTAACATAAATCTGTTTTGAGGGTACCGGTCTTGATGTTGCGGCAAGATCCTTCCTTTGGATCTGCATGAAGACGATGATGCAAAGCAGGCCGGAGACAAAGATGGCACGTACCCGCATATCATCTGTGCGTACATCGACTCTAATGATTCGGTGCATAGGATGGCACGCATGGGGCTCGTGTACACTAGGTACAACTCGAAGGGAAGGTTCTCGAAAGCTCTTGTAGTTTCTTGTTAGCACATGCCTTGCCGCGAGGCCGCCAGGCGTCATCGTCTCTAGTTTGACGAAGTGAAAGTGGAGACCATTCCCCCTTTCTATCCCTAGCAGGTACCAAAGTGAGCGCCCCACAATGAGACTCCCCTATTTGCACAAAATTCAATGGTCTAACATCATATGCTCTCCAAACACCATGACATTCATCAATGGAAATAATACAACTATATAATCTACTAACTATTTAATAGAACTATAGTATAATCTACTAACTCCGGTCCATAATAAGCACTGGTGGAAAACATGCCTCTAGTCCTGAGCCGTTACGGGCTCTAGTCCCGGTTTTGGGCCTGGGACTGCGAAAACGGGACTAGAGGCCCCCCACTAGTCCCGGCTCGCTACGGCCCGCGACTGATAACAGCCACGTGGCTGTTTCAGCGCCGCGGGGGGCAGAAACCCTCTAGTCCCAGGCCGTAACACCACCCGGGACTATAAGATTTCCTGCCGCGGCAGAGAATTGTGTGTTTCTCTGTCGCGGCAGTGATTGTGTATTTCCTTTTTTTTGCCATTTAGTTCCTTTTTCGTTTTGTGTTTCACTATAATTTTAAACATATATTTAAGTACACATATTCTACGCTACTACATACACAGTACACGCTGATGCATCTATATAATTAATCGATCCCTTGCAAGCATACATTGATGATATATATATCAAAAGGAAGAAATGTTTTGAAATTACATGGTCATTGATGAATATATATATCATATCAGCTACATGGAGATCACTAAGGCAAATTGAGTTCCACGTCATCCGCATAATGCTCTCCATGTACATCAAGGACTTCCTTCATCATAAATCCCGACAACTACTCTTGAATTGCTCTTATGCGCTGGTCTGGCTCTAGTTTCTCCTGCAAATCATAAATATAATGTGAGTCAACTTTCCGCTCACTGGTCAACTCACGGATGTACTCGCAGACGTAGTATCCATATAAATGAGTTCCCGGTGGCTGCTGTAAACTCTTCACCATTTTATAAGTTAGCTCCTCTTTGAATGGACCTGGTATTTTCTGTCTGAACCGTCCAACACCTGCTCGGCAAAGAAAATGAACAAAGGAGTTATTAGTTACTTGATATCAGGAAATGAATGAAAGAGGATGATATAATGCGATAATGATTGAAATTACTTATGGAGCATTTCTTTCATATCGCTCCACTGCTCTTGGTCCCAACTTAATGAGTCGTGGACTTCAACTAGGGAGTTGTCAACTTGAATGTTTAGCAAGATCCAGCGGAATCTGCGGACGTTTACATAAGCATACATGCATAGCTCATCGAGTAAGCAGAAATAAAATGTGTACAAGATATAAATATTCACTTGAAGTTGTAAGAAAATAGTATTTCCTTAACAAAATTATTCTCAGTTAAGAGCCTGCACAGGTCTTCCTCCACATCATTGGGGTGATTTTTTTAACGTATATTCATTAATGATATATGGGTCAATGAACCTAACGTCATATCTTCTAGCTCTTTTGCATTCAAGCATCTTCATTCTGCAGAATATAATATCATACAAAAGGATATATAGTTAGGATAATATATTAAATGCAATGAACGAGCTGAGCTACAAACTTAATTATAGAAATAAATCACTTACAGACAGTAGCAACCAATGATAGATTTGTCGAGGGCATGCTGGTTGTATAACTGAAACAGTTCGGTCATTTGAACCTGTATTGAGTATGGTTTGAAGTGATGCTCCTTTCTAACATCCACCGGAAACCAATCTTTCTGATGCTTTTTTTCTGCTTGCGACATGTACCCTTCGTGCAAATTTCGCATATGTGTGGATAGACACACGAGCTCCTCATTACTGACTAGAGGCTCCCCTTGGACATACTTCCGTACTATCTGACCCACTGGCGTATCTTCATAGCCTAAATATTGACCAAGAGACATTTTTGCTTCGGTAGCAAGTGCTTTGGCCTGCGATACAGTGATTCCCATTAGTGCAGCATTATTACGGGCTCTGGGGTCCATTATTTGCATGTCCATATCTATTTCAGCTCTGAAGGCCTCGTCGAAGTCTGAAATGACTTTGAGCGGGGCAACCGATTGATTCTTCTGTGCTCCGAGCTGGGCAACTTGCTTCCCTCTTTTTGCACTTGTGATTTTTTTCTTCTGTGCTTGCTTAATAATCTCCCGGTCATAGTCTGATTCCAGATTCATCGATATCTGGGATGGTTGCTCAAGAAAGGACTTAGCCCACTTTTTGTTTTTTCATCATATACCGGATTTGTCTCAGGCTTTTTGGGTGCAAAATGCGTCTTAACTTGGGATGCCACATCCGCGTTAGCTTCCTCATCGGTCTTGTCATAAGGTCTCTTTGGAAGAGCCGACGGGATGTCGACTATCTTCGCCGTTTGACCTTTCTTCGATGTGGGGCACGGGGGAGCGTCAAACTTCCGTTTCTTCGACGAGGTAGTAGTATTGCATGGAGGCGGAGGCGGAGATCGAGTATTGCACGGTGGCGGATATCGAGTTGATGTACTCCTGCTCCGGCGATCATCAACGGGGCGGGGTGGACTTGGAGGTTGGTGATAATCGGGTTGGGGTGGACTTGGAGGTTGACGATATTCGATGCAGGGTGGACTTGGATTCCTTGGAGTCGGTGGCCTTGGCGCCGAGCCTGGAAACTTGATGTACTTCTTATTCCATAGAATGATGTTGCGCTTGACATCTCCTAGTTTCGTAAGGCCTTCAGGCATAGCGATTTCAATCTCTAGGTCCGCAAAATCCCCCACTATGTCATCCACCGTGATACGAGCATAGCCTGGTGGAATCGGAAGTGAATGCTGGAGTGCTCCAGGTAGACAAGGTAAAGCAGTGCCGATCGCCACCTTGAAGGACAGGTTGTTCATTGGTTGATGTAGCTCACATTGTGCCATCACTCTTACATCATCCACGGGGTAGTGAGGAGTCGGTGCATCATCCAGCTGTGCTTGATCATCAGCCCGGACCTCCGTGGAAGCCACGCTGCTTCTCCGCTGGCTAAGATCGAATGCAGGATCATCAGCCCACGGGTGAGTTGACGATAGCGGCCTTTGGCTAATTTCATGCACGAGGTTCTTCAGATCAGCTAGGTCCTGCTCTACCCTGGAGATCCGGTCTGCCTCCCGGTCCTTATTTCTCGGCGACTTCATGGCGGCATCGTCTCGAGAAACCTTTTCTTCCACGAGACACCGGCGCCTTTGCCTCGTGTTCGTCCTCCCTTTTCAGGATTCCCTTGTAGGGGTTCGTAGCATGGAAAACAAAAAATTTCTACCGCATGCAAACAAACAAGCCAAGATCTATCTACTAGATTGTAGCAACGAGTCGATAGTGAAACTCACCCTCGAAGATTCCAAAGCGGTTAACGAGAGCGGATTCTCGTGGGTGATGTAGTCGTACTCTTGCCGATCTCAAGATCGTGTAGACGATCCTTCCGGCGCCGCGTTCCGGCAGCGCTCCCGTAGTCGGTCACACGTTCGGTACTCGATGAAGACCTTCCTCTCCCTTGTTCCGGGCAATGCGGAGGTTGTAGCACTTTCCTCGCGATTCCAGCACGACGGCGTACCAGGAAGTAGAGGAAGATCTCAGGCTTCGCCTTAAGCCAGAGCGAGTATGGTGGACTATGAGAGAGCCTTGGTGATCTAGGGTTTAGAGGCACCAAGGGAGAGAGAGCTAGGCAAGGCTAGGGCTTGGGAAATCCCAAGTCGGCTAGGGGTTTGCCCTAGGCGTGCCACGCACGAGGCGTGCCAGGGGCTAGGGTTTTGGGTGGTGGAGGTGTAGGTCTAGAGGGGCACCCCTGCCCCTCCTTTTATAGGTGGGAGGACGCGGCCAAGGGAGAGGGAGTCCTACCCCAACTTGGCCTCCTTGGACGGCGGTGGAGGGAGAGGGACTTCCTCCCCAAGTAGGTTTCCTACTCTCCCTCCACCAAGCAAACTTGCCGTTTGACTTTTCAAATTGGCGTTTGACTTTTCAAACTAGGATTTGATTTATCCCTTTATTTTGCTCAGCCATGACACCTAGTACATGATGCAACCATTCCAACTTGTTATGACACATTCATGTACCCTTCCCCTCCGGAGTGCCGGACCTTCCGGAACCTTCTAGAACATTCTCGATGAAAACACCGGAATCATTCTCCAACTCCGAAACAGGACTTTCCTTATATGAATCTTATTCTCCGGACCATTCCGGATCTCCTCGTGATATCCCGGATCCTATCCGAGACTCCGAACAACATTCGATCTCTTACTCATCATTCCATAACTACTCAACAACATCGAATCCTTAAGTGTGTTTCCCTATGGTTCGTGAATTATGCGGACATGATCTAGACACTTCTCCGAACAATAACCAATAGAGGAATTTGGAAATTCATATGGCTCCCACATATTTCTACGATTACTTTGCGATCGAATGAACCACTTACATACGATACCAATTTCCCTTTGTCTCATGATAGTTTACTTATCCGAGGTTTTGATCGTCGGTATCTCTGCATACCTAGTTCATCCTCGTTACCGATAAGTACTCTTTTCTCGTTCCCGTGATATGTGATCCCTTGTGAGCCAGTCACATGCTTGCAAGCTAATTGGATGACATTACACCGAGAGGGCCCAGAGTATATCTATACGTCATATGGATGGACAAATCCCACTCTTGATTCATGTGTCTCAACCCATACTTTCCAAACACTCAATGCCACCTTTATAGCCACCCAGTTACGGTGTGGTGTTTGATTTCATCAAAGCATCCTTCCGGTGATGGTGATAAACATGATCTCATGGTCGAAGGAATTAGGTGATGGTGTATCAGAAAGCATATAGCAATTGAACTATTAAAATGACTTGATCTTTATGCTACGCTTATCTATAGGAGTATGTCCAGCATACCATTCTCCTAATGATATGATCTTGTTGTTAATAACATCTCAATGTTCATGATAGGGAAACCACAATCATCTATTAACCAACAAGCTAGTATTATGAAGTGGCTTTACTAGGTACTCTAATTTAGTTTACAAATCACACAAGTATTAATGTTTCCTTGTTAATACTGTTATAGCATGAATGTAAACATTTATCATAAACACAAAGATATAATAATAACTATATTTATTACTGCCTCTAGGGCATATCTCCAACATCCCTAAGGCGCGTGTCAGCTCGTCATTCTCTCTCTTGGGACGGAACAATCCCAATTGAGCATCGTTCATTGCTTGAATAAGATCTTGGAAGGGTTTAGGATTTTTTCATGAAATAATGTCTTCCCTATTTCTGGGTCCAATGATCCCCCGTGCCCGTACCACCAGTGCTTTGACCTCTCCGGCCATCCATCTGTACCAGGAGTGACGCCTCTAGCCCTTATTTTCTTCTCCATAGTTTCCCACTTAGGGACGACACTCTTGTAGCCACCTGTCCCCATTTTATGATGGTATTTCTTTTGGGCAACATTTAACGCGTTCTTTGCTGACTTTGCCTTTTCTTTATCAGATTGCTTGTACTGTACAAAATCGGGCCACTGTTCTCTCAACTTCCTGTTTACTCCTTTGAAGTTTGGAGTTTTCTTTTTCGCGACATATTTTGCATATAAACTTTTCTTGTGGTTCCGGTACAGTTCAACCATCTTGCTCAGGGCCTACTCCTTGAATTTCGCTCTATTTTCAAGCCCACCCGGCCTTGGGGTAATACCATCTACCTCAAATTCTTCATACTCTGGAGGTAGTATGAAATGCGCTATGAGATTCTGCCAAAGGTCATCTTTGGCATCATCGGTGACATAGTTGTTGGATTCTTCACCGGGTTTCTTTGACTGATTCCATTCTTGGATGCTGATCGGCAGGTTGTCCCTAACAAGCACCCCGCATTGATTTATAAACATCCTCCGGTGCTTTTCTAGAGCAATCGGTTCACCATCATCATTTATTTCTTCGATGGTGAACCTCTGATTACCATCCAACTTTTTGTGCGGCCCTCGTTTCGTTCGAGCTATCGATTGCTTCGATCCGGTGGGCTAAAAGAAGAAGAGAGAGTTATTAATATATATCTAGATCAGTTAATGAATAGAGGTAACACGTGGCTTTATATATATATGTACCTCGCCGGATCCTGTCGAGGGGCCATCATTATTGTTGTTATTTGTTTGCCCTTCGTCCATCCGGTCTTCCCCTTGATACATTAGGTTTTCCTCTAGTCCATCACCAGATGGATTCAGATATGAGGATATCTCTTCCTCGAGCAAAATATCTTCGCCGGTAGTAATATTAAGAGGAATTTCACCTCTTATCATGCCCTGAAGATAATCTTCACCGATGCAACTAGGATCTTCGGATGGATCCATGACTTAATTATCTATAACAAAAAGAGAGTTAAACAGGTTAGAAAAACAATAACCCTAATAACTAAAACAAAAAAAACAATAACCCTAATATTATTTGCGGTAAAACAATAATCTTAATAACTAAAACAAAAAACAATAACCCTAATATTACTTATGGTAAAGCAATAATCCTAAGAACTAAAACAAAAAAACCCTAATATTACTTATGGTAAAACAATAATCCTAATAACTAAAACAAAAACTACTAACATTTCCTAATAATATAAATACTAAAAATAACATTTATACAAAACCTAAATATTACTAATCATAATAATAATAATAATAAATATTACTACAAAAACATAAATATACTACTAATTAATACTAGACTAATTATACAAAAACCTAAATATATAATTAATACTAGACTATATAATTAAATAACCACCTCCCATGGTAGGAGGAACAACATGGCATGAGTGATGCGACACGACACGACGCGACACGTCTGTGACGGTGACACGACAAGGCGGCGCGGAGGCTCGGCGATGCGGCGTGCGGCGGCTCTCTGATGGCTACTGGAGACAAGGGCGGCGCGGAATCGGGCAAGACCTCCCTGTTTCAGGCGACGACGCCTTCTCGTCTTCGTCATCAAATCTTGCTAAGTGCTGGGTGGGCGCTCCAGGGGCGGGCGCGTGGTATATAAAGGGTCACCCCTTTAGTCCCGGGTCAAGCCACAGCCCGGCACTAGAGGGTCTCTAATATTGTGCGGTGGCTTTACCCGCGACTAAAGACCCTCCTTTAGTCGCGGGTTAAGCCACCGCCCGGGACTAGAGGGTTTTTTCGGCCGCTTCGTTTTCACGCGCGCAGGCACCCTCTAGTCCCGGGTCGAGCCTCGGTCCGGGACAAGTTTGTTATTTGTAAATTTTTCTTTTTTAATTCAAATCAAATATAAAACTTTCAAAAATCATATCTTTTATTGCAAAAATCCAAATAAAACAAATAATATGGCTATTATTATCAGAAAAATATAAAGAATATTAATATAATATCCATATATATGTTTACATCATTTATAAATTATTTCATTTGTAATTTTTCTTTTTTAATTTAAATCAAATATAAAACTTTGGAAAATCATACCTTTTATTGTAAAAATCCAAATAAAACAAATAATATGTCTATTATTAACAGAAAAATATAAAGAATCTTAATATAATATCCATATATCTGTTTGCATCATTTATAAATTATTTCATTTGTAAATTTCTTTTTTTAATTCAAATCAAATATAGAACTTTGGAAAATCATACCTTTTATTGTAAAAATCCAAATAAAACAAATAATATGTCTATTATTAACAGAAAAATATAAAGAATCTTAATATAATATCCATATATCTGTTTGCATCATTTATAAATTATTTCATTTGTAAATTTCTTTTTTTAATTCAAATCAAATATAAAACTTTGGAAAATCATATCTTTTATTGTAAAAATCCAAATAAAACAAATAATAATATGTCTATTATTATCAAAAAAATATAAAGAATCTTAATATAATATCCATATATCTGTTTGCATCATTTATAAATTATTTCATTTGTAAAATTCTTTTTTAATTCAAATCAAATATAAAACTTTAGAAAATCATATCTTTTATTGTAAAAATCTAAATAAAACAAATAATATGTCTATTATTATCAGAAAAATATAAAGAATCTTAATATAATATCCATCTATCTGTTTGCATCATTTATAAATTATTTCATTTGTAAATTTATTTTTTAATTCAAATCAAATATGAAACTTTGGAAAATCATATATTTTATTGTAAAAATCCAAATAAAACAAATAATATGTCTGTTATTATCAGAAAAATATAAAGAATCTTAATATAATATCCATTTAGTCCCGGTTATAGTCACAAACCGGGACTAAAGATATTTTCTGCCATTTCCCACCACTTCCCGCCAAGTTTTTCCGCCCTTTCCTTTTTACAAGAGCTTTTAGTCCCGGTTGTAGTCACTAACCGGGACTAAAGATATTTCCCGCCATTTCCCAAAGCTTCCCGCCAAGTTTTCCCGCCCTTTCCCTCTATATCTAGGGCGATCGCGACAGGGCTATCCACACATCCACACCTTCCTCTCTTAGAACAATGGACAACGCCTACTGGGCCATTCTGACCCTCTAGGAGACCGAGGCGCTGTGCGCCTCCAACTACCCTTGTCCACAGACTACCACGCCGCCCGCTGATGCCGGCTTGGAGGGGTTCCTGTCCCTCCTGTCCCTCAAGGTTCCGCATGCCGGGCGGCCATCACGAACCACTTCTACCATGAGCTCACGCCGGAGCAGTGGATGGATCCCTAATGGGATCCCGACAACTACGACACCTGGAATGCCTTCTTCGCTAATAGGCGGGAAAGGGAGCTCGCCTGGTACGAGGGTGATGTCCCGCCCCCGGTGAACCACAACGAAGCCGTCCACCATCTATGGTGGGTGAACCGTACTATCATCGGAGTGATGCGCTACATCACCGGGGAGACCGTCCTTGCCTGCGGTGCCCACAAGTCCACCCGCCACAGAGCCATAATAAGGCCCCTCCCTCGCCCGGTGGTAGCGGCATCGTCTTCCAGGAGACCCCTCCCCCGCCCGCCGTGAATCCAAGGCCGGAGTGGCCCTTGGTATATGCCATGGCTGGGATGAGGATCCCCGGAGTGGCAGGTGACGATGACGATGATGAAGAAGACCCTGAAGCTGCATACTATAGGACTAGGCATGATTATGACTAAAGGGGGCGGCTTTAGTCTTGAGTGTTAGCTAGTCCCGGTTTGTCCCGGTTTTTAATATTAATAAATGTCTTGAGTGTTACCTAAATATGAAGATGTTGTATTTAGAGGAAAATGCCTATAAATAGAGGAAAGGGCGGGCAGGCTGGATCAAGCGGCCTATAAATAGAGGGAAATGCCTATAAAGAGATGGTTCATCTTTAGTCCCGGTTGGAGAAACCAACCGCCATCAAGGATTATGCAGACTGGGCCAGGCAGCACTAATAATAGGGGTGAGTGTCGACATTATGTCGTGCGGCTTGTACCTTGTCCTGGATGGTGTCACCAACCGGGACTAAATATGAACCTTTAGTCCCGGTTGGAGACACCAACCGGGACAAAACATGAGTCAGCACTAATAATAGGGGGTGAGTGTCGACATTATGTCGTGAGTGTCGACATTATGCCGAGCTGCTTGTACTATAAATAGGCATCCTTGTGAGTCTAGTCCTCCAGCCAGTTTGAGGCATCTCCAAGATGGTTTTCGAGAGCAGGAACACCACTACGGCCAGTTTCAGGGAGATGCCGCCGGAGCCCATTCCTCCGGCATCTCCAAGAAACTGGTCATAGAGGCACTCCCTAATATGTGAAATTAGTTAGCTCCCAGGCGTATTGATCTAGTTAGAGAAGTTACAAGCTGCAATATGGTTTTCGAGAGCAGCGACACCACTACGGCCAGTTTCAGGGAGATGTCGCCGGAGCCCAGTCCTCCGGCATCTCCAAGAAACTGGTCATAGAGACGCTCCCTAATATGTGACCTCACGCGTTTGGAGATCAGATCTTAATGGTAAGTATGAATCGGGACTAAAGGCCCCCCTTTAGTCCCGGTCCATCCACAAAACGGGACTAACACACTCAAGATTGTTTGCAGACAACACTATAAAAATGGACACATGGAGCATCTTGACTTATAAAATGTTACAATTATTACACATCATTTCTTCGCGTGTGTTCCTTTCTGATCCCGCCGTATCCATGGAGCATCTTCATTCATTAACATGATGCTTGGGTCATCCTTCACCGCGAAGGGCGGAATTTCATGAAACTTATCACAATCTTCTGACATGTCTATCTTGTCCTCCACTCACACGATGTTTCTTTTTCCTGAAAGAACTATGTGGCGCTTTGGCTCATCGTCTGATGTATTCTTTTTCTTATTTTTTTTCTAGGTTTGGTAGACATGCCCTTCACATAGAAAACCTGAGCCAGATCATTGGCTAGGACGAATGGTTCGTCTAAGTACCCAAGATTGTTGAGATCCAACGATGTCATTTCGTATTTCTTGTCTACCTCAACCCCTCCTCCTGTCAGCTTGACCCATTTGCACCGAAACAAGGGGACCTTAAAATTAGGTCCATAGTCAAGTTCCCATATCTCCTCTATGTAACCATAATATGTGGTCTTTGACCCATTGTTGTCTGTTGCATCAAAGCGGACACCACTGTTTTGGTTGGTGCTCTTTTTATCTTGGGCTATCGTGTAAAATGTATACCCATTTATCTCGTACCCTTGGAAAGTCGATATAGTCGAATATGGTGACCTAGACAACAAGTATAGCTGATCTCCAAGAGTGTTGTTTTTGATGAGATGTTGCAACCAACTGCCGAAACTCTTCATGTGTTCATCTCTAATCCAAGAGTCATGCTTTCCAGGGTTGTTGGAGCATAAGATTTTCTTGTGTTCCTTAATATATGGGGCTGCCAAGATAGAATTTTGTAGAACGGTGTAATGTGCTTCGGTGTAAGAATGTCCATCCCTACATATTATTGATTTCCTTCCTAGAGCACCCTTTCCACCCAGTCTCCTCTCATACCGCGATTGAGGAAGACCAATCGGCCTAAGGTCAGGAACGAAGTCAACACAAAATTCAATGACCTCCTCTATTCCATAGCCCTTGGAGATGCTTCCTTCTGGCCTAGCACGGTTATGAACATATTTCTTTAAGATTCCCATGAACCTCTCAAAGGGAAACATATTATGTAGAAATACAGGACCGAGAATGGAAATCTCTTCGACTAGGTGAACCAGCAGGTTCGTCATAATATTGAAGAAGGATGGTGGGAACACCAACTCAAAACTAACAAGACATTGGACCACATCATTCTGTAACCGTAGTAGATCTTCAGGATTGATTATCTTCTGAGAGATTGCATTGAGAAATGCACATAGCTTCACAATGGGTACTCGAATATTTTCTGGTAGAAGCCCCCTCAATGCAATCAGAAGCATTTGTGTCATAATCACGTGGCAGTCATGAGACTTTAGGTTTTGGAACTTTTTTTCTGCCATATTTATTATTCCCTTTATATTCGACGAGAAACCAGACATGACCTTAATACTTCTTAGGCATTCAAAAACTATTTCCTTCTCTTGTTTGGTAAGAGCATAGCTGGCATGACCTTGAAACCATTCTGGATGCAGGCCATCTGGGTCTTTCATACGTTGATGCTCCTTTCGTGCTTCCGGTGTATCTTTTGTCTTCCCATACACGCCCAAGAAGCCTAGCAGGTTCACACAAAGATTCTTCGTCACATGCATCACATCGATTGCAGAGCGGACCTCTAAGAATTTCCAATATGTAGCTCCCAAAATATAGATTTCTTCTTCCATATGGGTGCGTGTCCTTCAAAAGTCCTTCTAACAGATTTTCCGCCAGGACCCTTTCCAAAGGTTACCATTTGATCCAAATATTTGACCATATCAAATATATCAGCACCAGTACGCTCCTTAGGATTCGTCTGGTGACATGCCAGGCCGTTGAAATGCTTGCCTTTCTTTCTTAAGGGATGCTTGGCCAAAAGAAATCGACGATGTTCATTGTATACATTCTTCTTATAGTGTTCCAAATATATACTTTCAGTCTCATCTAAATAGTGTGTGCATGCATTGTATCCCTTGTTGGACTGTCCTGAAAGGTTACTAAGAGCAGGCCAATCATTGATTGTTACGAAAAGCAATGCTCAGAGGTTAAATTCTTCCTGCTTGTGCTCATCCCACACGCGTATGCCAGGTTCGTGCCACAACTGTAAAAGTTCTTCCACTAATGGCCTTAGGTACACATCAATGTCGTTGGCGGGTTGCTTCGGACCTTGGATCAACACTGGCATCATATTGAACTTCCGCTTCATGAACAACCAAGGAGGAAGGTTATAGATGCATAGAGTCACGGGCCAGGTGCTGTGAGTGGAGCTCTGCTCCCCAAAGGGATTCATGCCATCTGTACTTAGACCAAACCTTAAACTCCTTGCGTCATCTGCAAAGTCCGGGTATTTTCTATCGATTTTCTCCATTGCGACCCATCAGCGGGGTGTCTCAACATCCCGTTTGACTTACGTTCCTCTTTATGCCATCGCAACAACTTGGCGTGCTCTTTGTTTCTGAATAAGCGTTTCAACCGTGGTATTATAGGAGCATACCACATCACCTTGGCAGGAACCCTCTTCCGGGGGCTCGCCCTCAACGTCACCAGGGTCATCTCGTCTAATCTTATACCAAAGTGAAGTGCATACCGGGCATGCATTCAAATTCTCATACTCCTCACCGCGGTAGAGGATGGAGTCATTAGGGCATGCATGTATCTTCTGAACCTCTAAACCTAGAGGGCAGACAACCTTCTTTGCTTCGTATGTACTGGCGGGCAATACGTTATCTTTTGGAAGCATATTCTTCATCATTTTCAGCAACTTTTCAAATGAGGAGTCAGGTATAGCACACTCAGCCTTCCATCGCAGCAATTCCAATTGTCGCCTTTTTTTAGACCATTTTCGCAATTTGGGTACAATAACTTTTTGTGATCCTCTAACATGTGATTGAACTTCTCCCTATCCTTTTCAGTTTTACAATCTCTTCGTGCATCGGCAATGGTCCGACCAAGATCATCAGCGGGTTCATCATGTGTCTCTTCTTCATCCTCCCCTTCAGCATCCCCCGTAGAAGTATCCCCGTACTCAGGGAAACCATGATAGTTGTCATCCTTCTCCTCTTCTTCATTGTCTTCCATTATAACCCCTCTCTCTCTCCGTGCTAGGTCCAACAATTATAACTAGGCATGAAACCGGACTTCAACAGGTGGCTGTGAAGGGTTTTTGAGTCAGAGTAATCTTTCTGATTCCTACATCCACTACATGGACAGAATACAAAACCATTGCGCTTGTTTGCATCAGCAACACAGATGAATTCATGCACCCCATTAATGAACTCGCCAGAGCGTCGGTCAGTACCGTACATCCATTCCAGGACCATCTGCATTATAGTAAAAGTATATCAAAAACCATTACACAACATGATAAAATTATTACAAGTTATATTGAGAGCTTCTAGAGCATTAATTTTGAATTTTGAAAAATTTACATGCACCAATTTGTGAATTGGAGAAAACAATCAACATGATAAATGTGGAGTTTTTAATTATTGTTCTATCAGTAAAAACCTCATTCCATTCTAAGCTCTGAAACTCTAAAATTACACATTTCAATTTTCAGTAACTATGTGCCTAATCAAAATTTGTTACACATATATATCAAAATCCTTCTACTTCTAGAGCATGCATGCATTGATCCATATCTCTATACTTCTAGAGCATTATAGAGCTAAAGTAGCAATAAGAGATGAAAGAATAAAGTTCTAACCTTTTAAAGTTTTGGATTTAGGGGTTGCAAACTAAATCTTAAGAAAAAAATGGCATGAACTCTCTTGCTTTTTTGAGAAAAATGGCCACCATATGCTTTAGGGCAGCAGAATAGGAAGCGGAATATATAGTGGTGGACAACTAGTCTCGGGCCGTGATACGACCCGGAACTAATAGTCCACGAAAAGACCAGCTGTCCTGCTCCAGGTCATTAGTCCCGACGGACCGGGACTAAAGATCTGGTCCGGCTCGGGACTAGTGACTACGGCCGTTTCTTGCCGTTAGAGGCCTCACGGCCCGGGACTAGTGCTCCCACTAGTCGCGGGCTGTGGCAGGCCGGGATTGCTGACGTTGTTCACGTTGAATCGAAGATGATTTTTCCAGTAGTGAAGTTTTGAACTAATCGCAATTCAAAACAGCAGCGACACTTATCGTGGATGGATCGGAGGGGGCAACTGTAAATGTGTATGTTAAAGAGATGGTGCACATCCTCGAAAATTAAGCCATGCATCTATGTATACATACGAGCGTACGTACGTAGAAACATGTTTAGATGCCTCCAGAAACATGAGTTGCTTTCGCTCCTCGCTTTGATGCTCTCCCTTTGTACATGTGCTCTCGTGTACTAGGTACTATGATTTTAAATACGGCCGTACACAATCATCGTCGTCTGATGCATGCGTGCTGCCACTGTAGCCTAATGTTGCCGCCTGATTCGTTTTTCATTAGCCAAAATCGATCGACCACGCTAGATTATTTCGCTGTGAAGGGACAGAGACGCGAGGAACGGACGGCCGACGATTAGCCTCTGAGCAAGTGGGCCCCGACGCACTGTCAAGAACAGACAAACACGCAGACACGGCTGTTAAACTTCGTTAATCTGTTGCTTTTAGCTAGTACAGCATCGTCTGAGAAGCATCGTTGTGGTATCAGGTGAGCAATGTCGACGTAGCCCTACTGTTTAGTTTGGTATGTGTCCGGCGTGCAGGACTCAGGTCGCAGTGGCGAATCTTGGACGAAAACCTCTCCCTTTATTCTCGAATCGAAATTTGTGAAACACGTAGCCCATTCGATGGATTCTGTATGTATATTCTGTATGGAAATCAGTTAATCCTTCCTATACATATTAATGGACTCAAATTAATTTAGATACGAATATATTTAATCTAAATTTTTAACTATATAGTATATACGAATCTTGACAAAACTAAGATCATTAATATGGACCGAATGGAGCAATATATTGCGAAAGACTACATCAGCATGGGGTTTGAGTCATGGAAATGGGCTGGAGAGGAGGCGAGCAAGATCAATGATGGAGCTAATCACCGGCAGCCCGGCGCCGAATTGGCTTGATGTGTTGACGTTATAAAACCATATCGGCATATCTCCTTCTCGATTTGAGCTAGGCGCCGGCGCATATATATAATCGATGACGATCAGATTTGGGTATGGAGCCATATACTATATCTTCTTCGCCTGTTGTTTCGGCCACTAGTGTCGGTCCGGTGGCTAAAGCTACTTAAACTATAGCTGCACCATCATGCCACTCAATATGACAATCACGGCTGCTCGATTATGGCCAGGAATTAGTACGACGGCGCATAGGTTACACAGGCTGGTACAGTTGTTGGTTTCTTATTACTAGCATTTTCCTACAATTGTGGTTTGGTAACTTACTATGGTCAAAATATTGTAGGAATCTCCTTGACTCACGCCATGCTAAGGATGGCAATTTTACCCATGGGTACGGGTACCCGCGGATACCGTACCCGCATGGATAGAATATGGGCACACTTTTATACCCATGGGTAATACCCATACCCTACCGGTTAAGTCACGGGTACGGGCACGGGTATAGACTTGTACCCATGGGTATATCCATACCCTGCCCGTTTAAACTGATATGTCAAACTTACCTATAGAGTTTGAACCTATACGGCCAAGAAGCCTAGGGACAAGTATGAGATTGCGACTACTAAACTTTAATTTGATACTTTTATGTACTTGTCTACTATTAGTAAGTAGAGATTATTGTCTTTTTTCAAATATGCTATTGATGAAAGTAAATTTTGAATAACTTGTATACTATTGGATATACCCGTCGGGTACCCAATGGGTATGGGTACCCGCCAGGTATGGGTATGGGTAAACTTTTATACCCACAGGTATGGGTATGGGTAAGCTTTTGTACCCATTGGCTACACGGGTATGGGTATGGTATTGCTCTACCTTGCCCATATCCTGCCCATTGCCATCCTTACGCCATGCCGTATAAGAGATCAACATCTTGAGGGATTACCTCGTTTGTGAAACAAAATAAACTAGGTACTCCCTCCGTTTCAAAATATAAGATGTTTTAGCTTTGTGAAGCAAATGTATCTAGACTACTTTTAGTATATAGATTCACTCAAGTTTAGGATGAATCTACACACTAAAACAAGTCTAGATACGTTTCTTTACAAAACTAAAACATCTTATATTTTAAAACGGAGGGAGTACCTATGATTCGAACTGTAAGAAATAGCAGAAATTATTTCCCAAAATGAAGGTGTCCCTCCAACGACAGGGAGAGATGTATGTCAGCTAGCATTAGTATGTGATGATGTAAATGTATCACTCGTGTGCATGGATGCGTGCATGCGCACCGACAGGAAGAACCAGCAAAGCTAATAAAGCTCCTCAAGAAAACAATCGCCAAAAGGAGGAAGATAAAGGCTTCTCCATTTTTTATGCCCCTCCAATCAACGCGAAAAGTCTCTTCCAAGATTCTCTTGACATTCATCATCAGTTGGAAGAATCGCGCGATATGAACGAGATCTTCTCATCAATCACTACTGCTAGTGATAGAATAGCTTAGTAAACTTTTCAGATTTTTATTTGGCTGCAGATTGTCTAATCCATTTATCTATTCTAGCTACGAAGAAAATTGACGGGAGTGTGCATGGATAAGAATGGTCCAGCAGGATCGTAGCTTAATATGTGGCTGGCAGCTGCATGAAGGTTCTACTATAGTACTAGAGCCCTCCTATACTGGAAGGTAGATACAAGATAATAAAGTTGTGAGCACTAGCCACTGGTAGCTTTCTGGGAAGCCTCCCAGATATTTCAATGTGGCCCACGTATTGTAATAGAGTGGACCGTTGAACCCAAATATAAACAAATACCAGCCCTATATTGTTTCCCG
The DNA here is from genome assembly GCA_023614405.1 of Avena insularis. NCBI lineage: Eukaryota > Viridiplantae > Streptophyta > Magnoliopsida > Poales > Poaceae > Avena > Avena insularis. The sequence goes on from CM042685.1 coordinate 378,494,101, forward strand.
TTTCAACATGGTGAATTCTCCAAAATATTGCTGCAGGTTCAACGTACATACTGTAACAAACACCATGTCCACGATTTATAACCGTCTATCTCAGGTTTGTTATGTGCATAAGAAAATAGGGAGATGTGGCTTCAGTCCAAGGAACGAGACACAAGGATTTATACAAGTTCAGACCTCACCGGGTATTTCTCCTTGCATATATATTGTATACAACAATAAAAATCTATGTGACTACTAGTGGCTTCACCATACGAATCAGCTCCACCCTCCATATGGACCTCCATCGTCTTATATAGTTGTAGGGTAGTGCCTTGCTTGCACTACTATAAACCGGTAGTAATCACACCTTAAAATATTCATTGACAATAGAGATGAGCTCTGTCGCGAGGAAGTTGTTACTAAGGGGCTTAGGTTGATTTTTTTTTGGAATGCCCCCCCCCACCCCCACCCCACACACACACACACACAAACCCTCATGTTTTCTGCCCTCCCTTCAAAATTTGCCTCTATTCTGATGTGAAAGCTCAAATACAATGGTTCACTAAACCGTTCCCAATGATTACATGGGGAACATTTTCAAAATACAGACAAGACTTACATCAATTAATAATTGATTGTAAACACCCATTTTCGATATCTACTGCACAAGGCAAAACATAAAACTCAGTGACATCGACTTTGTTGCAACATAAATGTATCCCTGCTCCTACAACTTCCCAGTCGCCGTAATGTTACCGATTCTTCCACCTTCAAAAGTTTATCTCTATAAAAAAAAATCATTATTTAGTATTATGCCTACAACTAAAATAACTAAAAGAACACTAACATGCAAACATATAAGATTTAGTCATTCTCTAAAACAACACTAACATAGTAACATCTAACATGCAAACATAAATCTATTACATGTCCCAAACTAAAAAGAACAACAATATACTAACATGCAAACATGTAATAATCTACCAAGCCCAGGACTGCCCTGACATGTTTCAATGTAATAGGAGTTCGCATGCCTTAATGGCCTTAATCTTGGATGGATCAGTTGCAACATCAAGTGTATTGGTAACATGGCCAAGATATTTCAATTTTTTTGCGCAAAGGAGAATTTGGTTTCTTGACAAACAATGTTGTTGAGACAATAACTGAATATCTGTGCTAGAGGAGTTATATGTTGTTCCATTTTTTAAGTGTATAGATGAATATCGTCCATGAAAATCAAAACACCTTTTCTGAGCAAATGAGAAAATATGTAATTGGTTACAACCTGGAAGGTATCTAGAACATTTGTTAGCCCAAATGGAATTAATTCCCAATGTCCATGGTGCGTCTTGAATATTGCTTTAAACTCTTCACCTGGTACAGTTCTAATATGGTGAAACCCACTATACAGATCTGACTAAGTGAAATACTTTGCTCTAGCTAGCTCATCTAATAGTTCATCTACTATAGGCAGGGTGAGTTTTTTCTAACCGTCAAGGCATTAAGATACATGTAGTCCATTACATGCGCCATCAACCATCATTCAACTAAAAACCTTTCTAGATTCCTAAATGTTCTTGATGAAGATCTGGTGCGGTCTTTGGTTCTTCTCCACGTGATCTTGACCTTTTCTTGCTTCCTCTTCTCGGTTAGAACTCTCCCACTCAATGAGTGTGTAAGTGTTGTTTGCTACCTCTCACTCGGTCTCTTCCTTGAGTGTGTTTCATATGAGATTTTTTCTAAGGTTTTTTAGTTTGAGTTGTTGGTTTGGATCTCTATTTATAACTTACATGATCTCTATGGTGCTGACACCTCTGTTCCATGCAATGGTGATTGAGCTTCTACCACCTCTCTAGATTGGTTTTAAGTGTAGAATTAATGTTTTTCGGTGGTTAGTATGGACTGATAGTCGGTCCGATTATATGCCTATTTGCTCATGTCGGTTTAAGGTCATTTTAGTAACTGTCGTTGCTCAAATTGGAGGGTGACAAGAGTTATGTTATTTTGAAATTTATTATGTGACTTTATTCAATTTCTTAATCTTTATTGTTGAGCATTTCCATTTACTTGTAGGCGTATCTTAACTTCATCAGTGAACTGTCAAGTGTTCACTTGATTATGGTGTTTGGTTATTTGAAAGAATCCATCAGATTGAGGTGAATTTATTAAACAGTGATTTCTTATTTGTACATTTACTGGTTTTGGTGTACTAGATCTTTGATTTGTGTTTTTTCTGCTACTGTCTATGGTTAGGTTGTATGGTTACTTGCTGATGGTCACTCTCATGGAACAATACCATTCTTTATGGATACTTTCTTTGCACTTCTCACTATCTAACCTGGTTACTGCTGATGTTTTCTCTTATGTGACTAGAAGCTCAACTACAAGGTTCAGGACTAGTTCCTAGAACTTGTCTTCGTATTATATATTAAATGGTTTTGCCTTAGGGTAAAACCAACATTTCAACCATCACAAAATGGTTTTTTGTTTCTTTGTTTGGTTTACAGGCTAGAAGGCCAGGATAAGAAGAGCAAGAAGAGCAAGAAACTACATACGTTTAGGTAGGATTTTCTTTTCTTCTCTTAGTTTGTAATAAGGTTTACCTTCGTGTAATATTCTTCTTTGATCCAACTTATAATCAAACTTGTACTCATTTTGTTATCAACGAAATTCAATCTTGATCACTAGCATATTTTCTTTGCATTTTTATGAATTTTATTTTATATGTTATAGTTATTTTAATCTGAACTCAAGTTTGAATAATTCAAAACTCCATATTGAATTCAAATACTTGTCTTAGATAAATTCTTGTGTATTTTGTTAAAAGAAATATTTTGACTCACTTATTTGTTAAGTCCACTTAAATTCCCCCAAATTTGAAATACACAAAAATCATGTTTGAATTTTAATTTAAATCTTAGTGTTAAACAAAGTCAAAGTCAACACTAGAGTTCTTTTTCAACCGCTTTGTAACTTCGAAACTAAAATTTTAAAGTTTCCCACATTTTGCAAATGCATGCCAATGCAGATATCTAGAATCTACCCTTCCTTGAATCCTATTCCTCCGGATGTTATATTTTGGATCCTATTAATTAGCTAATTTGATCTTTGAACAAGAATTACTTCCCCATGTGCCTCTACCATGATCATCCACCACTTCTGGTTTGGTAACAATGCATAGATCTAAAAGGAGGAGCTTGTTTGCGGATATGAGCTCGAGGTAGGTGATGGGTTGAGGGAAATGGGTATGGGCTAGCCCTATTTGGAACTGCAAGGGATCCAACAACCCGTTTCATCGCTAGCAATCCCAAGGCCAACAAGGTCGGTGCCTCCATTTGGGTAGCTTTCTAAATTCTGGTAAATTTTGATGTTGCGAACAGTGTTTTGACACGCTACAAGTGTGTATTGTGTTTGTTGTGTATCCATGATCAACGAGTTGCAATTATTAACAATATATGATACACGAGATTTTCTTCTATTGCATATGTGTTTCATTGCGCGCAAACATTAAAATTGTTGCAAGCTAGAGTTTTATGTTGCAACAATTAGATGACACATGTAACAATTTTGAATATCCCAAAGTAGGGAAGCCGGCTGGTCTTCACACACTTCGGACAGCTGGCACGTACAGTAGGCCAAATACAAAATAGGACAAAAATACTTTAAACAAACAACAAAATAGACCTAAGTTAATTGGACAAACATGGCTATCCTAATCGACTACAATACCAACAGAAATAGAGCTTTACCAGTGGTGGAGCCATGCCCCCCCCATTCTGGGCTAGCTTCGCCATTGAGCTTTATTCTATTTCTTCGTGTCCAGAGGTCCTCTAGTTAAGCCTTAGCACCGAGAAAAACTCAACTTAACCATTTTCTTCAGTCAAAATGATTAGCAACAGATGGTATACTTCTAGTTAGAATAAATTTGACCTTTTACTCAACTAGCATGATGGCCCTCGCAAATGCAAGGGCACCACCTTTATTTGCTTTTTATAGAAGAGCATCGTCCTAGTGTGTCAAATTGGATGATATATAAAATGCCTCCATAAATTCATGGACTTAATATTATGTGATTGTAAATAATACATTACTGTTGGAGATATACCCTAGAGGCAATAATAAATGTAGTTATTATTATATCTTTGTGTTTATGATAAATGTTTACATTCATGCTATAACAGTATTAACCGGAAACATTAATACTTGTGTGATTTGTAAACTAAATTAGAGTCCCTAGTAAAGCCTCTTTATAATACTAGCTTGTTGGTTAATAGATGATCATGGTTTCCTGATCATGAACATTGAGATGTTGTTGACAACAAGATCATATCATTAGGAGAATGGTATGATGGACATACTCCTATAGATAAGCGTAGCATAAAGATCAAGTCATTTTAATAGTTCAATTGCTATAAGCTTTCTGATGCATAGTAACCTAACTTCGACCATGAGATCATGCTTATCACCATCACCGGAAGGATGCTTTGATGACATCAAACACCACACCGTAACTGGGTGGCTATAAAGATGGCATTGAGTGTTCGGAAAGTATGGGTTGAGACACATGGATGAAGAGTGGGATTTGTCCATCCATATGACGGATAGATATACTCTGGGCCCTCTCGGTAGAATGTCATCCAATTAGCTTGCAAGCATGTGACTTGCTCACAAGGGATCACATATCACGGGAACGAGAAAAGAGTACTTATCAGTAACAAGGTTGAACTAGGTATGCAGAGATACCGACGATCAAAACCTCGGATAAGTAAACTATCGTGAGACAAAGGGAAATTGGTATCGTATGTAAGTGGTTCATTCAATCGCAAAGTAATCGTAGAAATATGTGTGAGCCATATGAATTTCCAGATTCCTCTATTGGTTCTTGACCGGAGAAGTGTCTCGATCATGTTCGCATAATTCACGAACCGTAGGGAGACACACTTAAGGATTCGATGTTGTTGAGTAGTTATGGAATGATGAGAAAGAGACCGAATGTTGTTCGGAGTCTCGGATGTGATACGAGATATCACGAGGAGATCCGGAATGCTCTAGAGAATAAGATTCATATAAGGAAAGTCCTGTTTCGGAGTTGGGGAATGATTCCGGTGTTTTCATCGGGAATGTTCTAGAAGGGTCTGGAAGGTCCGACACTTTGGAGGGGAAGGGTACATGAATGTGTCATGACAATATGGAATGGTTGCATCATGTACTAGGTCACTTGGCTGGGCAAAATAAAGGGAGAAATCAAATCCTAGTTTGGAAGTCAAACGCCAATTTGAAAAGTCAAACGACAAGTTTGCTTGGTGGAGGGAGAGTAGGAAACCTACTTGGGGAGGAAGTCCTCCTCCCTCCACTCGCCGGCCAAGGAGGCCGAGTTGGGGGAGGACTCCCTCCTCCCAACCGGCGCCCTCCCACCTATAAAAGGAGGGGCATGGCTGCCCTTTTTCCACACACCAAAACCCTATCTCTCCTCCAAGTCGCCAGCGCCACCACCTCCTTGTGCCGCCGCCGCCGCTTAGGGCACCACCAACTCGGCGAGTTGGGGTGATCCCCAAACCCTAGCCATCGGCTACACTCTCCCCTTGGTGCCCTCTAAACCCTAGATCACCAAGGCCTCTCTCAAAGTCCACCATACTCGCTCCGGCTTAAGGCGAAGCCCTGCGAGATCTCCCCTCTACTTCCGGTACCACACCGTCGTGCTGCCTGAATCACGAGGAGAGTGCTACAACCTCCGCTGCCTGCTGGAACAAGGGAGAGGAAGGTCTTCATCGAGTACCAAACGTGTGACCGACTGCGGAAGCTACCGGAACACAGCGCCGGAAGGATCGTCTACGCGATCTTGAGATCGGCAAGAGTACGACTACATCACCCACGAGAATCTGCTCTCGTTAACCGCTTTGGAATCTTCGAGGGTGAGTTCCTCTATTGACTCGTTGCTACAATCTAGTAGATAGATCTTGGCTTGTTTGTTTGCATGTGGTAGAATTTTTTTTGTTTTTCCATGATACGAACCCCTACAGTGGTATCAGAGCTGTGTCTATATGTAGATATGTTGCACGAGTAGAACACAATGGTCATTATGGGCGGTGGTGCTTTTATTATCAATTGCTTTTTGTGTACTTTGCATCTTGCGGTATGATGGGATGAAGCGGCCCGGGCTAACCTTACATGACATCGTTCATGAGACTTGCTCCACTTTCAACATGCAACTTGTATTGCATAAGTGGCTTTGCGGGTGCCTGTCTCTCCCATCATAGTATAGATCCAATTTACAACGGGCACTTGATAGTTCAAACATCAACGTTGTGGTTCTTGTTCGTAAGTTATATCGACACTTATTGAAAGCCCCAAACCACGTAAAATATGCAAAGAAAATTAGAGGCGTCTAACTTTGTTTTGCAGGGGTGTGCTGTGATGTGATATGGCCATGATTGTGATTATATTTGATGTATGCAATGTTCCTTATTGTAAGTTGGCAACCGACAGGAGCCATATGGTTGTCTTTAAATTCTGTTAAGACCCGCGTGTCTATTCAAAGTAGTTGTAATAGTTGAAGCTGGTGGACGACAATCATCAAATGGCGCCATTGACCTTGACACTATGCCGATGATGATGGAGATCATGTTCGCGCTTGAAGATGGAGATCGGAAGCACAAGAAGAAAGGCCATATCATATCACATATTATGAATTGCATGTGATGTTAATCCTTTATGCATCTTGTATTGCTTAGTTAATGATGGTAGCATTATAAGATGATCCCTCAAGCACACAAATTTCAAGTTTTAAAGTGTTCATCCTTAGTAAGCACCGTTGCTAAAGCTCGTTGTTTCGAAGCACCACGTGATGATCGGGTGTGTTAGATTCTGCGAGTGTATACAACGTGAGCAAGCCAGATTTGCTCATGCAGAAGCTAAGGTTTGATCTTGACGAGCCTAGCATGTACAGACATGGTCTCGGAACACGGATCACCGAAAGGTAAAGCATGAGTCATATAGTAGATATGATGAACATGTTGATTGTTCGCCATTGAAGCTACATCAACTCTCGTGATGATCGGTTTTGATGTGGTGTATTTGGTTCGTGTGATCACTAAAAAAATGTGAGGGATATTGTTTTGAGTGGGAGTTCACCTAGATTAATTTAACTATTAATTAGAACTCAGTTTGTCATAAACTTAGTCTAAACTATTGCAAATATGTTGTAGATCAATGGTGCCCCCTACCATCAATTTTAATGTGTTCCTAGAGAAAGAAAAGTTGAAAAACAATGGAAGCAACTTCGCGGATTGGTTCCGCAATTTGAGGATTGTCCTCAATGCTAGTAATTTGACCTATGTGCTGGATGCACCGCTAGGTGACCCGCCTGCAGCTGATGCTACCGATGAAGTAAAGAATGTTTACCTCACTCGGAAGAATCACTGTTCAGTGTGCTATCTTGTATGGTTTGGAATCGGAGCTTCAGAAAAGGTTTGAGAACCATGACCCACATGATATTGTCCGTGAACTCAAAATGATATTTGAGGCTCACGCGGCAGTTGAGAGTTATGAGGCTTCTGAAAAGTTCTTTAACTGCAAGATGGAAGAGGGCAGCTCCGTTAGTGAGCATGTGCTTAAGATGTCTGGCACGCAAACAAACTCCAAAGTTTGGGTATATTGATTCCTAATTATTTGGGGATTCATCGTGTCCTCCAATCACTACCACCAAGTTACAAGAACTTTGTGATGAACTACAATATGCAAAACATGGACAAGACGTTGCCAAAACTCTTCTCCATGCTAAAATGTGCAGAAGTGGAGATCAAGAAAGAGCACCAAGTGTTGTTGGTCAATAAGACCACAAAATTCAAGAAGCAAGGCAAGTCTAAGCAAAAGGGAAACTTCAAGAAGGGTGGTAAGAAAGTTGCCGCACCGATGAAGAAGACCAAGGCTGGGCCTAAGCCTGATACTGAGTGATTTTACTGCAAGGGAGAAGGTCACTGGAAGGGGAATTGCCCAAAGTACTTGGCGGATTTGAAGAACGGCAACATCAAGAAGAAAGGTATATCCGATATACATGTTATTGATGTGTATCTCACTAGTACTCGTAGTAGTGCACGGTATTTAATCTTGGTTCGGTTGCTCATATTTGTAACTCGAAGCAGGTGCCGCAGAATAAATGGAAGCTAGCGAAGAACGAGGTGACGATTGGCGTTGGAAATGGATCAAAGGTTGATGTGATCGCGATTACCTCTTCATCTACCATCGGGATTAGTTTTATACTTAAATAATTGTTATTTGGTGCCTGCGTTGAGCATGAACATTATATCGGGATCATGTTTATTGCGAGATGGTTACTTGTTTAAGTCCGAGAATAATGGTTGTTCGATTTATATGAGTAATATGTTTTATGCACATGCACCTTTGATAGATGGTCTATTCTTATTGAATCTCGATAGTGGAAATACACATATTAATAACATTGAAGCTAAACGTTTTAAATTGAGCGATAACTCGACCTATATGTGGCACTGTCGTCTTGGTCACATTGGAGTGAAGCGTATGAAGAAACTCCATTCCGATGGACTTCTTGAATCACTTGATTTCGAATCACTTGAAAGATGCGAAGCATGTCTGATGGGTAAAATGACTAAGACTCCATTTTACGGTATGATGGGCGAGCTACGGACTTGTTGGAAATCATACATACCGATGTGTGGTCCAATGAGTGTAGCATCGTGATGGTTATCGTTATGTTCTTACCTTCACGGATGACTTGAGTAGATATGGGTATATCTATTTCATGAAACATAAGTACGAAACTTTCGAGAAGTTTAAGGAATTTCAAAGTGAGGTAGAGAATCAACGTAACAAGAAGATTAAATTTCTACGTTCTGATCATGGAGGTGAATATCTAAGTTACGAGTTTGGCGAGCATTTTAAGAAATGCAGAATACTTTCACAATTGACACCGCCGGGAACACCACAACGTAATGGTGTGTCCGAACGTCGTAATTGAACTCTCTTAGATATGGTTCGTTCTATGATGTCACTTACAGATTTACCGCTATCATTTTGGGGTTATGCATTAGAAACAGCCGCATTCACTTTAAATAGGGCACCATCTAAATCCGTTGAAATGACACCGTATGAATTATGGTTTGGGAAGAAACCTAGATTGTCGTTCCTTAAAGTTTGGGGTTGCAAAGCCTATGTAAAGAAGTTACAGCCGGACAAGCTTGAACCCAAAGCGGAAAAATGCGTCTTCATAGGATACCAGAAGGAAACTATTGGGTATACCCTCTATCATAGATCCGAGGGCAAAATCTTCGTTGCTAAGAATGGATCCTTACTAGAGAAAGAATTTCTCTCGAAAGAAGTGAATAGAAGGAAAGTAGAACTCGACGAGGTTGTCGAACCTTCTCTCGAACTTGCGAGTAGCGCAACACCGGAAGAAGTTCCTGTGGCGCCTACACCAATAAGGGAGGAAGCTAATGATGATGATCATGAAACTTCAGTTGAAGTTGCTACAGAGCCTCGCAGGTCAACGAGAACTCGTACCACCCTGATTGGTATGATCCCGTTATGAGTGTCATGTTGGTGGACAACACCGATGACCCTGCGACATATGAGGAAGCGATGATGAGCCCAGATTCCAATAAATGGCAAGAAGCCATGAAATCCAAGATTGGATCCATGTACAAAAACCAAGTATGGACTTTGGTAGACTTACCAGATGGCCGAAAGGCTGTCGAGAACAAATGGATTTTCAAGAAGAAAACAGATGCTGATGGTAATGTTACTGTCTATAAAGCTCGACTTGTCGCAAAAGGGTTTCGACAAATTCAAGGAGTTGACTACGATGAGACTTTCTCACCGATGTGAAGCTAAAGTCTGTGAGGATTATGTTAGCAATCGCTGCATATTATGATTATGAGATATGGCAGATGGATGTCAAAATAGCGTTCCTCAATGGAGACATTGATGAAGAGTTGTATATGATGCAACCCAAAGGTTTTGTCGATCCTAAAGATGCTAACAAGGTATGCCAAAGTTGGAATCAACGTTTTGATAAGGTAATCAAAAGCTTTGGTTTTATACAAACTTATGGAGAAGCTTGTATTTACAAGAAAGTGAGTGGGAGCTCTGTAGCATTCTTAATACTATATGTAGATGACATATTGTTGATTGGGAATGATGTATACCTTCTTAATAGTGTCAAGGAATCTTTGAATAATAGTTTTTCAATGAAAGATCTTGGCGAAGCAGCTTACATACTAGGCATAAAGATTTATAGAGATAGATCAAGACGCCTAATATCATTGTCACAAAATACATATTTGGAAAAAGTTCTAAAGAGGTTTGGAATGGAGGATAGCAAGAAAGGGTTCTTGCCCATGTTGCCCAATACGACCTGACATGGTTGTACCCTACGGGTGCGTGACATCAGCATACCTGGTCCAGCCCAAGGAAGGCCCACGGCAGACGTACGCCGGCCCATGAAGATTTTCGGGTGGCCAAGGCCCATGACGCCTTCGGATCCTTGGAGAGCAAGACTAGCGTAGATAGGAAATTCAAAGGGGTAAAACCCTAGAACTTGTAACCGACTAGGTCTATGCCCGGGATCTGCCTAAGTCTATATAAAGGCCAGGAGGGCACGACCTAGACCTCTCTCCCATACTTTCGCACACATGCCTCCACGCCAGATCGAATCTGCGCACCCTGTAACTTTCGGTTCCGCCGTAATCAAGAGCAGACAAGCAGGAGTAGGGTTTTCCCTCTGGGGGCCTGAACCTGGGTAAATCTCGTGTCCCATGTTTGCTTGTCTGTTAACCGTTCCGCGATCTCCAACATCCCCATCTTCTCCAAAACCCAAGTCCATAACAATGGGCATTGATGAGATTAAACCTCGTCAATTGGCGCCGTCTGTGGGAACTGGGGATGCTGATTGTGCGGTCGTGACGGTCCCGACCCGATCGATCTACAACTCTGCGGCGACGGAGAGTCACCTCCTCTTCGGCGCTTTCGACTTCACCGCCCACTCGCCGGCCACCATGAAAGATTTCGAGCCCGTAGGCGACGGACTCGAGATCCTATTCGGAAGCTTCAGCTTCCAGGTGGGTCAGACTGGCACCCTCCGCCTTCCTGAGCGGGTGCCCCTACCGTCAATCAGGCCCGCCTCGTGGGCTCCACACCCTGTGCTACGCACATCATCATCAACAGATGAGTTCTACGACAGCAGCAGCTGCAACTCCGATCTGTGCGAACCACCTTCGGATGAGGGGACCTACGGTTCCGGATCCGAAAGATGCGGCAGCAGCGGACCAACCTACGAGCACTACCAATGCGCCGCAGTCATCCAGGAACAGCAAACGCCTAACCCGCCGCCCAACCCGAACCCCAACCGCGGGGCCGAAGCGGCGGGAGCGGAAAAGCCGGTACCCCACCCGAGGAAAACAACGCCACGTCATCCGACTTAGCAAAGAAGGGTGGGTTCAGCACGCGCGCCGTGTGAGCGACATAGTCCTACCTGCAGACGCCTCGCGTGAACTACTGATGGCATACCACTTCCTCCTCATCGAGGAGCACAAGAAGCAAATCAAGATGCAGGAAACACTTGACAAACGCAAGCAAGCAGCATCTGAGTCCAGTGCGCGACGAGATGCGCTCTCCGTCATGGCCCCCGGCTCCAGCACAAACGGAAACCAAGGAAACAAGCACCGCTCTCGGGTGGAGAACATGGATCCCAAGGAGCGCCGTGATATGACCTGAACTCTCCACACATCATTCATGGAGATGGACGCCGATGGCAACGTCATCCCGAAGACGCCGCAAGCTGCGATCATGGCAGCCACTGCATATCTCGCGGCCCACCCACCTCCGGATGGGGACCCGAAAAGAGCCATGCATAAGTCTGCACTCACCGGACTCGGATTTGTCGGAGCTGCGCTCCACCAAGACGCTCCTGCGGAGCCAAAGAAGAAAGCTCCGACCAGGCGCGACCAGAGCCCCACCCCTTCATCCAAAGAGGAAGAGGAACATGACCTTCCTCGAAGTAAGAAGAGCTCGCGTCATCATAAACGCGACTACGATGCCAGAGACGCGCTTACACAGCGCAAAATCGACAAAGCACGAGCCAAACGTGCATGCTCGTCTGAATCCGAGATGGACGAATACGAAGGAGAACTCTGTGGAGCCTGATGCTTCAGCAGATCTGTTCGGCGAACACAGATGCCACGCAATTTCAAGCTTCCTTTGGATACTCCGAAGTTTAACGGCACGTAAGATCCAAAAGCCTGGCTCAGTGACCATCTGTCATCCGTCAAGCTGCACGGCGGTAACAAAGAGACCGCCATGCAATGCCTTCAGCTGCAGCTGACAGGCGCGGCGTGGGTCTGGCTCAGCAGCCTATCATCAGGATCCATCCGAAGCTAGGAGGAGCTAGCCTACAGCTTCATCCGAAATTTCAAGGGCACCAGCAATAGGCCCGCCTCAATCGAAGAGTTGCAAGCCTGCACTCAGAAAACGGGCGAATCTATTCGCTCGTACATACTACGCTGGTCTAACACCAAGAACTCCGCAGCACACATCTCCGAAGAGAGGGCCATCGACGCCTTCAGGGACGGCGTCAAACGCCAAGATTTCAACGAGGAACTCGGGCGCATCAAGCCCAAAACACTCGACCACCTCATGGACATCGCCAACAGGTGGGCAGACGGCGAAGATTGCATTCACCGAGCACAATCGGATGAAGAGGACGACTACGGCTGAAGACGGGAACGCCGCAGCAAGAGGAGATTGCGCGTCTACGAGGACCGCGACGGACCCGACATGGTCGCGGCCGGCTACGCCGACCGTCGCAACGACAACAGCCGCAACAGCGGAGGATACCGCGGAGGAAACTTCCGCGACAGCGGATGCCCAGCACAGTTGTGGCAACGCCGCGACCGCGACAACGGACCCTCAGCATACGACAAACTTTCGGGTCCATGCACCATCCACTTCTACATCAACAAACAGGATGGCAAAAAGAAAGCCAGCCACATGCTCAAGGACTGCCGCTAGTTCCAGAAACTCAGCGAAAGCATGGTGCAGATGAGGCAACAAGCCCCAATCCCTGCGTTCGGAAACGCACCTGCGCAAGGTGAAATAGCACACGGAGCTCCTCCTACGCCGCCTATCGGAGGCCCAAACCATCCAGTCGCACCAGCACAGAACAATGCTGGGAACGGGTACCCCCCACCGAAAGGAGCACTAAATATGATCCAGATGGGACGCCCCACGAACAGGGTGCAGAAGAAAATCACCCGATAAATCAACCTGGTCGTGGCAACTCCACCTGCCATCCCTGAGTACCTCAGCAGATCGGAGTCCTGCATCACATTCACTCGCGCGGATCACCCTTGCGGATCCTCGCCGGTCATCGCCACAGTGCCGAGGCGTAGATCGGAGGTTTCGAGATGAGTCGCGTCTTCATGGACGGCGGCATCAACCTAATGTTCGCAAGCACTCTAGCAGCAATGCGAATCCCGCAATGCAGCTTGGAACAGTCAGACACAACGTTCCACGGCATCGTTCCAAGGAAGGGCATATTCCCCCTGGGCAAAATAGGGCTCGACGTCATCTTTGGCAAACCGGACAACTTCCGGCAGGAATGACTCGAATTTGAAGTGGTGGACTGGCCGTCACAATACCACGCCATCCTTGGGCGTGTAGCATTCGCAAGGTTCCTAGCTGTCCCACACTACGCATACCTACTACTCAAGATGCCAGGACCGAAGGGCGTCATCACAGTCCACGGGAGCTTCACCCGATCGTACCAATGCGACAGGGATTTCAACAAAATCTCCCAGTCTTTCGGCATGCAAGACGAGCTCGTCAGGATCCGAGAGGTGACGGACAATGGGGCACCCCCAGTCACAAGGCAAAACGCACTTGACATGTCTTTCGACTCCACCGTCAACACAAAGAAGGTGCAGGTCCATCCGACGGATGCCTCCAAGATGGCCCTAATCGCCAACAACCTCAGCCCCGCATAGGAAGGCGCGCTCATCGAATTCCTCCGTGAGCGCTGGGAAATGTTCGCCTGGTGTCCTGCGGACATGCCAGGAGTTCCCAGGGAATTCGCCGAGCACGCACTCAACATCTTTCCAGACACCAAGCCAGTCAAGCAGTCCATCCGAAGACTATCTGAGCCACGAGCCGAAGCTATCGGCAAGGAAATCAATAGACTACTCCTGCAGACTTCATCAGGGAAATCAAGGAAAGCGAGTGGCTTGCAAACACAGTGATGGTCCCAAAGAAGGACACGGACATCCTGCGGATGTGCGTGGATTTCACGTCACTAAACAAGCATTGCCCAAAGGACCACTTCCCTCTTCCTCGGATTGAACAAATCATCGATTTGACTGCAGGTTGCGAGAAGCTCTCTTTCCTCGATGCCTACTCAGGCTATAACCAGATCCGACTCAAGGTCGAAGATCAAGAGAAAACGGCATTCATTACACCGTTTGGAGTATTCTGCTACAACACAATGCCCTTCGGGCTAAAGAACGTAGGTGCCACGTACCAGCAATGCTTGCAGGCCTGCCTCAAGGACCAGATCGGTCGCAATGTCCAAGTCTATGTTGACGACATAGTGATAAAAACCAAGGAGGCAAGGACACTTATCGACGATCTCTGCGAGACGTTCGACAACCTTGATCACTACAGGATCAAGCTCAACCCCGAAAAGTGCGCTTTCGGCGTCCCATCGGGTCAGCTGCTTGGATACTTCATCTCTCAGCGAGGGATCGAGGCGAACCCGAAGAAAATTAGAGCCATCATGACGATGGAGAAGCCGAAAAACCTCAAAGGCGTCCAGCAGCTAGCAGGACGAATAGCGGCGCTAAGAAGATTCATCAGCCGCATGGGCGAGAAGGCCCCACCATTCTACCAGCTGCTGCGCAAAGCAGATAAATTTGAGTGGACGCCGGAAGCCAACGACGCATTCGAAAGCCTCAAGCGGCTTCTCTCCACCTCGCCCGTTTTGGTCACGCCAAAGGAGCGCGAGCCTCTGCTGCTGTACATATCAGCCACACATCAGGTGGTCAGCACCGTGCTAGTGGTCGAACGACCCGAAGAGGACAAGACCCACGGGGTCCAACGCCCAAGCTACTACCTCAGCGAGGTACTCACGCCAACAAAACAGAGTTACCCTCACTACCAGAAACTCGCCTACGGCGTGTTCATGACGTCTCGGCGGCTGAGCCATTACTTCCAGGAGCACCAGGTGATGGTCGTCAATGAGGCACCCCTGAACAACATCCTGAATAATCCAGAGGCCACAGGACGCGTGGCCCTGTGGGGCATCGAACTGTCACCCTTGGACATCGTCTACGAGAAGCGACTTGCAATCAAATCTCAAGTCCTTCCGGATTTCCTGGTACATTGGATGGAGCTGCAGCTGCCAGACACCCTAGACATGTCGCAGTCATGGACGATGCACTTCGACGGCTCCAAACGTGAAGCCGGAGCAGGAGCAGTATTACGGGTGTACTACAACGGTGCGTCACCATCAACGACGGAAAAGCCATCCTCCAAGACATCCACGAGGGCATCTGCGGCCATCACGCAGGCAGCCGCTCCCTTGTCGCCAAAGCTCTACGAGCCGGATTCTACTGGCCAACGGCCATGAGCGACGCAAAGGACATAGTCCGAAGATGTAACGGGTGCCAACGGTTCGCCGACAAACCACACGCACCCGGGGCCGAGCTCAGACCCATACCTATAGATCGGCCTTTTGCTCAATGGGGCCTCGACATGATCGGCAAACTGCCAAAGTCCTCGAAAGGGGGACACGTTTACCTCCTGGTCGTAGTCGACAAGTTCACCAAGTGGGTCGAGGCCATGCCGGTCACCAACCAGAAAGGCAAAACTGCCGTCAAATTCTTCGAATCCATCGTCTACAGGTTCGGCGTACCACACAGCATCATCACCGACAATGGGTCAAATTTCATCTCTGAGGAATTCCAGGACTTCTGCAAAAACCTTGGGATCAACATCACGTACGCCTCAGTGGCACACCTGCAAACGAATGGGCAAGTAGAAAAGGCCAATGGCCTAATCGGCGCTGGTATCAAGAAGCGCCTCATGAGTCCACTCGAACGGAAAGCTGGAGCCTGGACGAAAGAGCTCCCATCCGTCCTATGGAGCTTACGGACTACGCCAAACAGCTCCACTGGCTACACGCTGTTCTTCATGGTACACGGAGCCGAGGCCGTGCTACCAGCTGAAGTACGCCACCAGGCCCCCCGGGTCGTCGCGTACAACAAAGCCGAATCCACGGCTGCACTCGAAGACGCCGTCGACACACTCGACGAAGCAAGAGATATAGCAGCAGCTCGATCAGCGGTGTACCAGCAGAGTCTCCGCAACTACCACAGCCGCCTGCGCCAAGGTCGCCGTCGAAGGAGACCTCGTCTTGCGACTCAAGCAAACGCGACCGAAGAAATTCGAGTCACCATGGGAAGGACCCTATGTCATCACCGAAGTCATCCCAGGTGGCGCCTATCGCCTCAAGCACGTGGAGTCTGGAGTTGCATACTCCAACCCATGGAACATCACGCACTTGCGACGATTCTACCCCTAGCTACCTACCCCTTTACTTCCAATAAGGCTTTTCAGCCAAGGCTACTCAGCCGAACAATGTACTTCCTCCATTACGATATAAATAAAGCTAAGTGTCTCGCCCCAAATCTTCGTTCGCTATTTTACAACTTTACTTTATGCTACAAACACACTCGAGGTCTCCCCCCACCTCATGATTTCATCGACTGAGGATCACGCGTGTACACCTGAGTAGCTGACAACGTCAGGCAAACGAAAAGGACACGTACTCAAATAAAGCACTGCGTGCTTACAACAAATAAACCTTTACAACAAAGGGCACAACATGCCCGGTCGAAATATACAAATTTTACATCTATCTATTTTACAGGTACTACCTATTCTGAAGAATAACCTGAGCACGCTGCTCAAACAAATCCACAACTTGTTCGGCACACTGCCTTACAGCTGCATAATGTGGACGCATGTCCCACTCATCACCATCCGGCGGAGGAGGTGGCCCAGCTGCCACGACAGACAAATCTACATCGGGCCGGTGCAGCCTCACAAGAGACAAAGCAGCCTTGACTCCGGCGACGAGCTGTTGCCGCACCAACTCCTTGACGTTGCCCACGCTCCAAAACTTCGACAAAATACCCGCAAGGCTCGTCGGCACAGCATCCAAAGGAAACATGACGTGCAGCACCGAGGCAAGCGACGTCTGCACCTGGCGAAGCACCCGCGACACCTGGTGCACACGATCCTGCACTGTCGCCAGAGCCATGGCACGGTCACGATCCATCCAGAAGAAGCCACCGGCCTCCATGTCCTGTTGAGTCAAGCAATTGACCCGAACAGCGACACGCTCTTTCTCTTCCTTTGGAGCAAGGTTAGCACCTGCGACAATGGCACAAATTAAAAGGCAAGGCCAGTAGGCTCATCCGAAGAACTGATCTACAACTCGAAATAAAGAATAACTCACATTGAAGCTGCTCAGATATCCGAAGTAGTTCCGCCATCAAGTACTCCTCTCTGGCTGCACCGCGATCGGCCTTGGACTTCCAGACATCGGCGTGACCACGCAAAACAAGTAACTCCCTCTCAAGACTACGAACACGATCCCGAAGAAAAGTGAGTTGGGAAGGGTCATCCAAAGATGGCCGCAGCTGCGCTGCAGGCGAGGTGTCAACAGGGTCAGCACCCGAAGGAACCTAGAACAGCAGAAAAGAAAAGGACACAAGCATTCAGACGGTGGTAGAGAACAACTCAGAAGAATCCATTAAGCATATAAAGGCCACTACGTGGCACAAGGATGGTGTTCCTCAAAAAATATTTACAGCAAAAGCAGACTACAAACTATCCTACATCTACAATGCCTAAGACGCGGCACCCTGAGTTGCCTCGGAGCCGGACTACCTAGCCTTGGCCTCCCCCTGCTGCCGCAGCGCATACTCAGACAACAAATCAATGAGCTTTGGCCCATATCGCTTGCAGCGAGCAGAGTAGGCAACAAAGGCTACCTCGGATCCATCTGCGGTCGTCGGCATCCGGGAGGTGATCTGGGGCAGGTCCAGCTCCGCCCCAGCCGCCAAGGCCATCGCCAGCCCGACGGACGCGCCGATGCCCTTCTGCTTGTGCTTGTACGCCGTAGGCGCTTCGGCTGACAAAGCCTCCACCAGAGCATCCACATCATCGAGGGCCGCGCCCTTGGAGACAAGCTCCTTGTAGAAGCGGCCAAGGACCTCCTTCGCCTTGGCAAGGGAGCTGACGACGGTGCTGCAGCGATCTTCGACCGCTGCAGTAGCATCATCTAGAGCACTCTCGTGCTCTAGAGCGCTGCGGTCAACTCGATGCCTGCGGCATCTGAAACAAAAAGAGAAGACATGAAGAAAAGCAACATAGAAGAAGACAAGAAACACGAAGAAACAATCACAAATACAAAACTCACCTGAAACAGCCTTGGCAGCAGCCATGAGCTTGCCTGCCACCTCTCTCTCACGCGCAGCCGCAACAGTGGCCAACTGCTCCCCACGGTCTGCGGCTTCCTGTTGCAGACGCTCCTTAGCTTCGGCTGCCTTGGTCAGCTCTAGCTCGAGGCGTTCTTTCACACCAACGGCGGCCTCAGTTTTCTTCTCCGATTGGCCAAGGCTCTTCTTGAGAGCATCGACCTCACGGAGAGAAGTATTATGCTCCTCTGCATTCGAAACAAGCAAACGTCAGAGAGCAGGACCGGAATAAATGAAAGAAGCACCAAAAACAAACAGGTACCTTGAAGCTGTCGGAGGTTAGCCTCTAGCACCAGGCGCTCCTGCACCAGCCGTTTGGCCTCCTGTACAAAAGGCTGCAGAAAAAGAAACACCAGTAAGAAAAAAAGGACTTGGGGGCTACGCCCAACGCAAAGGAATAAAATCAAGATCTTCACACGAAGATACTCGGGGGCTTCCCCCCCCCCCCCCGAAGATTTGAAAACTGAACAAGACACGAAATTTTTCAAGACACCCGGGGGCTCCCGTGGCGAAGCGAGGTGCCTACATGCTCGATGGCGACTCGAAGGCATTGGCGAAATTCTGAGGCGCAACCACCTGCACCTCCTGCAGAGGAGGATTCGGAGCGGCGCCCCCTAACGTTGCCACCGTTTGCAGAGGAGGAGACGCAACTTCCGACTCCCCCATCATCTCCCGAGCACCATCACTGGAGGAGTCGTTGGAGGAATGCCTGCATATGAAGCAATCAACACAGGTGCACAATCAACAAGAGAAAAAGGACAAGCAAGTAAAACAAGAAACTTACGAGTCCAGCGAACTCAGGTCAAAGACAGGAGGAGCCCTTCGGGCTCTCTTCTCTTCCTTTTTCTCCTCCTTTTTCTCTTCCTTCTTTTCTTCCTTCTTCCGCTTCGCTGGCGGATGTGGCGCTGCAGCCCGCATAGGAATGGTAGGAATGGGAGAGGAAGAGCCTCCATGCCCGTCACTATGACGCTCAAGGCACAGAGGGTTTCTAGGAGTCGGAGGAGTCGAGGCATCCGAAGACTCATTGAGCTATGTCGTTTGCGTATGGTCCTCACTCGACTCGTCAGCATCTTCCGCCGGAGAACGCGCCGAAGGAAGTTCGGACACGGAGTCCACCACGTCATTATCCGGCGCATTCGGAAACAATTCGGGCAATGGAGGCATCATGCCCGGCACCTTGAAGCTCTGCAAAAAAGAAGGGACTTTGTTAGCAAACAAAGGGGAAATAAGTGCGCAGTAAACAAAAAGCGCTACGCGCACGAATCTACACCTGTGGAACAACCAGCGCCGAAGAAAATGGCGGAGTCAGCGACTTCCCCGGGATATCCTCTCCAGCTTTGTACTTCAGCAGCGCGCGAAGAGTCCTGTCAAGATCCCCCTCGGAGATTTTCTCAGCCGAAACCCTCGTCAGATCACGGCGCCCAGAATACAGAAACATCAGGTGCACCCTCGCTTGGAGAGGCTGCACCCGACGCTCAAGAAAAGTTCGGATGATGTCCACGCCATTCACTTCCTTCTCAGGAATCAGCTGGAGATCCTCCACCCGACCGTAAAGGGCCTCTATCTCCGCCACCTCGCCATCCAAGATGTTGTTTTTCCAAGACCTTTTCGGCTCAATCTTTTGGGAGGGGTCAAAGGGAACAAGACCAAAATCTTACCCAGCCACTGTGGAGTCGCGAATGTAAAACCATCGCCTCCGCCAGTACTGAACAGACTCAGACATAGAGAAGGAAAAGGAAAGAGTATTGGCCCTAAGGGAGATGATGCAACCCCCAATGGGATACACACCATCCGAGCCGGATTGCCTCTTCACAGAATAGAGCTTCCGGAAGAGGCCAAAGTGCGGCTCGATGCCGAGCCAACACTCGCAGAAAGTAACGAAACAAGCAATGTGGAGAAGAGAGTTGGGCGACAGATGATGAAGCTGGATGCCATAGAAAAAGAGTAGTCCACGGAGGAAGTTGTGGACTGGAAAAGAAAACCCGC
Source organism: Avena insularis (assembly GCA_023614405.1). NCBI lineage: Eukaryota > Viridiplantae > Streptophyta > Magnoliopsida > Poales > Poaceae > Avena > Avena insularis. The sequence goes on from CM042685.1 coordinate 378,514,635, forward strand.
GCAAAACGAAGGAAAGAAACATAACCCGATACCCAGCTGGGGGATGGGGGATTACCTCGTTGCCGGGGAGTCTGACGGCCTCCTTATCTTGCGGGATCAAACCCCGCTCGCGCAGTTTGCGGAGATCACTCTCCCGCGTCTCTGACCGCCGCCAACCACCGTCGGTGACACGGGTAGCGGTGGCGCTTTTCTTCCCTCCGGCGGCGCTGGTACCAACCGCAGATGATGATTTCTTCGTCTTCCCCATAGCGCTCCGGCGGCACCAGTGGCGAGAGTGCAGACGGAAGAAGGAAATGTGGAAGAATATCGCAGCGCGCAGCAAGAACCTCTGGAGCATAAGGAGGCAGTGAAAACAAGAGTAGATGCGGTGAAAACAAACTGCAGCTTTCCCCAATGATTATAACGGCGAAGACGATGCACGACAGCCATCCATCCAGAAGACCTAACGCCAACGGCAGATCTGGCCATACACGTGTCATCATCACAACGAACCGTTGTTACCACGCCGTCCACTCCGTAATTATATCCACGCCGCACGTGACCGGTCAATTCAAGGTCAGCAATTGGGACCCACGTTCGTCCAGTCAAGTCATCTCTGGCGTAGTAGACGCTTGAGGTCATTGATCGCCAGCACTGATGTCATCAAAAGCTATACTAGCACCAACCACAATTCTTCGGCTCCACAGCTAAGAGTACTCACTGGAATCTTCGATTTGACCAAATACTCGGGGGCTACTCCTATCAGGAGCGCTGGCCGCGCACCCGAAAGATGAACAAAGTTAAAAAGTTTTCTTCGAGTCCTACGTCGAGTCTACGACTCCACTACAGACTCGGGGGCTACTCCCATAGGGAGGATGGATTTAAGCATCCGAATTTTTTTGTCTCCTACGAACTTAACACTGAACAAATGCTTGAATAAAGTCTCCGCTCGAGTCTACGACTCGAACAGACACTCGGGGGATACTCCCATAGGGAGCGCTGGTCGCGCACCCTATGAATTCTTCGACTGCGATCTTTCGGATCAGATATGCAAAACTTTTTTCGGCAACTTTGCCCCAGTAAATTACTAAGTGAGCAATGTTTATCCGTGGCCACCCGAAACACCTCCGCGGTGACAAATGTTCGGATGCTGCGTTTACGATGCAAAGATAAGACCTGCAGATATCATCTGATGGCCTGGCAACGCACACGACTGCGCTCTGCTAGTATAGATCCGTGCCAACAGGCGCGATGAAAAATCCCGACGGACGCGTTGGGTACGTCAATTAAAACCACTGGAATTCCACTCCTGTAAGTCCTCCGCGGCCTGAGTCGAATTACACCAGCATATGTTCCGGGTTCGAGTTAAGGGACTCGAACCTGAGGAAGATCGTGTTGTTTCGTCCTAAGACAGTTAGCGACCACGATCCGTCGGGTGAGTCAGGCACACGTATCAACAATCCCTACATACGTATACTATTAATACATGATTGCACCCGAAGGATGGAAGAGTCCTCAGCCGAATCTACGATTCGACTGATCACTCGGGGGCTACTTACATGGTTGTACCCTACGGGTGCGTGACATCAGCATACCTGGTCCAGCCCAAGGAAGGCCCACGGCAGACGTACGCCGAACCATGAATATTTTTGGGTGGCCAAGGCCCATGACGCCTTCGGATCCTTGGAGAGCAAGACTAGCATAGATAGGAAATTCAAAGGGGTAAAACCCTAGAACTTGTAACCGACTAGGTCTATGCCTGGGACCTGCCTAAGTCTATATAAAGGCCAGGAGGGCACGACCTAGACCTCTCTCCCATACTTTCGCACACACGCCTCCACGCCAGATCGAATATGCGCACCCTGTAACTTTCGGTTCCGTCGTAATCAAGAGCAGACAAGCAGGAGTAGGGTTTTCCCTCCGGGGGCCTGAACCTGGGTAAATCTCGTGTCCCCTGGTTGCTTGTCTGTTAACCGTTCCGCGATCTCTAGCATCCCCATCTTCTCCAAAACCCAAGTCCATAACAATGGGCATTGATGAGATTAAACCTCGTCACGACCTTGAGTAAAACTCAAAGTCCTGCAACGGCAGAAGATAGAGAAAGGATGAGTAAGACTCCCTATGCCTCAGCCATAGGATCTCTAATGTATGCCATGCTATGTACTAGACCCGACATTGCATATGCTATTAGTTTGACTAGCAGATATCAAAGTGATCCAGGAGTGGATCATTGGACAGCGGTCAAAAACATCCTTAAGTACTTGAGAAGAACTAAGGATATGGTTCTTTCTTATGGAGGTGATGAACAACTTGTTGTTAATGGTTACACCGATGCTAGTTGGAACACCGATCCGGATGATTCTAAATCTCAATCTGGATACGTATTTACTTTGAATGGTGCAACAGTTAGCTGGAGGAGTGCAAAGCAAAGCGTTGTGGCGAGATCTTCAACTGAATCGGAATACATAGCTGCTTCGGAGGCTTCACAAGAAGCGATATGGATGAAGGAGTTCATTACATAGCTCGGTGTGGTTCCAAGTGCGGTGGACCCAATGTCTATCTACTGTGATAACATGGGCGCCATAGCCAATGCACAAGAACCAAGGTCACACAAGAAGCTAAAGCACATCAAGCTACGTTTTCACGCTATTCGAGAACATGTCCAAGATGGTGACATAAAGATTTGCAAAGTACACACAGATCTGAATGTGGCGGATCCGTTGACTAAACCTCTCCCGAGGGAGAAACATGACCAACACCAAACTGCCATGGGTGTTCGGTATATTACCATGTAATCTAGATTAGTTCACTCTAGTGCAAGTGGGAGACTGTTGGAGATATGCCCTAGAGGCAATAATAAATGTAGTTATTATTATATCTTTGTGTTTATGATAAATGTTTACATTCATGCTATAACAGTATTAACCGGAAACATTAATACTTGTGTGATCTGTAAACTAAATTAGAGTCCCTAGTAAAGCCTCTTTATAATGCTAGCTTGTTGGTTAATAGATGATCATGGTTTCCTGATCATGAACATTGAGATATTGTTGACAATAAGATCATATAATTAGGAGAATGGTATGATAGACATACTCCTATAGATAAGCGTAGCATAAAGATCAAGTCATTTTAATAGTTCAATTTCTATAAGCATTCTGATGCATAGTAACCTAATTCCTTCGACCATGAGATCATGCTTATCACCATCACCGGAAGGATGCTTTGATGACATCAAACACCACACCGTAACTGGGTGGCTATAAATATGGCATTTAGTGTTCGGAAAGTATGGGTTGAGACACATGGATCAAGAGTGGGATTTGTCCATCAATATGACAGATATATATACTCTGGGCCCTCTCGGTGGAATGTCATCCAATTATCTTGCAAGCATGTGACTGGCTCACAAGGGATCACATATCACGGGAACGAGAAAAGAGTACTTATCGATGTGAGGTTGAACTAGGTATGCAGAGATACCGACGATCAAAACCTCGGATAAGTAAACTATCATGAGACAAAGGGAAATTGGTATCGTATGTAAGTGGTTCATTCGATCGCAAAGTAATCGTAGAAATATGTGGGAGCCATATGAATTTTCAGATTCCTCTATTGGTTATTGACCGGAGAAGTGTCTCGATCATGTCCGCATAATTCACGAACCGTAGGGAGACACACTTAAGGATTCGATGTTGTTGAGTAGTTATGGACTGATGAGAAAGAGACCGAATGTTGTTCGGAGTCTCGGATGGGATCCGGGATATCATGAGGATATCCGGAATGGTCCAGAGAATAATATTCATATAAGGAAAGTCCTGTTTCAGAGTTGGGGAATGATTCCGGTGTTTTCATCCTGAATGTTCTAGAAGGGGCCGGAAGGTCCGGCACTCCGGAGGGGAAGGGTACATGAATGTGTCATGAAAATATGGAATGGTTACATCATGTACTAGGTCACTTGGTTGGGCAAAATAAAGGGAGAAATCAAATCCTAGTTTGAAAGTCAAACGCCAATTTGAAAAGTCAAACGACAAGTATGCTTGGTGGATGGAGAGTAGGAAACCTACTTGGGGAGGAAGTCCTCCTCCCTCCACCCGATGGCCAAGGAGGCCGAGTTGGGGGAGGACTCCCTCCTCCCAACCGGCTCCCTCCCACCTATATAAGGAGGGGAAGGGCTACCCCTTTTCCACACACCAAAACCCTAGCCCTTTCCTCCAAGTCGCCGGCGCCACCACCTCCTTGTGCCGCCGCCGCTTAGGGCACCACCAACTCGGCAAGTTGGGATGATCCCCAAACCCTAGCCGTCGGCTACACTCTCCCCTTGGTGCCCTCTAAACCCTAGATCACCAAGGCCTCTCTCATAGTCCATCATACTCGCTCCGGCTTAAGGCGAAGCCCTACAAGATCTCCCCTCTACTTTCGGTACCACGCCGTCGTGCTGCCGGAATCGCGAGGAGAGTGCTACAACCTCCGCTGCCTGCTGGAACAAGGGAGAGGAAGGTCTTCATCGAGTACCGAACATGTGACCGATTGAAGCGCTAGGAACACAGCACCGGAAGGATCGTCTACGCGATCTTGAGATCGGCAAGAGTACGACTACATCACCCACGAGAATCTGCTCTCGTTAACCGCTTTGGAATCTTTGAGGGTGAGTTCCTCTATCGACTCGTTGCTACAATCTAGTAGATAGATCTTGGCTTGTTTGTTTGCATGCGGTAGAATTTTTTTTGTTTTTCCATGCTACGAACCCCTACAATTACATACCCACCATTTTTATAAATGTCCAAAATACATGTCATATGCCTAGAAGAGATCTTTCATCATATTAAAATTTATGGGTGAAATATCGTTCGGAGTTTTTGAAAATACCACGTTAGCAAACATATACTACCTCCATCACAAGGCTTAAGGATTATATTATTTTTGAACAGTAAAACTATGTAAAGATTGACCAAGTTTGTAGAAAAATATATTAATATTTATAATATGAAATACATATCTTTTGATACATGGTGAAACATATATTCACATGGTATCTTTATAATATCATAGTTCTTGATAGTATTTTCTAAAAACTTGATCAAACTTTTCGTAGCTGGACTTTTAGAAAAATATAGGCCTTAATCCTTGGGATGGAGGGAGTATGGAATTTGTGCATGAGATTAAATTGCAATATGGATTTGGAGTTTTAACCATGAGCTAGACGTTAGTTTCTATGAGATCGATCAGTATGCAGGGCTAACATTTCGATTGTTAAATAATTAGGATTCACTTGAGCAATGTTCTCATGATAAGGAGACCATTTTGATGGAAAAAATATTGTTTTGTTAATAAAGATAAGCAAAAATAGTTTACCCTCATTAATATATAGGTCAAGTAAAGATTGAAAATTCTAATTCTAACTTTATTTGATATGTTTACCTCTTGTCCCTTCATTTTCATATAAATACACAACATTCTCATGTTGTTTTTAAATAAATGACGTTTTAGAAATGATTGGTCTAGAATATACAATCTGGAACCATTTTTACGTTATTACAGAAATTAGAAATATACCATTTATCTCAAATTTAGCAATCTTACTTTATTTTGTAATGTTTCAGTCATATATTTTGCATACCAATAACAATAGCAGATCTTCTTTCCAATGTATGCAATATTTTGTTTAACTACTTTTAAATATCCCTATTAGCCATACTATTCAATAATTTCATTATGCATTCTATCATTGGTATTTTCTTGTCATGTAACATGACGAATAAACTATCATGGATGACATAGTGATTGTATTTTTGTCGGTTGTCATTTATTCTACATGATTGCATGACGCATATTAATAAAATTTAAGGATAAGAAATCACATAAAATTCCTTGTGAATTTTTCATTCAAAAAATAGTTTATTTAATCACACACACTATAGGTAAGCATAAGATCTCATTATACATAAATAATTTTCAAAATTTTATACTCAAAACAAAAATTGTGAAAGTTCTGTCCCTTCTCTTGTAGAAATAAAAAAATATAGCCACATGGGTCATCCATAAGGTAGAATTTTTTCGAAATGAGGTAATCCCGGCCCTGCATAACCAGAAAGAAGCCTTTCTTTGATTGTGAAATTAGCTTCGCCTCAAACAATGTATGCACGCTTTTCCTCTTTATTGAAAATGTTCGTTTCAATATCACCATTTTCAGCTGACTTTCAACAACTGATAAAAAGTCTTTCAGAGGTGAGGGAAGCACCAATCAATCACCATATTGTAGTTTATGTATGTTTTGTTAGTGTGCCTTTTTGACAAAGTCTTGATGGTTGATATGATGTCATATAGAATAAAGGTGTATTGGCTTCGCTTTAATTCTAGGTATTTTCATACAGATCAACTTTATTGGTTACGAACTGCTCATGGTTATCTTTTCAAAAATATCTCCTCATAGAATAGCGATTTGGTGATAAAGTGGTTGGACAATTTTTCTTAGGAGAATCGTGTCTCTGGAATCACCTTGCGCCCAATAACTTAGGTCTTTGTAGTTAATCGCATTTTTAAAACATGAGAGGTTCATTAACCTCCTCAAAATTAAGTTTTTAAAATTTATATGTTGATTGATATTTAGGTATATATGTTCGGTAAAATCAGTCTAATAGCCTCTTAATTATTTCCTTGTGAGGCTATCGATAGAACTACTATGCCATAAAATGTGTGCAAGCATAGGCTAAATCAGGTGGCATTTTAAGACATGTCAACTTTATTTTGTAGCAATTTATGGAATCTATCATGGCTTGCATTTTTAAATTTTGACGATAGAGTGATTGGACGGTTCTTCTTAAGAGGACCGTGTCTTTGGAATCACCGTGCATCCGATGAATTAGATCCTATTCTCCGGAGTCATATTTTCAAAACCCGTGACATTAATTAAACTTTTAAATATTATATTTAAAATAATGTATTTGGTGATATATAGTTATATATGTATGTATGTATGAATCCGTCTAATTTTGTAGGCTCTTATATTATTTTTCGTGTGCCACGCTATCAATAGAATTCTAATATATTGTAATACGCATGCACACGTACGGTTTTCTTTTCCATCTTCCATCAGCTTCACGTGTGTATCAATCATTTTTGGACTAGAGCTCATGGGCTCGGCTCTAACATAAGAGTCTACGACCGATTTGACATCAGATCCACGCACTCATAGGCGGTATACCAAGCTGATCGACTGTGAAACGATGGAGCTGATTCTGCTCGTAGGCGGTAGCTAGCTAAAATATGGACTGACCAATTTGCACCAGACCCTCTTTCCGTGCGTTTTTTTTTTTGGTTGATAATAATGCCTCCGTGAGTTTTTTTTAGAGGATGCCTCCGTGATTTAGAGGCCTCTTGTTACCGTGTCACAACTTTAGAAATTACAGGACCGGCTCCCAGTCTGACACGTCTAATGTGTTACGATAATCTCCAACTTTGATTAAATCACAGCCACAAATTATACATCTAACCGTCTAAATAATTCAGATGATGTGGATCAACCAGGTGCCTCGAAAAACAATCTTATATTACTTTTAGTATATAACTAGCACGGTGGCCCTCGCAAATGCGAGGGAAACATCTTTAGAGTGCCATATTTTTTATAGTTTACATACTGTGACCTCAAATAATACAATAACCATCCTAAGTGCTATATTAATAAATGTGATTGGAACATTTTAATCATCTCACGGTAGGGTTCTCCCTGATGGTACTATATATAATGTAGATTTTGATTGTATCTTTAGAGATTGTATGAAAATTATGTTATCCGAGAAGACACAATAGTATTGCCCATCTGTGTCTTTAATTTTAAATTACCAGGTGGCCGGTAGTTCTTATGTGACCCTATATGTGTTTGTACTCTCAACATCCAATTTGCCTATATGTCGTGGTCCAACCAATAATCACGGCCACATAATTGGTCAGATGGAATCTTCCAAATATGCATAATGGAGTAGAAAAAGAATCAGAATTGTTGGCACCTATAAATATTCGATCTTCTCGTTAACTTAATCTTTGAGTACGGAATATTATAAACCAAGAATTGTTGGTATTGCAATTTCTAAATATTTCTCAGCATTCTATTATGGAAGAATATAATTCATCCATCCATCATCTTTTCATACTCCTAGTTATGCTTACTATAGGTTTTGATATTGTTTTTCTAGTTATAGTAATCCAATAGTTGTGGTCTCATTTTAGGTTAGGATGATATACTTTTCCTGGTCTCGTAACATAATTATGGATCATTACATTACAAGACCCATGAACAACCTTTTTCATGAGATCTTTTGTATGTCTTGCCTTTGATTGTATTGAGATTTTTACAATTGGTTGATGTATGGATTTCTAGGTTATGTAGATTAATATTTTAATACTTAGATTTCTATATTAATGATCCAGATGCCGAGTATGTGACTTGATTGACCAAACACTTTTGTAATGAAATATGGACACAATGTTGATGGATTTATTTTTTATTGTAAATATTTTGTCATTGTCAGATTATTATGGAACTTTTAAAACATTTAACTAAGAAAAATAAGATGTCTAGTGTATCAGTAGTCCAATTGTTTGGTCTTCATCGATAGCATTCACTATCTCTAAGATGTGAGGAGGCTATGGAACACAACCTTTGATGTGTGGTTTAGGTATTTTGTACGTTTGGTCCATGTGTTTTTTGCGGTAGCATCCTAACTGCATATGTAGTTGTATGAAATAAGCACTTCTTGGCTATGTCTACTTATGGAAGTGTAATTCTCAGCCTACTCTATGGGGCCAATGATTCATGTGAATCAATTTTTTGTACTTTTATTTGTCCCGTCGATAGTTTAGACATGAATAACAATTTAAGAAGCATGTCTGAGCGAGAGATGAGTCCCTCGATAAAGTCCGCTTAAAGATCTTAGGGTTCACATTTAAGGTGGGCGTCTCTTATGGCTTTCAAAAAAACTGAGGTCAGTTTATTTTGTTTAGATTTTATTATATGCATACTTGTCATGGTGTACATTTTTGAAATAATGATGTGACATTTTTTTTACATCGGTGAATCTTGATGGAGATTTCATATTATCATGAATATTTTTTGTTTGCCTTAATTTTTTATAGACCAAATATATATGCTTTTGTGAATGGATCAAATATTTATTTCCGTCTTTTCATCCTTGTATTTTCCACTTAGTTCATCAATGGACAACATTTTGGAGCATGTCTAGTGAGAGATGTCTCGCTAGACTAAGTGAGCTCGAAGAAATTAGGTTCCACTTTTAAATTTCCTTAGCCAAGATGGGTCCATCAACAAAGTGTGATTAAACATTCGAGGGTCCATATTTAATGTAGGTGCCTCTTATGGTTTTTCATAACTTCTGATTTTGGTCCATTTTTGCATAAATTATTTTTATGTATATTCATCACGAGGGACATGGAAAAACTTATAATGTAATGGAATATGTGTTGACTCGAGAGATCTTGATAGAGCTTTGGTTTTTATTGAGAATATTTTTGTTTTCCTTTGTTATTATTTTACCGATCTTTTTTATAATAATCAATAAATATTGGTTATGGTTTAAAAAATAAGATATATGAAATATTAGAAAACGCCGCTTTAGAAAATGATTCTTAGAAGCACTCTATATATTTAACTATTTGTCGTCTAGTTAGTGATATAGTTCACTCTTTATTATATATTGTATACTTATTCTCATATGCATATGTAGGCTAGCATGTCATTGCCCTTCTAGGCCGGTCTCTAGTCCGAAATAAGTGACTCGGGTTTGTCTATGAATCTAGACAAATCCGACTCACTTATTTATGAACGGATAAGTACTATCGATCAATTGTTTTGCTATTTGAAGATACTTTCTCGTATCAATAGCTGTCATGCATCAAAACTTTGTGGGGACACTTTTCAAATATGCATCTAGCACGATGAATAGAAAAACCTTGTGAAAATTGTCTGTCAAAATATGAAGCCGTACCAATATCTAGATACGTTTCTTTGCGATACTATACAGTCACCTTTTCTAATATGTATCCCAGTAGTGGATTGTGCTCTTCTGCTAAATCAACGCAACTTTAAGATCTGACAATCCAAGTTTTTTTTTTGTGATGTGCACTACTAACGTGGCAGGTTGGAAGCCCTTTTAAGTTTTTTATTTTATACGTGAAGTTGTAATTACAAAGGTAAACTATAAAACAGATCTGAGTTTTTGTTTGAGTTTGTCCCGTGCACGTCCAACAGAGGATATTAGAACTTCTTTAGTGAAGATAGATTTAATGTGCGGTCAAAGTTTTTCTTTTCTTTAACTCCCACGTGACGTGGTACGCTATGGATCTTTTTTCTTGAACTGAGTCGTGAGATGGTAGTTACCTTAAGTGTGTACCGATGATAGTTACATACGTTAGTTAAATCCTAACCATATATTTTAGATCCAAATGTTAAAAATAATTCTAATGATGTGAATCAACCTGATGCCTCGAAAAACACCTTTATATTGCTTTTAGTATATAATAGATAGATAGAAGGTCGCATCAGTTAGGCGTGAGCAACGTATCCGATATGGTACAGGAGGAATGTAGTACTACTAGCTTCAACTGACAAAAAAAACGCAATTTCATGTTTTTTTTTGAACGGAACATAATTTCATGTTATACTCACAAGCTAGACTGGAGAGGTGGTATGGTACACGACTACAGGCTACATGCATGCACGGTGATGAACAGTATGATACCGTAAAAAGACGGGCAACTTTAAACAGTCTATAGACAAGAATCAAAGGACTTATCGTCTTTAGCTAGCGGCACGTACGCTGTGCCAGTACAGGCATTTTTTTTTTTGCGATCAAGTATCAAAGGACTGTACTACAACCGCTGCTACTGGTCCATCTGTCGTGTCAAATGTCAAACACTGTCGTCTGCCTTTATTTCCCTTCTTTTCAAGTTTCACTTACCGTGGTCTACCAGAATGTACTATAAATTAACGTAGAAATATGTGCTGCCGTTCGTGTATAATCCCTTCAAATTCCTCTGAATCAAAATGGGCACAAATTTTTTCTTTGGAATTTTTTTTTTTGCTCTTAGTTCGGTTTATTGACGTTTCAATGCAGTCCTTTGATATTTCATGGCTAACTACGTGTAGTGGAAATTGCTGAGTTGTGATCTAGATTTAAATAAAAATCTAGCTTCTAATGGAGCAGAGCTGGACCCGTTACCGGGAGGTGGAGCCCACTTCGCCTCGCCGCTGCTAGGTGCGTCTTTGAGGTGCCCACACCCTTCTTGTTTTTTTTAAACAAAGCAAAAGGCATGCTATTTTCGTTAATAGAGAAAAGGTTTTTAGACAAATGCCTAGGACAAACCCTAGGTGTTTTTAAAAGGAGAGCCTACTCTACCGGTATTACATTACTCAAAAAGAGCGCACTGGCAAAGCTCTAAGCTCTTGCCTCGTCTTTGATCTTGTTGATAACAATGGTCATAGGAGAGGAGTCATGTCTAAAGGCCCTCGCTTTGCGCTCTTTTCAAGTTTCCCAAGAGACTAGCATGAGCATGGAAGACATAGCTTTCCTCTCTTTTCCTCTTTGGAGGGCAAGTTTAGACTACCAATCATTTATATTAGGTTCAATTGTCCATTCCTCCGGCATCATGTTGTGAATACCGCACAAATCATCTTTTCATATCCGAATGGTGAATCTACATTAGTAGAGTACATGGGGCGCGGATTCTTGAACTTGATTGCACAAGGGACAATTTGCTCAATGCTCATCCTCTTTCTGTTAGTCTATCGACGGTCGACTAGCCATGCGAAGGAGCCCATGTCCTCCGAACCGAAGCATTGAGAGAAGTAGAAACAAGCCCTTCAAAATGCATTTTGTAAACCGTGACAAAAAGTTGGGGGCTGTCCAAAGTAGCTTTCTCTCCATGTTATGGATAGTCTTAAATTTGTGTAAACCTCTGACGTTGTGTAAACACTCTTTATATATATAATAAAATTTTGCTGGTTGACTCCTGTGGTTTTTTCTCCTTCTTATTAAAGAGATTTCCTATATTTGAAACATTATGTCTCGTACGTTGGTTTGGTTTGATTTGCCTCATTTATTTGCTTGTTGCTATTATAACAAGAACAATGGTGACTGGCATGAGTGTGACATGCATGTTACAGCACACACGCCCTACGCTACACGAGATACGATCGTGCTAGTAGCCTAGCAAAATATTGGCCTTAATTATTAGCAGACGGTCGTAGTTGCTCGCAACAGCCAGCTAACTCGAATTAAGCAAACCATAAACCGCTAACTAATAAGTTGGCGAGACACACCAATAAATATACGGTTAGTGACAGTTAAGCACGGGCGTATGTACATTCGCGGTACAGCCCTTAGCTGCTGCTACGTTGTCCTACGAGCTAGCAGTGCTTGGTACACTAGTACTGCTGCGGTATATGGTCGATGTACGTACACTGTAAGTACGCAGTAGCTAGTACAAACGCGAATCGCTGTATGCACGGCACGTGGGGTGGCTGTACAAGAGATGTCTAGCTGTACACATGTACTTTGTCGGCCAAATGAATGTGCTTAACGGCAACAACGGTATGTAACTGCTGGGTGGGTGTACGTGCACATACGGACGCCGGCCGTACACCACCAAGCATATATGGGTGAGCCGTACGGTACGTGCAGGGGCATCGTACGTAACTGTAACCGGGTAAACGGTAACAGGAGGCAGTTCATGTGTACGGACGGGTGGCATAGCTGAAAACATGCAGTGATACCGGTGGAAATTTGTACAGGTCAGAGTGTCAGACTAGGGTTAAAAGGCTATTGGCATCGCGGTGTGTTATCGATGACGCCAGCATGTCGTCATGTTAGCATGCGCACGGGTGGCCCCCTTTACACGGGGCTACCGAGCGAGCTAGCTAGATAGTACTGCTAGTATTACTACTAGTAGCATTTTGTTCGTTGATTTACCGCGGATCCGATTCGTGCCGTACTCAAACGCACGCACGTAGACGTCGCCCCACAGGCACAGGCACAGCCCACAGCTGACAGCTGCGGCGACGGCGACGGGCGGCGGAAAAGTCCAGACACCGAACCGGCTCGCTAGGCGCGTGCATGCATGCACACGACGCGGCTTGTTGGGACCTCGAGCAAGCCCGGTACTCAGCGTGAATCAGCGTGTGTTTGGTTGCAGGGAGTTGATAAGGATGGGATGGACCATCCAGATTGTCCACATTGTGGATGGATGGGACGATCCAGGTACGGGCGCGCTAGCTACCCGTGTTGCGTCATGCGGGCCGGCCGGCCCACGCGCCACTCCGGCGTCAGGCAAGGGCGCCGGCGGCGGCCGTTCCTACAACCTGCCGCTAGCTGCATATGCGCGCTCGCCAGACGCGTCTCCGTCGATCGCGTCAAATAATTGCCTGTCAAACCGTTGATATGATTCGGTCGTCGTGCCTGCCTGCGTGCGTTGTCCTTGTCGCTCGCGTCGGACTGTCGGCCGGCACGGACTGGCCCTGGCGCCCGTGGACAACGAAGTAGGCCAACGACTACCGTTTTTAACTGAATGAACACTTGGGGCTGCTATACTGCGGATGGTGTACTGTCGGGCTCTGCATTTTGGTTGGTACCGCAAGACACGCACGGTTCATGGCTCGTGCTCTGCATGCCCTCCTATTGGTTGCTAACTCGATGGATGAAAACACTCGGTTTAATCCAGTATACGAGCCTCACAGATTGTGAGCAAGACTTGAGTAGATGCACAATTCCAACATCTAGGGATACTAGTTGAATCCCCGTGCTTGTTACGGTCCTTATTTCTCTTGCAATCTGTCAATACAATACATATAAAAATTTATCGGACTGAATACAACCGCATGATATTTTATGAACCCATAAGATCCTACCTCGTTTGAAGTATATTTCAACAACCCATATAATTGACATCGTTTGAATGTAAAATAAGACATTCGACTGATTTTTTATCAACTAATGTCTACTCCTTGATGTTCCTTAGATATTGCCATACAATGCTAGGGATATTGTCTTTAGCTTCATTCTCGCGATACTTGAGCAAGTGTACCAAAAACTTCTTCCGCAAGTCGTTACCATTCTGCACAACAATATTTGTTATTAGCATGTATATTTCATTTGTGAACAATAAATAAGTACAACGTAAAATACCCACCGTACATATTGGATGAGCCATTTTTTTGCCATTCCATGAGATCATGATGTAAAAAAAATAGCCAGAAGCATTCCTGTGTATGAATGTCATTATGTTGAATAGTAAAGAAAATGAGTAATCTATTTGAGTTTATGTTTAGAGATAGTCACCTATCTAAACTTTTTGGAATATCAACTGGTGATCTATGTAACCACAGAAATATATCGGCATCCCAGCCGGGTTGTGCTAATGCTAGTGCATCGCTTAGGTAGAATACAATTCTTTGTAACTTTTCAATTGCAAGTTGTGAGATCGAAGCAGTTTACCCTTCTGCGATGGCAACACAGAAAGAGGATCCAGAATAGATACAGAAGAGGCATACTTATCGATGGAGAACAAGTTAAAGTGCCCCGCAGAAGCATAAGGGAGCAAAACCTTCAAAGTAACAACCATCAGAAACACATATAACATAACAATGTTGGACAAATGAATTATCTTTACCAATTTACGTGAAGAGATTTTGTAGTCTATCTCAGGCCAACTATTGAATAAAGTTGCCAGTATGTGATTATTTGGCTTTACTCGCCACTTTGGACCCCGTGTGGAATCGACCATCGCCGTTTGAGAAGTTGTTTTGTTTAGAAATATAGTTATAACAATGAAAATACGAGATTGTAATAACTTACACAAAAACATATGCGTATGCCCAAGTTGAAACAGTCATTGTCCATAGGCCTCTCGTTCGTGAGTATATCCTGGATTTTCTTAAGACTCAAAACTATAGGATATAGTTTGGAGCTTCGCACCCATTCCAGCATGTGTTACAAATGTTAAGAATGACAAAATTATAGCAATACATATTATCACAAGTAATCCTTTTAACATGTTTCTTACTCTAATAACTTGGTGTCTTGAATCAACATGATATGTTTGCAAAGCTCGTCAACTAACTTGTGTGGATCTGTGGGCATCACATGGACAGAAATTGGGCGTCTATCTTTAACTCCATTAGTCAAGGCAAGTCGCTCCGGACCATCCACAATCATACAATCAGAGTTAGACACGTTTTCTTCATTGCTAGGTTGATAGTATATTGGCTTTCATTTTATCTTATTCAATTCTGACTCTACCAATATAACAGCTAATTTTCGACGAAATTCTTTCATATCTTCCTACAAAATAGTATTCAGAAACATTTCTTTGAAACAATTATTTAAGATGTAAGCCAATACTAATGTTATCCTAAAAAAAAAAAATTACCTAAGTGACATGATCAGACAACATATCACATGTCCAATATTCCATATAATTAAGCATGAATAACCCGCACGATGCGCTACAAGATTACCGGGCACTGATTTAGTCTCTCATATAGACAAATCAACGTAAATAAACCAGTTAGACATGTATGAATACACAAGTTTTAAAAAATAATAATTTCAGATTCTAAGAAGTGTCCAACATACCCATAAGTTTGCGTTGGTTCTTGAAAATGTTTTACTACTGGCCATTTTGTGACATCGAGATCCTTCCACTTATCACCTATGTCAAAGTCCTTCATCTGGGATGCAATTTTCAGATGCTTCTCAAGTCCCTGTAACTTTTATACGAGAAAGAGGTATTAGATATTGAGGCGAACACAATGTTAAGATAAAATCAAATTTAGTAGATAGTTACTTACCATAAGAGTGAGATCACTCCAACTCATTCCAGCACCAAGCGAGTCCAATACTTGAATCACGTGTTTTTTCGCATTGATGATAGCTAAATACCAGTGGGTCTTACTAATGTTTATTGGAAGTAATACCTGAAGTAAATATTATATAAGACTAAGAAATACACATGTTTAAAACATATTGAATAAGACCCATAGGTGGTGAGTGAATTCTAACCATGTCATGTTATACATAAAGATGCACCTGTTTTAGGATGCGGTGACATTTTGATTATTTCAGTACAGCAGAGGCAAATGTAGTGTCCAGATACACCTTTCCACCCGCTCTATCCCGCAGATGATCACATGCACTTATACAGTAAATATAAGCATTTACAACCTATAATTGGACACATAAAAATATATTTAAGTTTAAGACAATTGTAGACTTTAAATTAGTAAGTAGTGGTCTATGTGGTGTTGACTTACACCGTCTGGCAAGAAACCATCGCCACGTGTAAGACACTGTAAGTCATCGTTTGATAAGAATGCATCACCAATGTCTACAAACTTCGTATTTTTTGGTGCGGACATGATTAATTTGACAACTTCTATATCTTCAGAAGTGCAGACATAATCTGGCATAACATGGTAGTGCACCAAAAAATAGTCAGGTAAGAAAATAATGGAGCACAAGCAAGAATATAATAACCGCAGCTGGAGTATGAACCTTGTGGGTTAACCATTTTGTCTGCTTTTTTCGGTTTCTTATGTTGTTAATTAGTTATCCACCTCTGATCCTCCTTTAGTGGTGTAAGATCCGACAAATTTTTGGTTTGTTCCAACATCTCCTCGGGGCATATGTCCATGGGTACTTCCATAACATCAATATAATCCATATGTTTCCTGCTAGCGATCTGCAAGTGAAACAATATTTATCGAAATAAAATTCAAATATGGGTATATGCTACATGCATAGAGAAAACATTTATTCGTATGCAACCTCATTTGGTGGTGTAGAGTCGGTAGGGGCATTCAGAGCATTGATAGAATTCATGTGGGTTCCCATGATCTAAAACAGTGAGACATAATATAAATGCATTAAAATTAGTACATGGTAACGTGCGACATGCCTAGTAACCAAAAAGAAACCAATTACACGTGCACACATCCATTGGTTGTGTAGAAATCGATGAATCGTCTATCTGTCCCAACATCATGGCATTGGGGCCTTTATCTATTGATTTATGTGGATCATCAACAGAGTCCATCATGTTTCCGCTTGTAATCCGCAAAAGTGAAACATAAGTGCTGAGACTATGTTATTGCCTGGCACAACATGGAGTGGGTCTCATCAGTGTGTTTTTATGTGACTGAATGACATGCTAAACAGCTTCATTGAATTTGTGGAAAAGATGTAAGTTTGTTACAGTATAGGTACATCAAGTTTTGGATGTTAAAGCAGTATGAACTGATGATGGTCGTGTTGTCAACGCCTTGTTGGGAAACCCCAAGAGCAAGGTGTGATGAGCACAGCAACAAGTTTTCCCTCAGTAAGAAACCAATGTTATCGAATCAGTAGGAGGAAGGAAACGACTCAAAGGTGTTGCTAACAACTTGGAGACCTGCACAACACAAAGTCAAGACTTTGCTCCAACGAACAATGAGGTTGTCAATCTCACCGGTTTGCTGCAACAAAGTATTAACTGTATGGTGTGGAAGGCAATGGTGATTTGCAACAAGTAACGGTGGAAGATGTATCAATGATAAAGATTGGACCGGGGTCCATAGTTCACTAGAGGTGTTATCCTTAGATAAACAAACATGGCATGCTGGGTAAACAAATTACAGCAGGGCAATTGACAGGACTGAGCTAGACATAACAATGCAATACTAGACATTCATGATCCTATGAGATTCGATTGGGCAATACAACAAAATACATAGACCGCCATCCAACTGCATCTATGACTAGAAATTGTAAGGTTCCTAGCCTTTAATAAGGTAGAGATCCCTGTGTTTACAATGCTAGTCCCTGGATCAATAGCTAGCATCCACAGTTAAGATGTAATATCAAGAAACAAAGGTCATAATACCACTTTATAACCAGGAATAAAATAATTTATTACATCTTACATAGCTCATTTGGCTATCTCATTACAATGCAGCAGAAATAACTGTAGCATGGAGTCCTTCATCTTCAATGTGCCACAGGCAATCATGTTGGTTGTAGACTTGTAATCCTATTCAACATACTTCACTAACATCAAACAAACCTGCAACATAGTGAGTTGCAGCCACAAGGGTCAAGACATTGGAATTGTATTGGCAAGTTTCACTACTATGTAGAAATAAGTGGATCCTATCAATACATGCATATTTGGCTAAGTAGGGTTTAGGCTCATTTGCAGAAAACAATATAGTTTTATCCTATATTTTCAAAAATAGTTTTGATCTTTTGTCAAATCTTTCTAAACTCCTTGGAAAAAAACTCCAAGTTCTTCAAATCCCTTGTTGTCACCATCAAGTTTTACTTTGAGAAATTGGAATGTCGAGATCTTCCATAGCTTCAGGCCTTAGTTGCTCAGTATTGTCCATAACTGGGGACACGGCTAAGTACTTAGAATTTTGATCTTCTGCAGAAGTTGTACACTTTACCCACATGACACAATCTCATCTTGATGCCACCAGTGGCCGCTGGATAAGTACTCACCAAGATGGAGTACTGGCAGATTGAGAATGTGACAAAGTCTTTCCATAGAAGTCCTCTCAATACACAATGCTAGCTTGTCTACCAGGCACCAATGTAGGGATAAATTTCCCTTACACAATTCTAGTTAACCTGAAGATGCCAATGCATGAGTCTTCCACTATGTAGTTGACTAAGCCAGAGCTCATGTAGCATGTGGCTGTACACGGAAGCCACTGTACGAGAAACATGTTCAATCTCTAAGTCCCTGGGTGGTTTTCTTCTAGTGCACATACAAAAAGAGAAAGCCATATAAACATGGTTCCTTTTGTTGCCACCTTGTCCAACCTTGAGTATCCTTTTCCACCCAGGTGGTTCATTGAGTACTTGTTTTATTATATAAAACATATTCTTTCCAACACTTTATATAATCATATCATGTATCCCATCCCAAATATATAGCAGGGCTAAGCTTGCTACAACTACAATGTTTCCACTAAGGAAGATATAAGGGTATCCTATTAGGATTTAGCAAAGCATAAAATATAGTATTCCTTATCATGCATGTTTCAAAAATCCACTAAGTGCAATGAAAATAGTAGGACTTGAATGATAGTGTCACTTGCCTTTTAGTAGAGAATGTTGGTTCACTTCTTGATCTTGCAAATATCACACTCTTCTTATTTCACTACAATTCAATCAAGCAAACACATTTTCAAACCAAGATTCAAACAATTTGTCACACATAAAATAAAAGAAACTAGGCAATGCATGCAATCATGCAAAAGATAGTTTTATTTGCAAAAGTGGTTTCGACTAGGCTCTAAACATTACAAGGTTCAAAAGTGGTCATTTACTAAAGTGGTAAAACCATTTGCAAAAGGTTTTATCTATAAACCATTTTTAAATCAAATCAATATTTTATGTGGTTGAAAATGCTTTTAGCAAAGCAATATTATTTAAAGAGTTCACTAATTATATTTTAATTCTCAAAACTTGGTTTTTAGGGTCAGAAGGTTTGAATCAAATCATTTTCCAAAGGTTTCACTCAAAAATCATTTCTAAATCATAATCCATATTTTTATTTGACTAGAAATGAGTTAATTCAAATATTTATTTCTAGATTTCAAAAAATACATTTTTAAATCCATAAGTTGGTTCCTAGGGTCAGTAGGTTCACAACAAACTATTTTGCAAAGATTTCATACTAAAAATATATCTAGAATAATTTTTACATTCAAAATAAGCCTACACAAGTTTCTGCAATTTCAACCAATTTTACAGAAGAAAAAAATTAAACAAAGTGTATGGTTGCAAAGTACTTGTTCTGCTGATTCCATTGATATAAAATTTGCAAAATTTGGACGTGTAGAATTAAATTTATGAATTTTACAAATTTGCAATTCTAATAGAACATTTTCTAGTTTTATTCAAACAGTCTGGCCACGTGGCTCGTTCTAATTGGCCGGTACCGTTTCGTTTGGATTGAGTTGTTCTGTCCGCAGGATCTCACTTAATCGCACGGCACAGATCACACGTACGCCTTCAGTTAAGTCAATCTATCGCGTACACACGATCAAAATCCAACGGCTCGCAACTAATGGACATAAACTGGCGGCGCTGCGCGGCGGTGAGCGGTGGAGCATGCTCTGCTCGCGGCGGAGCTGGCGATACAGGAAGCGAGGGAGAGGGGGAAGTAGCTCACCGTGATCAGGGGATCGTGGCGATGCTCAACGTGGTCGCGAGGAGGCAAGGGGCGCTCAGATGCGGCGGTGATTGCTCACCGGATACGATGGCGGCGTCAGGCGGTTCTGTTCGTCGTCGCTGGCGACGTTTAGGACCGCGCTAAGACAAAATAGAGGCACAGTTAGATGCGGGCGAGTGTGTAGACGATAGGAGCATCCACGGGGAGGGTCGGGGCGGTCGGTGCTTACCAGGGGAGTTCGCCGGAGCCAAGGCAGACGGCGGCGTCGTGTTAAGGTTGTCCTTGCCGACGCTCTGGGGCAAGCGCGGGAGAACGAGTGGCACGGGGAGATGCGCCAGGAGGTGGGAAGCAAGATCGCGTGCAGAGGAAGGTGTGAAGGGTTTCGCGGCATAGTAAATCAAAATTTTCTACGGATGCGAACAGAGGGAAAGCCAAGATCTAATCTAGGAGATGCAAACAATGAGAGAGATTGGATTAGATCTTCATACCCTTGAAGATTCGCACAGCGGAACGTTCGTTGGAACGTGGGTGATGTAGTCGTACTCGCTTCTCCTCCTCGCGATCCGATCCGATCTAGCACCACAAGTGGCGGTGCCTCCGTGAGATGCACACGTGCAGCACCTCGACATCTCCTCCTTCCTTGGTCCAGCAAGTATGGTGGAGAGATGGGTTGGATCTACAACGCGACGGCGCGGTGCAATTGGTGGAGAATTTCTGCAGCAAGGCATCGCCTACAAGCAGTCGGGAGGGAGAGAGGAGGGCAGCATGGCGGCTAGGGTTAGAGGGGAAGGTGTGGAGGGTTGGTGCGCCCTCAGCCCTCTATATATAGAGGGGTGGGCGCAGCCCTAGCCCCTCCCCCAAGCCAAGCCGGCGGCCCCAAAGGAGGAAGAGTGGGGGGCAAGGAAACCCCCTTCTAGAAGCTCTATCCAGGGTTTAAACCCTCTTTGGACGGCTGGGCCCTATGGGGCCTTGTGCCACTGGCCCAATGCGGCCAGGGCACTCCCTCATAGGCCCATGCCCCCTCCCGGAAGGTGGGGCCACGTTGGTCCCCTTCCAGAAGGTTCTAGAAGCTTCTGGTACAATACCGATTAACCCGGAACAATTCCGAACTCCAAAAACTGCATTGCCTTATATGAATCTTATTCTCCGGAACCTCTCGTGATGTCCCGGATCCCATCCGAGACTCTGAACAAAAACTCATAAACCAATTATCCAATCTATCCTAGCGTCAAGACACGTTAAGTGTGTGACCCTGCGGGTTCGAGAATATGCAGACATGATCTTCTATCAATAATCAACAATGGGGTCTGGAAACCCGTATTGACTCCCACACATTCATCGATGATCATATCGGATGAACCACGATGCCAGGATTCAATCAATCCCATATTTATATTCCCTTCGTCTCGCGATATTTTACTTGCCCGATATTCGATCGCTTGCCGTCATACCTAGTTCAATCTCGTTCACGCAAGTACTTTACTCGTTCGTAATCCGATATCACTTTGTGATTAACTCCTTAACCACATGCTTGCAAGCGGTGTTGATATCGATTACGAGTGGGCCAGTATATCTCTCCGACTTGGGAGGGACAAATCCCATCTCGATACATACAACCCAACAGATACTTTCCGATCACCTGAGAGACACCTTTATGATCACCCTCTCATAGGATGACGTTTGATGACCTCAAAGCTTTCTTCCGATACCAGGGAGTTGCATTATCTCATGGTCTAAGGAATACAATATTTGACATAAGAAAAGCTTCGCAAAGACGAACACGATGACACGATCTAATTGCTTCGCTTAGTTTGGGTCTGTCCATCACATCATTCTCCCAATGATATGATCTCATTATTAATCGAAAACTCATGTCTATGGTTAGGAAACCTTAACCATCATTAATCAATGAGCTAGTCCATAGAGGCATACTAGGGACACGGTGTTGTTCACAAACCACACAAGTATTAATGTTTCCGCTTAATACAATTCTAGCATGGAATATAAACTTTATCATGAACAAGAATTTTAATAATAACATCTTTATTATTGCCTCTAGGGCATAATTCCAACAGTCTCCCACTTGCACTAGAGTCAATAATCTAGTTTACATTTGGCAACAATCTCACACCCATGGCACTGAGGTGCTGATCATGTTTTACACGTGGAAGAGGTTTAGTCAACGGATCTGCGACATTCAGATCTATATGTACTTTGCTAATCTTCAGATCTCCATCTGCTATATAATCTCGGATTATATGAAACTTGCGGTTGATATGCTTGGTCTTTGGATGATATCTTGGTTCCTTAGTGAGTGCTATGGCACCAGTGTTGTCACACGGTATCTCCAGTGGGTCCAATGTACTTGGAACCACGCCAAGCTCAGTGATGAAGTTTCTGATCCAAACTCCTTCACTTGACGCTTCTGCAGCAGCCATGTATTCCGCTTCTACTGTAGATCCCGCGATCACGCTTTGCTTGCAGCTTCTCCAGCTCACATCTCCTCCATTCAAAATATACACGTATCCTGTCTGAGATTTAGAATCATCCTTGTCGGTGTCGAAACTAGCATCGACGTAACCTTTTACGACGAGCTGTTCATCACCCCCATAGACTAAGAACATTTCTTTAGTCCTATTTAGGTACTTTAGGATGTTCTTCACGGCTGTCCAGTGTTCCACTCCTGGATCACTTTGATATCCGCTCGTCAAACTAAGAGCATTGGACACATCCGGTCTAGTACACAGCATGGCATACATGATAGAACCTATGGCCGAGGCATAAGGCACTTTGCTCATAGCTTCCCTATCATTTACCGTAGCTGGACACTGAGCCTTGCTCAATATCTTACCTGACAACATAGGCACCGAACCTTTCTTTGCCTTATCCATTCTGAACCTTTTCAGAACTTTGTCTAGGTATGTACTCTGGCTTAAATCTATCACGCGTCTTTGTCTATCTCTATAGATTTTGATGCCCAATATATAAGCAGCTTCACCTAGGTCTTTCATTGAAAAACACTTGTTCAAATAACTCTTCACATCGTTAAGCATGTTAATGTCATTTCCAATAATCAATATGTCATCCACATATAGTACCAGAAACGTCACCGAGCTCCCACTCACTTTCTTGTAGATACAAGCTTCATAGCAATTTGGAACAAATCCAAAGCTCTTGATCACTTGATCAAAATGAAGGTTCCAACTCCGAGATGCTTGCTTCAGTCCATAAATGGAACGCTGAAGTTTGCATACTTTACTAGCATCCTTAGGATCGACAAAACCTTCGGGTTGCATCATATACAACTCTTCATCAATGTTGCCATTGAGGAAAGCAGTCTTGACATCCATCTGCCATATTTCATAATCATGAAACGCAGCAATTGCTAAAATCCGAATGGACTTAAACATCGCTACGGGAGAGAAAGTCTCATCGTAGTCAACACCTTGAACTTGTCGAAAACCTTTCGCGTCAAGCCGTGCTTTATAGACGGTAACATTACCATCCGCGTCCGTTTTCTTCTTGAAGATCCATTTGCACTCAGCGGCCTTTCGGTCGCTAGGAGGGTCCACCAAAGTCCATACTTGGTTTTCGCTCATGGATCCCAATTCGGATTTCATGGCTTCTAGCCATTTCTCAGAGTCTGGGCTCATCATCGCTTCCTCATAGTTCGTAGGTTCACTGTCTTCTACCAACAAGACAGTCAAGACAGGGTTGCCGTACCACTCGGGAGGGCACGCGACCTTGTCGACCTGCGACGTTCGATGTGACATTGTCCCAAGCTTCATGATCCTTGTCATTAGCTTCCTCTATTGTTGGTGCGGAGACCTTTGGAACAATTTCAGGTGCGCTACTCTCCAACTCAAGAGAAGGTTCAACAACCTCGTCTAGCTCTACTTTCCTCCCACTCACTTCTTTGAGAGAAACTCCTTCTCAAGAAAGGAACCGTTCTTGCGACAAACACTTTGCCTTGGTTACGTGATAGAAGGTATACCCAATATTTTCCTTAGGGTATCCTATGAAGACGCATTTCTCCGCTTTGGGTTCGAGCTTGTCCGGCATCAACTTCTTGACGTAAGCTTCGCATCCCCAAACTTTAAGAAATGACAACTTAGGTTTAGCACCAAACCACAGTTCATACGGTGTCGTCTCAACGGATTTAGATGGTGCCCTATTTAAAGTGAATGCAGCGGTTTCTAATGCATAACCCCAAAATGATAACGGCAAATCAGTAAGAGACATCATTGATCAGACCATATCTAATAAGGTTCGATTCCGGCATTCAGACACACCATTGCTGTTGTGGTGTTAGGGTGGCGTGAGTTGTGAAACGATTCCACTTGCTTTAAGATGCGTGAGAAAATCATAACTCAAATATTCACCTCCACGATCGGATCATAGAAACTTAATCTTTCTATTACGATGGTTCTCCACTTCATTCTGAAATTCTTTGAACTTTTCAAACGTTTCAGATTTATGTTTCATTAAATAGATATACCCATATCTACTTAAGTCATCGGTAAAAGTGAGAAAATAGCGATATCCACCGCACGTCGAAACACTCATCGGTACGCATACATCGGTATGTATGATTTCCAACAAGTCCGTTGCTCGCTCCATCATACCGGAGAACGGGGTTTTGATCATCTTGCCCATGAGGCATGGTTCGCATGTGTCAAATGATTCAAAATCAAGAGACTCCAAAAGTCCATCAGAATGGAGTTTCTTCATGCGCTTTACACCAATATGACCTAGCAGCGATTGCCACAAATAAGTAGTATTATCACTATCTACTTTGCATCTCTTAGCCTCAATGTTATGGATGTGTGTTTCATCCCTTTCGAGATTTAGAAGAAATAAACCATTCACAAGAGGTGCATGACCATAAAAGATGTTACTCATATAAATAGAACAACCATTATTCTCCGATTTAAATGAATAACCGTCTTGCAATAACCACGATCCAGAAATAATGTTCCTTCTCAACGCAGGCACATAATAACATTTATTAAGGTTTAAAACTAATCCCGAAGGTAAAACTAAGGAGAGCGTGCCGACGGCCATCACATCAACTCTTGATCCGTTGCCAACGCGCATCGTCACCTCATCCCTCGCAAGCCGTCGTCTATTCCGTAGCTCTGTTTGAGTTACAAATATTAGCAACTGAACCGGTATCAAATACCCAGGCACTACAACGAGGGCTAGTAAGGAAAACATCAATAACATGTATATCAAATATACCTTTGATGGTGCCAGCCTTCTTGTCCGCTAAGTACTTCGGACAGTTGCGCTTCCAGTGATCCTTGTCCTTGCAATAGAAGCACTCAGTGTCCGGCTTGGGACCAGACCTGAGCTTCTTCTCAACAGGGGCATTGCGCTTGCCGCCGCCCTTCTTGAAGGGCTTCTTTGCTCCCTTACCTTTCTTAAAGGTGGGCTTGTTGACCATCAACACATGATTATCCTTTTTGATGTCCACTTCCACGGCCTTCAGCTTTGCGAAGAGCTCGGTGATCGATCGATGGAACCAATCTGATTGTGAGTCACTACAAAACTTTTGTAGCTGGGAGGGAGTGATTGCAGAACCCTGTCAATCTTGAGCTCCTCTGGAATCGTGCATTCCAGTTGCTCAAGGCGTTGAGTGTAGCCCGACATCTTTATGGCGTGCTCACTAACGGAACTCCCTTCCTCCATCTTGCAGTTAAAGAATCTCTCAGAGATCTCATATCTCTCAGAACGGGCCTGAGTCTGAAACATGGTTTTCAGTTCCTCAAGAATCTCAAAGGGCCCGGGATAGTCTTCAAAACGATTTTGAAGGTCCGATTCCATAGCAAACAACATGGTGCTCTTAATCACACCATAATCATCTTTGCACGACTGATAGACAGCTTTCTCATCAAGCGCATTCTGAGGGGGTTACCTAACGCTTTCTCAAGGACATAGTCCTT
Source organism: Avena insularis (assembly GCA_023614405.1). Taxonomy (NCBI): domain Eukaryota; kingdom Viridiplantae; phylum Streptophyta; class Magnoliopsida; order Poales; family Poaceae; genus Avena; species Avena insularis. The sequence goes on from CM042685.1 coordinate 378,540,785, forward strand.
TTGACCGCCAGAGAGAATGATTCTCAGATTGCGGAACCAGTTGGTGAAGTTAGACCCATTGTTCTTAAGCTTTTCTTTCTCAGCAAAAACGTTGAAGTTGAAGTTGGACTTAGCCATGTGATCTACAATATTTGCAAGTACAAATTAGACTATGTTCATGATAACTAGTTCAACTTTTAATCAAATTACTAGATGAACTCCCACTAAATTCAACATCCCTCAAGTTGTTTAGTGAACATGATCCAAATTCACCACACCTAATCCGATCTTCACGAGAAGAGATGTGGCTTCCATGGTGGACAACGAAGTGTCGATCATATCATTCATATGACTCATGCTTAACCTTTCGGTTCATGTGTTCCGAGGCCATGTCTGTACATGCTAGGCTCGTCAAGTCAAACCCAAGTATTTCCGCGTGTGCAAAACTGGCTTGCACCCGTTGTATGTGAGCGTAGAGTCTATAGCACCCGATCATCACGTGATGCTTGGACACGACGAACTTTCGCAACGGTGCATACATGGGGAGAACACAGTTTTATCTTGATCTTTAAGTGAGGAATCATCTTATAATGCTACCGTCGCGATCTAAGCATAATAAGATACATAAAAAAGATAAACATCACATGCATATAACTTTATGTGACATGGTATAGCCAATCTTCGCGCAATGATCTCCATCTTGTGCGTGCCGGCATGATCTCCATCACTCCACCATGATTGCCTCCACCATGAATAGCAACTACAAATATTGCTAACTACTTAGCGATAAAGTGAAACTATTACATGGCGTATAATAAGTTGACACGCAGGTCATACACAATTATAAAGACAACCATATGGCTCCTGCCGGTTGTGTACTCATCGACATGCAAGTCGTGAAACATTACAAAACATGATCATCGCATACATTATACACATCACATCTTGGGCCATACCATATCACAGAAAACACTCCCTGCAAAAACAAGTTAGACGCCTCTACTTTGTTGTTGCATGTTTTACGTGGCTTATGGGAGTAGCAAGCTAAGAACGATTCTTACCTACGGAAAGCCACAACGGTGATATTATGGTTGCCAAACTCCGGTGTTAAACCCATGACAACTATAGTGAGAGAAACAGGCATCCACCAGCCGCATGTGTGGAACAAGCCACACGTCAAGTGCGGAGCGGTCTCGAACGACGTCACAGAAGGTTGGCCTAGACCGCTTCAATCTCACTATCCTCGTCATAAGAAGAACACAAACAAGAGGCTTGCAGCAGAAAACATCAACGCCGCAACAACCATGTTGCGTTCTACTCGTGAATCACATCTACGCATAGATCTAGCTCGATACCAATGAAGGGTTTTTGCATAGTAAATCAAAATTTTCTACGGATGCGAGCGGAGGAAAGCCAAGATCTAATCTAGGAGATGCAAACAACGAGAGAGATTGGATTAGATCTTCATACCCTTGAAGATTCGAGACAATGAACGCTCATCGGGCGTGGGTGATGTACTCGTACTCGCTTCTCCTCCTCGCGATCTGATCCGATCTAGCACCACAAGTGGCGGTGCCTCCGTGAGATGCACACGTGCAGCACCTCGACGTCTCCTCCTTCCTTGTTCCAGCAAGTATGGTGGAGAGATGGGTTGGATCTACAACGCGACGGCGCGGTGCAATTGGTGGAGAATTTCTGCAGCAGGCTTCGCCTACAAGCGGTCGGGAGGGAGAGAGGAGGGCGGCAGGCGGCTAGGGTTGGAGGGAAGGTGTGGGGTGGTGCGCCCATCCCTCTATATAGAGGGTGGGCGCAGCAGACCCTCCCCAAGCCAAGTCGGCGGACCCCAAAGGAGGAAGAGTGGGGCAAGAAACCCCTTCTAGAAGCTCTATCTAGGGTTTAAACCCTCTTTGGCCGGCTGGGCCCTATGGGGCCTTGTGCCCTGGCCCAATGCGCCAGGGCACTCCCTCATAGGCCCATGCCCCTCCGGAAGGTGGGGCCACGTTGGTCCCCTTCCGGAAGGTTCTAGAAGCTTCGGTACAATACCGATTAACGAAACAATTCGAACTCCAAAAACTGCATTGCCCTATATGAATCTTATTCTCCGGACCATTCCGGAACCTCTCGTGATGTCCCGGATCCCATCGAGACTCGAACAAAAACTCATAAACCAATTATCCAATCTATCCTAGCGCCGAGACACGTTAAGTGTGACCCTTGGGTTCGAGAATATGCATATGATTTTATATCAATAATCAATAGCGGGGTCTGGAAACCCATATTGACTCCCACACATTCATCGATGATCATATCGGATGAACCACGATGCCAGGATTCAATCAATCCCATATATATATTCCCTTCATCTCACGATATTTTACTTGCCCGAGATTCGATCGTCGGTACCGTCATACCTAGTTCAATCTCGTTCACAGCAAGTACTTTACTCGTTCCGTAATCCGATATCATTTTGTGATTAACTCCTTAACCACATGCTTGCAAGCGGTGTTGATATCGATTACCGAGTGGGCCCGAAGTATATCTCTCCGACTTGGGAGGGACAAATCCCATCTCGATACATACAACCATGAGATACTTTCCGATCACCTGAGAGACACCTTTATGATCACCCTCTCATAGGATGATGTTTGATGACCTCAAAGCTTTCTTCCGATACCAGGGAGTTGCATTATCTCATGGTCTAAGGAATACAATATTTGACATAAGAAAAGCTTCGCAAAGATGAACACGATGACACGATCTAATTGCTTCGCTTAGTTTGGGTCTGTCCATCACATCATTCTCCCAATGATATGATCTCATTATTAATCAACAACTCATGTCTATGGTTAGGAAACCTTAACCATCATTAATCAATGATCTAGTCCATAGAGGCATATTAGGGACACGGTGTTGTTCACAAACCACACAAGTATTAATGTTTCCGTTTAATACAATTCTAGCATGGAATATAAACTTTATCATGAACAAGAATTATAATAATAACATCTTTATTATTGCCTCTAGGGCATAATTCCAACAAGGTGAGGGGCGGCCGTGGTTCACCGGAATTTGCCGGGGACGCTGTCGGAGACAGAGGGGTTGGAGCTCTCGATTCGCTCAGCCTGGGGGCAGAGAGGGAGAGGCAAGTGAGGGGAAAAGTAGAGGAGACAGGGGCGATTAAGTACGCGTGGTTGCAGGGGGAGTGATGGCTGCTGTAACGCGAATTGATCGCCGGAGTAAATGGCAGAAACGGCGTGGCGACGGGGTCGTGGTGGAGACGATGATGAGGTGGCGTGGGGCCATGCTGACAGTGAGAGAGGGAGAGGGGGCACGGGGTCCACCTGTCTGCGTCCCTGCGGGTCCTTTTCCGAGTGAAAAACGTTTCGCTGAGAGGGGTAAGAGTTGGGCTGCGAGTTGGGCTGCTGGGCCTGTTGGGTTGGGTTGAGTCTGTTTCATTTTTTTTATACAGATTGTTTTTTCTTTTTCTATTTGATTTTCTATTTTGATTTTCAAACAAACAATTCAAACAACAAATGAATTCAAACCTTTGCCAAACTTTATGTAGTTTTTAATTCTGTTTAACAACACAAACCAAGGTCCAAAACAAAATATTTTTTTTATTCTTTTTAGGATCCATTAATAATTAAATAAATAGACCTTAGTCATTAATTCAAATAGGGTTTAATTTATTTTTAAAACTCTATTTGAAATCTAAGTAATACCAAATCATTTCAGTAGGTTTTATTTGAAAATATAAAACACTTGGAAATCTTATTTTAAAATAAATTAACAAGTTTTAGTGTTTATTTAAAATGGAAAAGCCTTTACTTTAATAAAATTGGATATTAATAAATCCTCATTATTTTATTTAAATAAACCTTTACTCTTTTAATCAAAACAAAATATTTTAATTCAAAAGCTTGGCCAAGGTTTAATTTGGCTCTATAAAATAATCCTTATTTATATTTCTACCTTTGCTTTTAAAACCAAATCTTTTTATTAAAAGATCCAAAAAATAGTGAATCCAACTTTTATATGTTTGTTTAATATTTGTTTATCTTTTTAAATCCCTTTAGGATTTTATTTGATCAAAAATAGCTTTTGATGTTTCCAATTGGAATCAAAAAGTTTCTTCTCACCCTAAAAAACAACAATTGTTTATTTTGTTTATTTATTTTTCACATTTCAAAATTTGTAAAATTTTGGGATGTGACAGAAATCCACCTTCGGGTTATCATCCGAACCCCCTCCAGTATTAAGTTGCAAGCAACAGATAACTGCTTTAAGCAAAGTGTGTAAGGTAAACAATCCACTTGCTCCATGAACAACAAACTGTTGTTTTCTCCCTAGTGGCAATAGCATATCTACAACCTTAGAGATTTCTATCACTTCCCTTAGATTAAATAGAGGCATGAACCCACTATCAAGCATAAATACCCCCTCTTGGAGTCACTAGCATCTACTTGGCCAAGATAGCTACTAGAAACAGAGAGCATGCAAGATCACAAACAACACAAACAACACAAACATGATAGAATCAATAATAAAAAACCATTAATCAATATGACATAGTAATCTCAATATCCATCGGATATCCACAACACAACATGCATGGTTACAAATAGATGAGATCTCTATCATGAACGGAGCTCACAAGATCTAAACATGAAAGCACAAAGGAGGAGATACAACCATCTAGCTACTATATGGACCCGTAGTCCAAGGTGGAACTACTCACGCTTCATACCGGAGGCTGGCATGATGAAGAAGAAGGCCTCCGGGATGATCTCTCCTCCGGCAGGGTGCCGGGAAGAGCTTCAGATCCCCCAATCTAGGGACGATGGTGGCGGTGGCTATAGAAAGTTTTGTGGAATATTGATCGGGTACTTAGGGTTTAGGCATCGGGGGGTCTTTATAGGCGAAGAGACGAGGCAGGGCGGTCTAGGCGGTCACACCCCCCAGGCGCGGCTAACCCTAGCCCACGCCGCCAGGGTGTGTGGCCCCCTGGTGACTCTCCTCTGTCTAGTATTCCGGCTTCGTGTTGCCCACGGTAAAATATTGACTTTGGCTTTTGTCCCATCCAATTCCTAGAATATTGATTTTCTCAACCAAAAACAGAAGAAAACAAGCAACTGGCACTGTGGCATCTTGTTAATAGGTTAGTACCAGAAAACATGTAAAAACACCTCAAAGTGTAGACAAAGCAAAGAAAAATAGATACTAAACAAGCAAACATAAAAAATTATAGATACGTTCCCGACGTATCATGAACTCCCTTAAAAAAGAAGGCAACAACTATCGATGGTTCTACAAGCAATATATTTTATGGGAACATACATCATCATTGTTTCATAGAACATAGTAGACTACTAAAGAGCTACAACTTGGTTTTGCAACACGCTTAAAGAGTCTTTGTAGAAACTACTGCAGAGCTATGACTCGGTTTTGCAACTTCTTTTTAAATGATGTATCTAATGTAAATACAGTCTAACATCAAAGCAGTAGCAGGTTCAAAACAATATCTATTTGCCTTGACATGTTTATTTACAAACGAAACAGAGAGAAAGACATCGGCTTCTTTCTTTAGTTCACACCCAACCATCAATGTCTATGGCTATTGGAGAAGATTGTTTTTTCAGGAGTATAAAAGCATCATAGTACAACATTTGTGCATACATCCGCTTACTTGTAACGTTAATAGGTTCCATCTACATAACAAATATATTAAAGGTTTTATATGGTTGCACACTTCCATGGAGAACATTCCCATCCCAAGAAATGCATGAAAATTGGAAACCATCTTAGTACATAAAATGTGTATAACAACCAAAAATATTTATCTAAGAAGTTCAGAAATGGTGTGAGAGGAAAATCTACAATAATGGTAGGTAGAGATCATATGTCATCTAAGAAGCAGTTCAGAAATGGTGTGGAGGCAAATCTACAATAATGGTTAGGCAGAGAACATATGTAGGACCAAGATTAACACTAAAGAATGACTAGAAAAAAATCACAAAACTATATATGGAAAAGATGATGCAATAATTGTAGGTATAGAGAATATTGTTAACATGTGTGCAGGCCTATAGCTCTATGTTGGTAATAAGCTTGGCCAACTTTATTTTCCCGGTTAGGATCTAAAAATGTTGTCCAAGTTCAAAGATCACCTGGATAAAAGAGGCTTATTGTTTCACTGAAGGCTGTTAAATATTATACTAAAAGTTCATGGATTAATAAAAGAACAATATGCATCAATAGTGCAACATAGAAGAGAAGATCCTTGTGCAATATCATGTGAGAATTCTCGTGGACTACAATATAGGGATGTCTATCCTAAGATTTGTCACAACACATGGGAAGCATGAATTTTATGAACAAATACAACAAGGCAAGCTACCTATGTACCTTTGTAAGATCAGTAGTTGAGGTACGAAGATCACGGATTACATCACCTGTTCGAAGCACCTAGAAATAACAGGGTGATAAGAAACATAAAAAATAGTGAGTATCTAGAGAGGAAGTGTTGCCTTGTGGAACTCAACTTGCACAAAAATTATCATTGCAGTTTGTTCAGAAACACACAAAAAATATCATTTCTGACTTGTATCATGCTCCAACTTCAAAGGCAAAAGATGATAGGCCTCTAAACATATACTCCCTCCGACCCGGTTTAAAGGACATAATTTGAAATTCTCTGGACCCTGGGTATCCTCTAATTGGACCATTTAATAGTGTGGAGTAGAACATGCATGAGAATAAAAAGAGCCACCAGAGCGTTCACATTTGTTCACACATGTGCATGTAAGCATTCGGTTATTTTCACATGGGAGTAATTACAGAGATTAAATGCTTTTTTGTCTAAATATTTTGGGATTGCATGGTTTGCAAATTGTGTCCTTTAAACCGGGACGGAGGGAGTAGGTAATATAACACATTGAATTCCTTAAAACAAGTTTAATTTAAAAATACATATAATGGCTGAAATGAATAAAGCATGTCCTTGTATGGGCTAAGCAACTTGCATCAGCGTGTTACTTCCGTGTGTTACTTTTGTTTCTGTTGCGTATTTGTGCTCTTCACATAACAAACCTCATAAATATATCTAAAATCTCTTCAATATATTTGTCCCGTTCAACTATGTTTTGAATGATTATGACAGACATATGGGCTTACGTATCAGCAGGCAACTTTAGGGAGGTAGAATTGTAAAATGTATACTATCATCAAAGGATTAGTTTCAATACAATGAGAAATGACCTGGGCTAACCTGATCAATAGGAACTCTCATGCGGGAACTAAGAAAAAGTGTTACAGGCTTGCAACTTCACACACAATTGATACATATCAAAATGAGTATAATCAGCCTAGGTGCAGAATTCGCAAAGCAAAGCATGAAATAATTAATCATCTCGACTTCTATTGGCAACTCATGAGGTTTCTTAAAAACCATTGTACTATAGCATAATTGGTTATGCAAAAAATCAATGGAGTGGAAGATATTGGAGCGTGTCCAAATTAGGTGATAGCACTTTCACAAGTATGAACAATAGGGATCACCATCTAATATTAGATCATATGCTACATGTGTGGGATCGCACTTGCCAGCCACAATTACACTAAGGCACTCAAAAAATAGCACAAACAGAATTATCTGTATGAAATGATGATGCAGCAAGATGATGTGACATAATAGAAAATAATGTCCTAGAAGATTAACTAACAAAAGAGCACAAAATATCTGACTTAGCATCTACGCATTATGACTAGATGAGTACACATAAGTGCAACTGTGAAATTATGGGTGTTTTTTCTTGAATATGCACAGAACAAAAAGATTACTTTAATTTTTGAATTCATAAATTTCTAGTTACATTTCACAGTCAACCGCCCAATTATAAAGATGAAGTTAGATGAATCATGTTCTTGTTACGGCAGCGGGAAATTAAGCAGCACATGATCCATAGATAGTGAGATAATCCTAAATGGCCCTATCTCAGTTTCTGTACAACCGAGTCAGCTATATGAACTCACCATATACCATGGAATTCTTGGGCACATATATCAATCAGAAAGAATGACGAGTATATTCTGGTGATGTGCATCAGCGACAAGATAGTGAATGATCTTAGCATCATGGAAAAAAAGATGAGAAATAAAAGGTACAACATATGGTAACCAACTTCAGGATGAGATCGTGTCATGAAAAAACGTGCCTTCTCGCCCCCATTTCATATATCTGAAGGTTTGGTGACTTGGACCTGGTAAACTGCTTCGTCGATCTGCATGAAAAACATCATTGTAGGCTTCTGAGGTCTCAAAACTTCAGGAAGCTGAGCGATGTCGATGACACAATTTGGTGTTTCGTGCTTACCTTTGTGGACGGAATGGTTTGTTGAACTTTTGAAGTGGACGTGCTTCTAGTACCAAGGTCCTCCTTAGCTGCTTTAGTGACTTCTCTTACTTAATCTTGACATGCAGATTACACACGCAGTGGTTAATCGCTAGAACAGTGAAAATGCGAAAAACTTGTGCTTGCGCTTGCACTACTTCAACATCTAAGGAACAAGGATCTGCATTACTACCTTCTGCGCAAATTTCAACTCCTATAGCAACTGTCTTGGAGCACAAGAACGGACAGGAGATTCTGCGCAAATTTGTTCTCCTCTAGCCACTGTCTTGGAGCACAGGAACGGTGAGGAGATAACACGTGATGGACGGGGGACAGGAGTCGGGCGGAGCATCGGCGCAGTGGCAAGGAGCGTCGGTGGGCTCTTGTTCCCGGACTGGAGGGAGGAGAATATGAGGAAAGGGCGTGCATCAGTAGGAGAATAGGTGCGCTCGTACCTTTTTTATGAGGAAAGATCAAGATTTAGTTGTTACATTCCTATTACTTAAGTTATGTTTATAACTTGGTATTCATGATAAAGGGAATATGCCCTGAGAGGCAATAATAAAGTGTTTATTATGTATATCCCAAGTATATGATATATGTTTATTTTGCATGCTATAATTGTATTAATACGGAAACGTTAATACATGTGTGTTTAATAAACAAACTGGAAGTTCCTAGTTACGCCTCTCTCATAAACTAGCACATTGATTAACAAGATGATCAAGGTTTCCTGACCATGGACATTGGATGTTGTTAATAACGAGATCAGAACATTAGTGTAATGGTGTGATGAACATTCATCTGAATTATAGCATTACGATCAAAGTCATTGAGTTTATATTTCTATAATAACTTACGAAGTGATCCTAATCCTTAAACCATGAGATCATGTCAACCACTAACACCGGAAGAGTTTCTTGATAACATCAAACGTCACAGTGTAACAGGGTGATTATAAAGATGGGTTCAGAACTAATAAAGTGTTATGTTGAGGCCCATGGATCGAGAGTGGAATTTGTTCATCCCGATGACGGATAGATATACTCTGGGCCCTCTCAGTGATATCACATTGGTTAGCTTGCAAGAAAGTGATTTGATCACTAGAATGTTATATCACGGGAACGAGAAAAGAGTGCATGTCAGTAACGAGATCAGATTAGGTATGGAGATACCGATGATCGAATCTCGGACATGTAATATATCGTGAAACAAAGGGATTAAGATGCTAGCGTAAAAGGTTCCCACGATCACAAGAAAGTCATCGTTGAATGTGTGGGAGTCAGTATGGGTCTCTAGATCCCGCTTCTGATTATTGATCGGAGAGGGGCTCGATCATGTCCGCATTATTCACGAAATGTGGGGTGGCACACTTAAGAGACACCGACATCCAAATGGAGCAAAAGTTTCATGCCGGAAAGAATAACAAGCGCAGGAATTTATTTCACTAGATACCGAAATAGGTTTTCTGGTGAAATTGCAGAAAGTGTTTTTGCATGTGAAATGAAATACTAGCAACAGGTTATATGTGAAAGTTTTTCATTAAAGTAATTGACAAAATTCTGAATAAATAAAAGGAGTTTTATTTAATGAGAGTTTGCATTAAATTTGGTGGAAATTTAATGGGAATTTGAGTGGAGGGAATTGAAAGGATTTTTGTGAGTGGAGTGTCCACCCACATGAATGAGGAGAGGGCAAGGGGGCAGACCCCATGCGCCGGCCACCCACTTGGGGTCCCACCCCCCTTATCCTATAAAAGGCACCCCCTCCTCACTTCTCACTCACAGCTCCTCATGAAGGATCTCTCTCCCCCTCTAGTATTTATCCCCCATGGTCTCGGACTAGCGAGATACATGTTCCCGGTGGCTATTCAGCAAGAAAGAGTTGTGCTTTCGCTGCATCGCTGGAGCGAGGAGGCGGAGGTTTCTTGGTGCCTCGGACGTGTGTGCGAGCACGGATGCGCCGCTAAGTTACGGTGCTAAGGACTTCCTCTCGATCTTGAGATCGGCAAGAGATCGTCTACATCAACCACGAGTTTAACTCGTTAAGCTTTGTCGATCTTCAAGGGTATGTTCTCTACGGATATACATCCGCCCGTTGTTTGTATCTAGTAGATAGATCTTGGTACATAGTTGTTCCCATCGTAGGATTTTTTTTGTTTTCTATGCTGCGAACCCTACAGTGGTATCAGAGCCGGATCTGTGCATAGATGCTTTACACGGGTAGTACACATATGAGTATGTGGGTGATGATGATCATCTTATTGATTCTTAGTTGTATTTTAGATATTGGTGGCATAGTGGGATGAAGTGGCCCGGACAAACTTTACATGTCCTCGCACATGAGACCTGTTCCACGCTTGACATGCAACTAGTTTGCATAAGTGGCTAGCGGGTGTCTCTCTCTCCTACTATAGTCAATATCTAATTTCCAACGAGTTGTCAACAATTTGGTTATCCTCGTTGTGGTTCATGTTCGTAGGTAAGAACGGTTCTATCTTCGAAAGCCCTAAGCCACGTAAAACTTGCAATGGATAAATTAGAGGCGTCTAGTTTAGATTGTTGCTGGGCTAGTGTTATGATATGGTGATGTTGTAAGTAGAAGTATGAGATGATACTCTTACAACACACATAACATGTATGTTCCATAGACCTTGGCCTTACACATAAAGGTATGATAGTGATCATACCACGGTGCACATGATATAGATCATATGCGGGAACCATATCATTTCACTTATAAACATGTGATGTTTGATAGCATCTTATATTGCTTGTTTGGCGTTTTATTAGCAAAATAATTTGATCCCTCATTTAAATATCAAGATAATAATGTGTTCTTCCTTTAGTATGCACCGATTATGTTTTCGTCGCTCCAAGACATCACGTGATGATCGGGTGTTCTTGGATCCACGACCATATTTCGGGTGTAAGATAGTTACACACGCGAATACTAAGGTTCTTACTTGGCAAGTCTAGCATGTATAGACATGGCCTCGAAACATAGACCGAAAGGTTAATCATGAGTCATATAGTAGATATGATGCTCATTTGATGCTCGCCTTTGAATCTACACCAACTCACATGATGATCGGACTTGGTGTAGTGGATTTGGTTCATGTAATCACCAAAAAGGCACGAGGGATGTCGTTTTTGAGTGGGAGTTCATTCTTAATGTGGATTAGTTGAACTCAATCTATCATAAACTTAGTCTAAACTTTACAAATTCTGTTGTAGATGGCACCACCTGCTTTTAATTTCAATGTGTTCATGGAGAAAGAGAAACTTGCAACGAAGGGTAGCAACTTTACCGAATGGGCCATGAATTTGAGGATTCTCCTCTCTGCTGCACAAAAGCAATATGTGCTAGAAGCGCCGCTAGGCCCCCCACCGTTCGATGATGCCCCTGACGAGGATAAGAATGTCTATCAGACTCGTCAGGAAGACCACAACTTAGTTCATTGTAGCATATTGTATGGGATAGAGCAAGAACTTCGAAAGCGTTTCGAAAACGGCAATGCATTTGATACAATGGGTGAGTTGAAAATGATTTTTCAACACACATGCCGCTATAGAGAGCTACAATGCTTCAGAAAAGTTCTTTAGCTGCATGATGGAAGAGCACAGCTCCGTAAGTGAGCATGTACTCAAGATGTCGGGTTACGCCGATAAGCTTGTGTCCTTGGGAATATCGATTCCCATTGACTTAGGCATCCATCGTGTTATGTAGTCTCTGCCACCTAGCTATAAGAGCTTCGTGATGAACTATAATATGCAAGGCATGAAGAAGTCTCTCCCCGAGCTTCTGTCAATGCTTAAAACTGCAGAAGTGGAGATCAAGAAGGAACATCAAGTGTTGATGATCAATAAGAACACTGGTTTCAAGAAAGACAAGAAGGGTAAACGAAAGGGAAGTAAGGGCGGCAAGCCGGTTGCCGTGCTTGAAAAGAAACCCCGAGTTGGCCCTAAGTCTGATACCGAGTGCTATTATTGTAAGGGCCATCGAAGCCCTTTCGCGCCCCAAGTATTTGGCAGACAAGAAGGCCGGCAAGGAAAACAAAGGTATATATGATATGCATGTTATTGATGTGTACTTGACTAGTGCTCGTAGTAGCACCTGGGTATTTGATACCGGTTCAGTTGCTAATATTTGTAACTCGAATCAGGGGATGTAGAACAAGCGACCGCTAGCAATGGGTGAGGTCAAGATGTGTGTCGGCAATGGATCAAGTGTTGATGTGATCACCATCGGAATGCTGCCTCTCTACTTATCGTCGGGATTAGTAATAAACTTGAATAATTGTTATCTGGTGCCTGAACTGATCATGAACATTGTATATGGATCATGTTTGATGCGAAGTGGTTATTCATTTAAATCCGAGAACAATGGTTGTTCTATTTATATGAATGAAATCTTTTATGGTCATGCACCAATGATGAATGGTTTATTTCTGTTGGATCTCGATAATAGTGTTACACATATTCATAATGTTGATGCTAAAAGGATTAAACTTAATGATGATATATCCGCATATATGTAATCTTGCCGTCTAGGTCATATTGGCGTTAAACGCATGAAGAAGCTCCATTCGGATGGACTTTTGGAATCACTTGATTTTGAATCATTTGATACATGTTAGCCATGCCTTATGGGCAAGATGACTAGAACGCCGTTTTCTGGTTCAATGGAACGGGCGATAGATTTATTGGAAATCATACATTCTAATGTATGTGGTCCAGTGAGTGTGTCGGCGCGAGGTGGATATCGTTATTTTGTTATTTTCAAGTATGATTTGAGTAGATACGGTTATATCTACTTGATGAAGCACAAGTCTGAAACCTTTGAAAAGTTCAAGGAATTTCAGAGTGAAGTGGAAAATCATCATAATATAAAGATCAAATTTCTACGGTCCGACCGTGGAGGAGAGCATCTAAGTTATGAGTTTATCACTCATATGAAAGAGTGTGGAATTGTTTCGCAACTCACACCTGCCGGAACACCACAGCAAAATGGTGTGATGGAACATCATAATTGTACTTTATTGGATATGGTTCAATCTATGATGTCTCTAACGGACTTGTCGTTGTCATTTTTGGGTTATGCACTAGAAACTGCTGCATTCACTTTAAATCAGGCACCATCTAAATCCATTGAAAAGACATCGTATGAATTGTGGTTTGGAAACAAACCTAAGCTGTCATTTCTTAAAGTTTGGAGATGCGATGTTTATGTGAAGAAACTTCAACCGGATAAACTCGAACCTAAAGTGGAAAATGCATTTTCATAGGATACCCTAAGGAAACTATTGGGTATTTCTTCTATCACCGATCCGAGGGCAAGGTTTTTGTTTCCAAGAATGGATCCTTTCTAGAGAAAGAGTTTCTCGCAAAAGGTGTGAGTAGTCGGAAGGTAGAACTCGAAGAGGTTATTGAACCTTCTCTTCAAAGTATGGCAAATAGCGCAGGGCCGGAAGTCATTCCGGAGTTGGCTTCACCAGTTAAAGAGGGAACTAATGATAATGATCATGAAACTCCAAAAGAGAGTACTACCAAACCTCGCAGGTCTAGCAGGACGCGTGTAGTTCCCGAGCTGTACGGAACCCCTATTATGAATTTCATGGTTGATGAAATTGAAGACCCTGCGATGTATGAAGAAGCGATGATGATCCCGGATTCCAACAAATGGTTAGAATCCATGAAATCCGAGATGGAATCCATGTATGAAAATCAAGTTTGGAACTTGGTGGACTTACCTCACGACCAAAAGGCCGTGGAGAATAAATGGATTTTCAAAAATATAACTGATGTTGATGGTAATGTGACCGTCTATAAAGCTCGACTTGTCGTAAAGGGGTTTCGACAAATTCAAGGAGTTGACTACGACGAGACATTCTCTCCCGTAGGGATGCTAAAGTCAGTTAGGATTATGTTAGCAATTGCTGCATATTTCGATTATGAGATATGGCAGATGGATGTCAAAACCGCATTTCTCAATGGTAATATTGAAGAAGAGTTATATATGATACAACCAAAGGGTTTTGTCGACCCTAAGGATGCTAACAAGGTGTGCAAGCTTCAGCGATCCATCTATGGACTGAAGCAAGCATCACAGAGTTGGAATCTCCACTTTGATGAGGCGATCAAAGAGTTTGGATTTGTCCAAACTTATGGAGAGGCTTGTATTTACAAGAAAGTGAGTGGGAGCAATGTGGCATTTCTGATATTATATGTGGATGACATATTATTGATCAGAAATGATATAGATCTTTTAAATAGTGTTAAAAGTTATCTAAACAGCAAATTTTCAATGAAGGACCTAGGTGAAGCGTCATACATATTAGGCATAAAGATATATAGAGATAGATCTAGGCGCCTAATAGGGCTATCGCAAAGTACATACCTTGATAAGATTTTAAAGAAGTTTAAAATGGACGAAAGTAAGAAGGGGTTCTTACCTATGTTGCAAGTCAAGACATTGAGTAAGACTCAAAGTCTGGCTACGACGGAAGAAAGAGAGATAATGGACAAAGTCCCCTATCCTTCAGCCATAGGCTCTATAATGTACGCCATGCTATATACAAGACCAGATGTGGCACATGCTATTAGTTTGACTAGTAGGTACCAATCGGATCCAGGTTCAGAACACTGGATAGCGGTCAAGAATATCCTTAAGTACTTGCGAAGAACTAAGGATATGTTTCTTGTGTACGGAGGTGAAGAAGAGCTCGTCGCTAAGTGTTATGTTGACGCAAGATTTGACACCGATCCGGATGACTCTAAGTCTCAATCCGGATACGTATTTCTCATGAATGGCGGA
Source organism: Avena insularis (assembly GCA_023614405.1). Taxonomy (NCBI): domain Eukaryota; kingdom Viridiplantae; phylum Streptophyta; class Magnoliopsida; order Poales; family Poaceae; genus Avena; species Avena insularis. The sequence goes on from CM042685.1 coordinate 378,555,969, forward strand.
GCGATTAGTTGTAGGAGTTCCAAACAACCTGTGGTGGCGGGATCGACAACGGAGACCGAATATGTTGCTGCTTCGGAAGCGGATCAGGAAGTGATTTGGATGAAGGAGTTCATATCCGAACTAGGTGTGGTTTCGAGCGCGTTGGACCCAATGGTGATCTATTGTCACAAAAATGGTGCCATTGCCAATGCCAAAGAACCAAGGTCTCACAAGAATTCCAAGCATATTAAGCGCCGGTTTCACTCCATCCGCGAGCATGTCAAGGATGGAGATATAAAGATTTGTAAAGTACACACGTATCTCAATGTAGCAGATCCGTTGACTAAAACTCTCCCTAGAGCAAAACATGATCAACACTAGAACTCCATGGGTGTTAGATTCATCACTATGTAACTAGATTATTGTCTCTAGTGCAAGTGGGAGACTGAAGGGAATATGCCCTAAGAGGCAATAATATAGTGTTTATTATGTATATCCCAAGTATATGATAGATGTTTATTTTGCATGCTATAATTGTATTAATACGGAAACGTTAATACATGTGTGTTTAATAAACAAACTGAAAGTTCCTAGTTATGCCTCTCTCATAAACTAGCTCGTTGATTAACAAGATGATCAAGGTTTCCTGACCATGGACATTGGATGTTGTTAATAACGAGATCAAAACATTAGTGTAATGGTGTGATGAACATTCATCCGAAGTATAGCATTATGATCAAAGTCATTGAGTTTATATTGCTATAACAACTTACGAAGTGATCCTAATCCTTAGACCATGATATCATGTCAATCACTAACACCGGAAGAGTTTCTTTATAACATCAAACGTCACACCGTAACAGGGTGATTATAAAGATGGGTTTAGAACTAATAAAGTGTTATGTTGAGGCCCATGGATCGAGAGTGGAATTTTTTCATCCCGATGACGGATAGATATACTCTGGGCCCTCTCGGTGATATCACATTGGTTAGCTTGCAAGCAAGTGATTTGATCACTAGAATTTTATATCACGGGAACGAGAAAAGAGTGCATGTCAGTAACAAGATCAAATTAGGTATGGAGATACCAATGATCGAATCTCGGACATGTAATATATTGCAAAACAAAGGGATTAAGATGCAAGCGTAAAAGGTTCCGACGATCACAAGAAAGTCATCGTTGAATGTGTGGGAGTCAGTATGGGTCTCCAAATCCCGCTTCTGATTATTGATCGGAGAGGGGTCTCGATCATGTCCACATTATTCATGAACCGTAGGTTGGCACACTTAAGAGACACCGACATCCAAATGGAGCAAAAGTTTCATGCCGGAAATAATAACAAGCGCGGGAATTTATTTCACTAGATACTGAAATAGTTTTTCGGGTGAAATTGCAGAAAGTGTTTTTGCATGTGAAATGAAATACTAGCAAGGGGTTATATGTGAAAGTTTGTCATTAAAGTAATTGACAAAATTCTGAATAAATAAAAGGAGTTTTATTTAATGAGAGTTTGCATTAAATTTGGTGGAAATTTAATGGGAATTTGAGTGGAGGGAATTGAAAGGATTGTTGTGAGTGGAGTGTGCACCCACATGAATGAGGGGAGGGCAAGGGGCAGCCCCCATGCGCCGGCCACCCCCTTGGGGTTCCCCCCTTCTCCTATAAAAGGCACCCCCTCCTCACTTCTCACTCACACCTCCTCGTGAAGGATCCTATCCCCCTCTAGTATTTATCCCCCATGGTCTCGGACTAGCGAGATACATGTTCCCGGTGGCTATTCGGCAAGAAAGAGTTGTGCTTCCGCTGCATCGCTGGAGCGAGGAGGTGGAGGTTGCTTGGTGCCTCGGACGTGTGTGCGAGCACGGATGCGCCGCTAAGTTGCGGTGCTAAGGACTTCCTCTTGATCTTGAGATAGGCAAGAGATCGTCTACATCAACCACGAGTTTAACTCGTTAAGATTTGTCGATCTTCAAGGGTATGTTCTCTATGGATATACATCCGCCCGTTGTTTGTACCTAGTAGATAGATCTTGGTACATAGTTGTTCCCATCATAGGAAATTTTTTGTTTTCTATGTTGCGAACCCTACAGAGGCAACTAGCACGAGCTCCACGATCGGCATCGGCAGTTGCTATGGATCGAGCTTACTGGCGGTTTCCAGCTGACCATGGCAGATTGGGAGGTTGCGACAATGGTGATGGGGCAGGAGACCCGGGGAACGGGGATGGGAGGCATCGGCAGCGCGGCGCGCGGGACAGTGGGGACATCAGGCGGCCGAGAGATTTATCGTGGCGGCGCGCAGTTTGAGATGGGAGTTCGTGGCGGCGGCGCAGTTTGAGACGGGAGCTGGACGACGCGGCAGGAATCGTGGTGTGGGGTCTGATTTCCCCCCCTCTATTTCCTTGCGTTGTGGGGATGGCTAGACGAGGGGTTTGACTGGTTTTTTGCATTTTCTCGCGTGGCGCGGTGCCTCTGATTTTTCTTTAGCGCGCGATCCATAGGACGTACCACCATCAGGTCGTCTTATTTTTTAAGAAGTAGTAGAGATGTATGGAAAAAGTCCATAACAAACCCTTAATTCGTAGATGTTGGGCGATTTAGAGACCCACGTCAAAATCCCTGACGATTGCACCCTAAACTATGAAATCCCCGTCCAAATCAAACCCTGAGAAGGATAGCCAAACATGGATTGATGACGTGGCTGAGGGAGACCGGGATCGCTGGTTGTGTGAGGCGCGCCAGCGAACAAAAGGCTGGGCCAGCCCAACGAGGCCCAAAAATCCACCTCATCCTCTCCGCTTCCCCTGGCGCTCCACCTTCTCTGGCGACGACAATGGCGACCGACAGTTGATCGGCAGGGATGCAATGATCCACACATTGCGACGACATGGTGTAGAAGAAGGTAACATTTTGCACTACCTCAACCTCAGTTCTTCGTAGTTTACCATCTATCTAGTTCCTGTTGGGTCGATTTGGGCACTGTAAAGGAGGATTTTTTGTGTGATTTTAGTAATGATTATGTTCTAGATTGGAATGTTGGCTTATACTTGTGAGTTTTTTGGTTTTTTCTTAGTGCAAACATGGACCCGACCGAGATTCTAAATGTTTGTTTTCACTATGGAAGGGAGTTCATCCAAATTAGTAACAATTTAAATTATGTTGGCAGAGATGATGCCCTGTCAGAGATAGAGAGGGACAAACTCTCTCTCTTTATCTCCAGGAATTGTAAGGGTTTTCCAAAGAGCATTTACCACTGAAGGCATCGATGAAGTTCTATTTCCTTCTTCCTGGGAAAGAACTAGTTGATGGATTAGTGTTTCTGAATGATGAGAGTTGGTATTGGTAGATGGTAGATTACACTTGTATTGGTGGGGTTGCTGATGTTTACATCAAGTACCATGGTGAGGAAGACACTGATGTGAGGAGTGGAGGTAGTGATTTTGATAATGAAGTGTGGGAATTGTCTGACGGAGATGATGAAGAACAGCTAGACATTGTCATCGCAGCTGTTGAACCTGCTGAATCAGATACTAGTTTGTTTGTTCCTAATGAAGATGGTGTGATCACACAAGTATTTAGTAGCCCAGTGAAGCAGAAAAAGAAGCAAATCGGAGAAGGAAAGCAAAAGATGAATGCTAGAAGTGCAAGTCCAGTACTAGTTGATCTTGGTGAAGATGGTATTGATTGTACTAGCACTCAAGCTCATGTTTCTCAAGTGCATAATCCATCCCAAGGTCCAAATGCAGGGGTTGAATCTGCTGAAGTGCAGTACTTGTTATTGAAAGATGGAACAGAGCACGATGCCAATGTACTGATTCAGATAGTGATGTGGATTACATTGCACACAGGGAAGACGGTGGTGAAGATTCAGAGGTGGTTGATTTTAGTAGGCATGCTAGAAGATTCAAGAAAAAAATGAGGGACTCTAAGAGTTGGATAGGTAAAGGAGCAAAAGGTGATGTACCAATTGAGCTCATTGCCAACATGGGAGACCAAATAGGTGCATAAGAAGATGATTGGAATTATGATTCTTCTAATGAAGACTATAGTTATGATGAGGATTCAGATGGGGAAACCGTTAAGAGGAAGAGCAGATACCCAAGATACAAGACTAATAGTGAAGTGCCAGACTTTTCCTTGACCATGGTATTTAGAAGCAAGAATCAATTGTGCAAGGCATTGAGGAGATATGGGCATTAGGTTCATGAAGTCAGAGAGTGATTGTCAACACCCATATTTTTAATCCCAGATGCCTGTTATGCCATACATCGCAATCCCAGGATTACCATTTTTGCGAGAGATAACAGAATTGGATACCATAGTACATCATCCATTACAAACCATACATAAGGTCTTACACAAATACGGATCTCATATCCAGTTCTTAATACAACTTCAAGCAGCGGAATACGTAATAATAACGGTAGCGTAGGATAAGCTCCATCTTCAGGGTCACAGGCAATGCTGACGATGGGAGATGGTCCTAGTTGTCGTAACCTTCCTGGGGTCCATCCTCCAGGTACTCCTCTTCATAGTCTGGCCACGGGAATAGCCAGGGACAAAGCCATGAGTACTCTTTAAGTACTCGCAAACTAATACTAACAAGTGAAGGGGGTTTTTGTAATAGGACACTAAGCTCTAGGGTTGTTTTGCAAAAGCCAGATTTATCTCTACTAGTTCAGAAGCAAGAGAATCTAGTCACAATTTTATAACTCCTAAGTGGGATCTTGTAACTCAGGTCACAACTCTGTTGTGGTCAAGTCAAAGTCTCAATTCATTTCACAAGTCATTTTGAAAACATCTGACGGGGGAAACAGTATGGCCACTCCAACTGTCCATAACCGCGGACGCGGCTATTCGAATAGTTTGACACTCTGCGGAGATTGTGCACTTTCACCACAACATTCGATACATCTGTCAGGAACAAATCCTGAATTCACCATACTCGGTATGCGGATAATCAATCCTAACCTTTCAATTACACGCCCTAGTATAAGCACCTCTCCTATGAGTTTGGCCTCCCAACCATGACCAACTGTCATCTTGGGTACTGCACAGGTGGACAATGTTCACAAGGTAGCCTTAGCTCATACCTTGGCCGTGAGGGAACTAATACTAAGGTACATAAGTTTCCAGTTAATCCCTACCCAATCTTCGGGTATCGTGGTTGTACGATAAAATTGGAATGGTATCGCATCCAGACAACCATCAGTTTTATAAAGGGCTAAGGCTCATGCCTCAACATTTTCATCACCAAAATCATCTGGTGTTCGGAAACACATGTAAAAACATCTCAGTAGAATGATCCATCATTCTAAGGTTTTCATAACCAATTTCACCAAGTATTCCCATCTAAAGTTGATCAAGTTTTATGCTTAGCACTAGCATCTACAAGTGAGGATAAGTACTAATGAGGGGTGGTAAACTAGTGGAGTTTCAACTAAGTACAACCTTATATCTTAGGATGATATCAAGGTTTCTAACTTAGGCCAAATTTTATGCTCTTTATGCAACCTTCAAATATATCTTTCTAAAATCTATAAGTCACTTAAGTCAACTCTAAGTTAAAGCTTTGATAAAGAAATAAAGTAGAAAGATTGCAAATAAAACTAGGATTGGGTTATCAAGTGGGTATGATCACATATGCTTAAGGCATATAGTTGGCATGGTAATAAGCAAGTATTAGCTTGCACAATTGCAAGTATAAGCTTGCATCAGTATTAATATAAGCTTGCTAAGTTAATAGCTTGCAAGTATTGGCTTGCTAAGGTAGAGTATCTTGCAAGTGTTAGCTTGCATATTCAACTAGTAGTATTAGGCTTGCCTTGTGCAGAGCAGTGGTTGAAGTTCTCCTCGGCTTCTTCTTCGTAGAATCCTCCTTCCTCCTCGTATCCTTGGTCGGTACTAGCGTCTATAAATAAATACGATGTACACAATCACCAAACAATACTTAACTACTTGCAATCATCACACAAAAGGGGTCCTATAGATGATCTAGCATCATCACTAACATTACAAGATTAAAGCTTGGTTTAATTCCTTTTATTTTTAGAAAAGTAATTTCTACTCATTGAAAAACTACTTAAGATTTACTATTCTCCAAACCAAACATGGGATCATGTTGACACATGTCATCACCACATATTTTAGTCCATGGGAATGTGATTTAAAGTGGTGTCACAATTTAATAAGGTTTTACCCTTTTATTTTAATTAATTAAAGTGGCTAGAAATGCCTATGTGGCATTCTTTTATTACTTGGTCATTATTTCTGTAAGTAAACCTATATATTTTTATATATTCTGAAAGGTATGGTTAAATGTGATTTTTGAGAGTTGGAATCAACTCAAAAGCTATTATGGTTTTAATTTGAAAATGTTTGAATGCAGAAAAGCTTCTGCCTTGTTATTTGTACCAAAGATGATCTACAGATCCAAATGACTTGAATCCAACGGGCTTGGATTCAGCATTCCCAGACATTTCTAACAAAATTGGTTTCATTCAATTTGGTTCACTGAATCGACCTGGGTTGATTTTTGAAACTGTGTACAGAAGTGTGTTTGAAATAAAATGGAAAAGGTTAAATTCAAATAACTGGGCTGCGCGGGAAGCGATACTAGGCCGGCCTGCTAAGCACAGTGCTCCCGTGGGCTGTTTTAAGTGGCTGTCCCCACGCGTCAGTGAGATAGGGGGGTGCGAAACAGTATGGGACGATGTGGTTCGTTCGATCTGGTTCTAATCCAACGGCTGAGGGTCATTGTCGATGTTGGGCAACGCCGGCGAGACAGAAACCTAGCGCGGCCAGTGGGGGTCGTTGGGGGCTCACCGGGGTTCAGGCGAGGTCAAAGGCAAACGACAATGTCGACGACGGCGAACCTCCTGGTACTGGCAGCTTCTCCTGGGGCGGCTCCAATCGCTGGCTCCCTTCTTCTCCAGCAGCGGCGGGCTCCGGTGAAATTCCGGCCTACGCTGCTCGCCTTGCTCCGGGAACAGGGTGGAATGATCAGTGAGGAGAGGGGAGTGAGATGGTGTGCTCAATTCGGCTAGGGGTGGCCTCTATTTATAGTGGCGAGAGGGGACCGACGGGGCGCACGGTGAGCTCGTCGTGGTCAACGGTACAGAGGGCTATCGGCGTGGGCGACGGTAGGGGGCGGTGCGGTGCACCCTGGCGATGCTCAACGACACGGTGGCGAGACGTGGGGCGGTGCGGTTTGGTCGGAACGCGACGGTGCTCTGCGTGTGCCCGACGGAGAGTTTAATGGCGCACAGCACGCGTGGTCCGCGCGGCGGCGAACGAGCGTGTCTGCGGGGTTGCTGGGATGGTGGTGATCACGTATGCACGCGGCGAGGGCTGCGATGCGTGGCGCTGGTCGGCGTGGCGCAGGTAAGCGGTGGGGTGTTGGCTTGCTCCCAGACATGCTGGCTAGGCTTGTTTCTTCTCCTAGCTCGTTGTCGACATGTGGGTGACATGGTGAGCTTCGACTGTTCACCATTGATGGTAATGCCAAGCTTATAGTGATGCTAGAGGTTTGCAATTGAGCTAGATGATCTACTAAAACCTAGTTGTAACTAGAGAGGGAACAAGTTAGGCTTCAATCACTGCTCACAATAGTGTTTGGATTTTGTTTGATTTGTGTCTGCCAAGTGTTTGATGAAATGGCCGCAAGAACTCAAGTTTTGAATTTTGAAAAGATTTTTGGTGGGTGTGCTAGGTTGGTGTTGGTGAGTCTGCAGATGCTTGGGTTTTGAAAGTTGAGCTTGTTTGAGTGGTTTTTGAAAAAGTGGGATCTTCCCATATGATAAAGATTCAATTTTGAATTATCATTTAAACTATGCATTTGAAGGTTTCTGGATGATCACAAGGTGGTCCTTGATACTTTGTTATGAGTACAGTCAAGGGGTGCAAAGATCCAGAAAAGTTTCTGTTAGGTTCTAAAAGTTTGAGACAGCCAAAGTAGGCATGGGAGTTAAATTGGTCAAAATGACCATTCCCTTATTTTATTTGTTTTGATTTACTTGTCTTTGGGAAAAGTGTGGGAAATGTTTAGATGATGTTTATTTCACCTAAGCATCCATTTACAAGCAATGGAACACACAAACAAGGTGGTTCAAAAGAATTCAAAATGAAATGCATACTCACATGCATGCTTCCATAATTTTATTTAGAAAAGTTTTTGTTAACCCTAATTTTGATGATTAGAGTTTGATGATCCAAGTTTTATATTTTTGGGGTGTTACAAACCTTCCCCCCTTAAACAAAATCTCGTCCCGAGATTTGAAAAAGGACGAAAAAGATTACCTAGGATTTGAAGAGATCGGGAAACTCCGTCCTGATGTGATCTTCGCGCTCCCAGGTAGCTTCCTCTTCTGTGTGGTTGCTCCACTGGATCTTGAGAAACTTGATGCTTCGGGTTCGGGTAGTTCTGAAAGCTTCTTCCAAAATACGGATGGGTACTTCGGGATAGGTTAGGTCATCGTTGATCTCTATGATCCGGTGATCGATATTCTTGAACACTTCCGTCTTCTCTGGAACTTCGAGACACTTGCGAAGTAACGAGATATGGAACATATTGTGCACTGCTGACATCTCTTCGGGTAGTTCCAATTGATACAATACTTCTCCGTGACGGTTCAGAATCTTGAAAGGTCCGATATATCTGGGGGCTAACTTTCCTTTGAGTTGGAAATGCTGCATTCCCTTCAATGGCGACACTTTCAGATAAACAAAATCTCCTATGTTGAAGGCGAGGTCTCTACATCTCTTGTCGGCGTAACTCTTACATGCGGTAGGCGGTCTTGAGGTGCTCACGAATCTTGTGAACCTTCTCTTCTGCTTCTCGTAGGATGTCGGGTCCGAAAATCTGACTCTCTCCTACTTCCGACCAGTTCAAAGGGGTGCGACACTTCCTTCCGTACATAAATTCAAATGGGGCCATTTGCAAACTGGCTTGATAACTGTTGTTGTATGAAAATTCTGCAAATGGCAGACAGTCTTCCCACTTGGATCGATATTCTAACACACATGCTCTTAGCATATCTTCGAGTATTTGATTTACTCGCTCCGTTTGTCCATCTGTCTGAGGGTGATACGCGGTACTGAAATCTAGGCGGGTTCCTAAACCTTCTTGGACTTTCTTCCATAATCTCGAGGTAAACTGAGTTCCTCGATCCGATACGATGTTCTTGGGGACTCCATGCAAACTAACTATTCTAGCGATGTATAACTCCGCTAGCTTCGAACTCTGATATGTGGTCTTGACGGGCAAGAAATGGGCGACTTTGGACAATCGGTCCACTATGACCCAGATAGAGTCATTTCCCCTACTAGAAGTAGGCAGTCCGGTGATAAAGTCCATTCCAACGGAATCCCATTTCCATTCCGGAATCTGCAGTGGTTGCAACAATACAGCGGGTCTTTGATGTCCTGCCTTGACTTGCTGACATATATCACACTTGGCGATATAGCTTCCGATTTCTCTCTTCATCTTATGCCACCAAAATTTCTCTTTCAAATCTTGATACATCTTAGTTCCTCCGGGGTGGATAGAATAAAGAGTATCATGAGCCTCCTTCAAAATAACTTCTTTCAACTCAGAATCTGATGGTACACAAAGGCGTCCTTTCTACCACAGAACTCCTTCTTCGTCTTCGGTGAATCCGGGTACTTTTCCTGTACCAATGCGACGCTTGATTCCGTCTATACTAGCATTTCCCTTCTGTGCCTCTTTGATCTGACTGATCAAAGTGGGCTGGAGTTCTATGCTAGCCAAAAATCCCTCACTTACTAATTCTATTTGGAAATCTTCCATCTCTTTGTGCAAACTTGGTTGCTCCTTCAAAATCATGGAGTTCAAGCGGCACGGCAATCTGCTAAGGGCATCTGCTACCACATTGGCTTTACCAGGGTGATAGTGAATGTCCAGATCGTAATCCTTGATTAGCTCAATCCATCTTCTCTGTCTCATATTTAGCTCCTTCTGAGTGAATATATACTTCAGGCTCTTGTGATCCGAATAAATCTCACAATGGTTTCCCATGAGGTAATGCCTCCATGTCTTCAGGGCTAGAACTACGGCTGCGAGTTCGAGGTCATGGGTTGGGTAATTTTTCTCATGTTGCTTCAATTGTCGAGATAGATAAGATATAACTTTGCCTTCTTGCATTAGCACACATCCGAGACCGATCTTGGATGAGTCACAATACACATCGAAGGGCTTCGTGATATCCGGCATGATCAAGATTGGGGCTGAAATCAATATCCTCTTGAGTTCTTGAAAACTCACCTCACATTTGTCAGTCCATTCAAACTTCTTGTCCTTCTTCAGCAATTGGGTCATAGGTCTGGCGATACTCAAGAATCCTTCTACAAATTTGCGGTAGTATCCCGCCAATCCGAGAAATGCACGAACTTGGGTTTGAGTGGTTGGGGCTTGCCAATCTTCTACATCTTTCACTTTGGCAGGGTCAACGGCAATTCCTCCGGCAGATACAATGTGACCGAGGAATCCTACCTCCGGTAACCAGAATTCACATTTGCTAAACTTGGCATACAACTGATGCTCTCTAAGGGTTCCAAGAATGGTCCTTAGGTGTAGCTCATGTTCTTCTTCTGATTTGGAATAAATCAGGATGTCATCGATGAAAACAACGAAAAACTTATCCAGGAAGTCCATAAAAATCTTATTCATGAGATTCATGAAATAAGCGGGGGCATTGGTATCCAAAAGAAATGACTGTATACTCGTATAATCCATATCTGGTGGTAAAGGCAGTCTTTGGAATATCTTCTGCACGAATTTTGAGTTGATGATAGCCAGTCCTAAGATCAATCTTAGAAAACACTTTGGCACCGGTCAACTGATCAAACAAATCTTCTATCTTGGGCAAGGGGTACTTGTTCTTGATAGTGAGATCATTCAACTTCTGGTAATCCGTACACAAACGGTTACCTCCATCCTTCTTGTCCACAAACAAGACAGGTGATCTCCATGGTGATGCACTTGGTTGAATCAATCCAATTTCTAGCATGGCATCCAGTTGCTTCTTCAGTTCTGCTAGCTCCGACGGGTTCATACTATAGGTCCTCTGGGCTATGGGTCCAGTTCCCGGGATTAGTTCGATGATAAACTCGATATCCCTATCTGGGGGCATACCGGGCAAAACATCTGGAAATACATCGGGGTATTCACAGACTATCCAAACTTGGTCAATGGTAGGTTGGGCTATACTTTGTTGCATTTGAATTGGCGAGGTAAGGTTTCAGATATATGCTCGACTGATATTCCGGCTATACTGGTCATGGTTATGGCTTTCTTGGCACAGTCAATCAATCCTTTATGTTTGGACATCCAATCCATTCCTAGTACTACTTCCAAACCTTTAGTTCCGAGTACTATCAGATTAGCATAAAAATCTATGCCATGGATTCGGATAGGGACGGCTTTGCAAATTTGCCTAGCCTTGGTGGTTGATCCGGGAATTTGAACAATCATCACATGCTTCAATTTGGTTGGTTGAATTTTACTAGTGCATGCAAATTCTTCGGTGACAAATGAATGCGATGCACCAGAACCAAACAACACTCTTGCAAGTATTGAATTAACAGAAAACATACCCAACATGACGTCTGGCGCTTCCTGAGCTTCTTCAGCATGCATGAGAAAAAGACGGCCATTGCGGTTGAGAGAATTCCCTGGGGCAAATCTTCTTCCTGGTTGAACACGACGCTGCTGCTGAGCTGGGGTGTTGGTATTGGGGGCTGCGACATTCTTCTTGTTGGGACACTCGTTGGAGTAGTGACCCTTATTTCCACAGTCATAACAAGTCACTTGCGACTTGTCCTTTGCTGCTACAGGCACAGCATTGCTTCCAGTCCTCGGGGCTGTGTTGGTGTTGGTGGCCGCATTGTTGTTGTTGAACTTGGGTGGGGCACGATTGAAATTGCTAGAGTTGCCGGGGTTGTTGTGATTTCCTCCGGTTCTAGGGTTTCCACGGTTGGGATAAGTCGGACGGTTCATCGGGGGTCTGTTGGTTCTTGGGGCAAATCATAGAGATGGGTTAGGGCAGTACTTTGGGGTCTGATGGGTTCCTAGCTGATGCATCATGCGATGCTTGCGGTTCTCATTGGCTTGGTTGATCTTTCCTTTCATCTAGATAGCAGAGTCGACAAGGGCTTCAATATCCGCAAAGGGGATATTGACTAACACAGTCTGCATCTCATCATGCAGACCATTTAGGAATCTTTCTTTCTTCTTGGCTTCGGTGTCAATCTCATCCGGGGCATACCTAGCTAATGACAAAAATTTGTCACGGTATTCCACTACGGTCATCCTCCCTTGCTTAAGTTCTCTGAATTCATCTCTCATTCTCTTGATCAAACCCGGTGGAACATGGGTTCTACTGAACTTGACCTTGAATTCCTCCCAGGTCATCATCTGGCCTCCGGTCATTGCGTGAACACTGTTCCACCATGCCCTGGCATCTCCAGCTAGATAGTGGGTGGCGAACAAAACTTTCTTGTTGGCTTCCACTCCGGCGACTTCTAGGTTATTTTCCATGGTTTGCAACCAATCGTCGGCATCTAGGGGCTCTTCTGACTTAGTGAAAACAGGTGGGTTGGTATTCTGGAAGTTCTTGAGCTTAGATCCATGGTTGTCCTGATTTTCGTGGCCTTGGTTGTTGTGGGCTAGCTGAGCTATCTGTTGCAGGGTGGCTAGGTTGGCTTGACGTTCCGCTCTTTCAGCTTCACGGTTAGAAGTCAACATTTGCAGGATCTGCAACATCGGGTCCGGGGATGAACCACTTCCTCCGCGTGGCATCTGAAGATTGAGATAGATCATGAGAAAAGAGGGAAATTTCTAAGGTTCTAGGATTTTGAAAAGATTTTAAACTTTGACTCAGATTTTTCTAGCAACTTGCTTTTCATTCATTCATTCACACGATACAACACACACCACAACAAAGAAAAACAGATGGTTTTAAGAACCATTCTAAAAACTATGATACAGTGGGACCGAATACTACTCACTACGCTAGTGCTCAAGTGCTACTACTCCTCGAAATCGGTGGCTTCGTCATCTTCATCATCATCGATGAAGGTGAACTCATCCTCATCGGTGAAGAAGTCCATAGCCTGATCCTCCAGAAAATCATCATCATCGCTGAGATAGGAGTAAGGGTCTCCACGAAGATCCTCTCCGGCATTCTCCCTTTCTTCCAACTGCATGTCTCTCTCGTGGATGGTCTCCTCCAAAGATGAGATGCGGTGGAGAAGACGGGCAATGATGCGCTCCTTCTTGTCGAGCTAACGACGGCGAGACTTGCGATCCTTTGCTAGCATGGCGATGGTTTGATCCTTCGTCTTGATGATGGCAGACTTGTGGTTGGAGTAGTCACGGCAGTTATCCAATTACTGCTGACGATCATACATCATGAAGCTAAGGTGGTCCAATTGAGTCTTCAGCTTGGGGTGGTATGGGGCTTCCAGTGGTTGTCCATTTGCATCACGCCTTGGGCAAAACTCAAAGCGGGTTCCCTTTATCTGATTGATGCTCTGCCCACACAGACGGGAAAGAGCTTCCTGCATGGCCCTGGCAAGTCCATCGAGCCAGTTGTTCTCTCTCAAGGTAAACTGAATTCCCTCAGCAGTGGGAGGTTCAATCTTTCCTCGGAGACTTGCAACACTTAGCCACTACAGATCTTCTCCTCCTTGATCATTGAGCTGAGCTCTGAAGAACTCGGGGTGCGGACGCTCCAGAAGTTCCGAAAGATGGTCCAAATCCCTCTCAAAGATAAGGTCTCCTCCATTCCCCAATTAGTAAAACTTGTTGTACTTCACGTCCATCTATAAGAATATAGTATAAGTAAGTTAATAGAGTGATCAAGTGTGTCAAAACTTTATGTATTTTTGCAAGATTTTTTGAGGAACATGAATTTTCATGAAAGAATCAAAGGGATAAGAATGAGAATAAGTTTTTGTAAATATTTGCTTCCTTTGGTTTTGAAACTAAGTTTTTTGATTCAAACGTCCAGTCTAACTAGGGTCTCCTATGGTCAGGATGGCTCTGATACCAACTTGTCAACACCCGGATTTTTAATCCCAGATGCCTGTTATGCCATACATCGCAATCCCAGGATTACCATTTTTGCGAGAGATAACAGAATTGGATACCATAGTACATCATACATTACAAACCATACATAAGGTCTTACACAAATAGGGATCTCATGATCCAGTTCTTAATACAACTTCAAGCAGCGGAATACGTAATAATAACGGTAGCATAGGCAAAGCTCCATCTTGAGGTCACGAGGCTATCTTGTGATGGGAGATGATCCTAGTTATCGTAACCTTCCTAGGGTCCATCCTCCAGGTACTCCTCTTCATAGTCTGGCCACGGGAATAGCCAGGGACAAAGCCATGAGTACTATTTAAGTACTCGCAAACTAATACTAACAAGTGAAGGGGGTTTTTGTAATAGGACACTAAGCTCTAGGGTTGTTTTGCAAAAGCCAGATTTATCTCTACTAGTTCAGAAGCAAGAGAATCTAGTCACAATTTTATAACTCCTAAGTGGGATCTTGTAACTCAGGTCACAACTCTGTTGTGGTCAAGTCAAAGTCTCAATTCATTTCACAAGTCATTTTGAAAACATCTGAAGGGGGAAACAGTATGGCCACTCCAACTGTCCATAACCGCGGACGCGGCTATTCGAATAGTTTGACACTCTGCAGAGATTGTGCACTTTCACCACAACATTCGATACATCCGTCAGGAACAAATCCTGAATTCACCATACTCGGTATGCGGATAATCAATCCTAACCTTTCAATTACACACCCTAGTATAAGCACCTCTCCTGTGAGTTTGGCCTCACAACCATGACCAACTATCATCTTGGGTACTGCACAGGTGGACAATGTTCACAAGGTAGCCTTAGCTCATACCTTGGCCGTGAGGGAACTAATACTAAGGTACATAAGTTTCCAGTCAATCCCTATCCAATCTTCGGGTATCGTGGTTGTACGATAAAATTGGAATGGTATCGCATCCAGACAACCATCAGTTTTATAAAGGGCTAAGGCTCATGCCTCAACATTTTCATCACCAAAATCATCTGGTGTTCGGAAACACATGTCAAAACATCTTAGTAGAATGATCCATCATTCTAAGGTTTTCATAACCAATTTCACCAAGTATTCCCATCTAAAGTTGATCAAGTTTTATGCTTAGCACTAGCATCTACAAGTGAGGATAAGTACTAATGAGGGGTGGTAAACTAGTGGAGTTTCAACTAAGTACAACCTTATATCTTAGGATGATATCAAGGTTTCTAACTTAGGCCAAATTTTATGCTCTTTATGCAACCTTCAAATATATCTTTCTAAAATCTATAAGTCACTTAAGTCAACTCTAAGTTAAAGCTTTGATAAAGAAATAAAGTAGAAAGCTTGCAAATAAAACTAAGATTGGGTTATCAAGTGGGTATGATCACATATGCTTAAGGCATATAGTTGGCATGGTAATAAGCAAGTATTAGCTTGCACAATTGCAAGTATAAGCTTGCATCAGTATCAATATAAGCTTGCTAAGTTAATAGCTTGCAAGTATTGGCTTGCTAAGGTAGAGTATCTTGCAAGTGTTAGCTTGCATATTCAACTAGTAGTATTAGGCTTGCCTTGTGCAGAGCAGTGGTTGAAGTTCTCCTCGGCTTCTTCTTCGTAGAATCCTCCTTCCTCCTCGTATCCTTGGTCGGTACTAGCGTCTATAAATAAATACTATGTACACAATCACCAAACAATACTTAACTACTTGCAATCATCACACAAAAGGGGTCCTATAGATGATCTAGCATCATCACTAACATTACAAGATTAAAGCTTGGTTTAATTCCTTTTATTTTTAGAAAAGTAATTTCTACTCGTTGAAAAACTACTTAAGATTTACTATTCTCCAAACCAAACATGGGATCATGTTGACACATGTCATCACCACATATTTTAGTCCATGGGAATGTGATTTAAAGTGGTGTCACAATTTAATAAGGTTTTACCCTTTTATTTTAATTAATTAAAGTGGCTAGAAATGCTTATGTGGCATTCTTTTATTACTTGGTCATTATTTCTGTAAGTAAACCTATATATTTTTATATATTCTGAAAGGTATGGTTAAATGTGATTTTTGAGAGTTGGAATCAACTCAAAATCTATTATGGTTTTAATTAGAAAAATGTTTGATTGCAGAAAAGCTTCTGCCTTGTTATTTGTACCAAAGATGATCTACAGATCCAAATGACTTGAATCCAACGGGCTTGGATTCAGCATTCCCAGACATTTCTAACAAAATTGGTTTCATTCAATTTGGTTCACTGAATTGACCTGGGTTGATTTTTGAAACTGGGTACAGAAGTGTGTTTGAAATAAAATGGAAAAGGTTAAATTCAAATAACTGGGCTGCGCGGGAAGCGATACTGGGCCGGCCTGCTAAGCACAACGCTCCCACGGGCTGTTTTAAGTGGCTGTCCCCATGCGTCAGTGAGACAGGGGGTGCGAAACGGTATGGGACGATGTGGTTCGTTTGATCTGGTTCTAATCCAACGGCTGAGGGTCATTGTCGACGTTGGGCAACACCGGCGAGACAGAAACCTAGCGCGGCCAGTGGGGGTCATTGGGGGCTCACCGGGGTTCAGGCGAGGGTCGGCGAGGCGGGCGAACGATGATGTCGACAATGGCGAACCTCCTGGTACCGGCAGCTTCTCCTGGGGCGGCTCCAATCGCTGGCTCCCTTCTTCTCCGTGGCCGGGCTCGGTGAAATTCGGCTACGCTCGCCTTGCTCTGGGAACGGGGTAGAATGATTAGTGAGGAGAGGGGAGTGAGATGGTGTGCTCAATTCGGCTGGGGGTGGCCTCTATTTATAGTGGCGAGAGGGGACCGACGGGGCGCACGGTGAGCTCGTCGTGGTCGACGGTACAGAGGGCTATCAATGTGGGCGACGGTAGGGGACAGTGCGGTGCTCCCTGGTGATGCTCAACGACACGGTGGCGAGACGTGGGGCGGTGCGGTTTGGTCAGAACGCGACGGTGCTCTGCGCGTGCCCGACGGAGAGTTTAATGGCGCATAGCGCGCGTGGTCCGCGCGGCGGCGAACGAGCGTGTCTGCGGGGTTGCTGGGACGGTGGTGATCACGTATGCACGCGGCGAGGGCGGCGCACGGTCTGTGGGCGTCGGTCGAGCATGGCGCACGGGGTGTGCTCTCGACATGGTTGCTGGCGAGCTGGGCGCGGTCCGTGCGTGTGGTCCAGTGGATGGCAACGTTCGAGCACTGGACAGGGAGTGGCGGTGGGGTGTTGGCTTGCTCCCAGACATGCTGGCTAGGCTTGTTTCTTCTCCTAGCTCGTTGTCGACATGTGGGTGGCATGGTGAGCTTCGGCTGTTCACCATTGATGGTAATGCCAAGCTTACAGTGATGCTAGAGGTTTGCAATTGAGCTAGATGATCTACTAAAACCTAGTTGTAACCAGAGAGGGAACAAGTTAGGCTTCAATCACTGCTCACAATAGTGTTTAGATTTTGTTTGATTTGTGTCTGCCAAGTGTTTGATGAAATGGCCGCAAGAACTCAAGTTTTGAATTTTGAAAAGATTTTTGGTGGGTGTGCTAGGTTGGTGTTGGTGAGTCTGCAGATGCTTGGGTTTTGAAAGTTGAGCTTGTTTGAGTGGTTTTTGAAAAAGTGGGATCTTCCCATATGATAAAGATTCAATTTTGAATTGTCATTTAAACTATGCATTTGAAGGTTTCTGGATGATCACAAGGTGGGCCTTGATACTTTGTTATGAGTACAGTCAAGGGGTGCAAAGATCCAGAAAAGTTTCTGTTAGGTTCTGAAAGTTTGAGACAGCCAAAGTAGGCATGGGAGTTAAATTGGTCAAAATGACCATTCCCTTATTTTATTTGTTTTGATTTACTTGTCTTTGGGGAAAGTGTGGGAAATGTTTAGATGATGTTTATTTCACCTAAGCATCCATTTACAAGCAATGGAACACACAAACAAGGTGGTTCAAAAGAATTCAAAATGAAATGCATACTCACATGCATGCTTCCATAATTTTATTTAGAAAAGTTTTTGTTAACCCTAATTTTGATGATTAGAGTTTGATGATCCAAGTTTTGTATTTTTGGGGTGTTACAATGATAGAGTTAGAGCAAACTGTGGGTGGTCTGGCTGTCCATGGCTTCTTTATGCAGCCAAGAGGTCAAGAAATTCTAGGTTCCAGATCATTACATTCAATGGTGATCATCAATGTGCCTAGAACAGATGCAATAAGCTGGTAACTGCCAAGGTCATTGCACAAAGGTATGAGCACTTCATCCTAGCTAATCCTATGTGGAAAATTGAAAGCATGAAGGCTATTGTTGTCAAAGAAATGTTTGCTAATGTTTCTACTTCAAAGTGCAAGCATGCAAAAGCAATTGTGATGGACAAATTGATGTGTGGTATTAAGAATGAGTACACAAGAGTGTTTGATTACCAGTTAGATCTGCTAAGGAGCAATCTAGGAAGCACTGTTGCTGTGTGCTTGGATCCAACAGATATGGAACAACATATCTTCCAAATCTTCTATGTTTGCTTCAATGCAATAAAAGAGGGTTTCAAGGAAGTTTGTTGGAAAGTAATTTGGCTATATGGATGTTTATTCAAAGGAGCTGTTGAAGGTGACCTTCTATGTGATATAGGAAGAGATGCCAACAACCAGATGTACCCACTAGCTTAGGTTGTTGTAGAGCAAGAGACCAATTTTACTTGGAAGTGGTTCATTGCACTGCTTATTAAAGATTTGAACATTAATAACAATGGAGATTGTTGGGTTTTCATATCTAATCAACATAAAGGATTAATCAATGCAATGAAGGACTATCTTCCAGTTCTAGAGCATAGGATGTGTGTTAGGCACATCTATGCAAATTAGAGGAAGAAGCATAGAGATCATGAGTGGCAAAAGAAGTTTGGGCAGTTGCTAAAGCTTCTAACAAGCAAGATTTTAACTATTACAAGGCCAAGCTATCACAAGAGAAACCAAATGGTGTTAAAGACAAGATGAAGACAGAGCCAGTACATTAGTCTAGGGCATTTTTTCTAGAAGGGACAAATTGTGAATCAGTTGACAATAACCTCTATGAGTCTTTCAACCATGCCATAGTTGATGCAAGGTTCTATCCTATTATATCTATGCAAGAGAAAATTAGGAAGAAAATATTTGTGAGAATTCAAGAACAAATAGAGAAAGGAGAGAAGATGACAGGAAAAATCTGCCCTGGCATATTTAAGAAGCTCAAGAAATCAAATGCAAGGACACAATGGCTTGAGGTGCTCTTGAATGGAGAAAATGGCTTTGAGGTTAAGCATATCAATGGAAGAGGAAGGAAGTACACAGTGGATCTTGAGAAGAATACATGCTCATATGGTTACTTCCAATTGGCAGGACTGCCATACCATCATGCCATCGGTGCAATCTACAAATGCTAGAAGGATATTGATGATTTCATTCATCCATGTTACTCTGTTGAGGTGTTCAAGAGTATATAGCATACTGCTTGCAACCTATGGAAGGTGAGGAAATGTGGCCTATTTCTTCAAATCCCAGACCTGTTGCTCCTAGGTATGTGAGGATGCCGGGAAGGCCTAAGAAATATGATAGGAAAAGATAAGAACATGAGAAACTAAAGGGGAAAAGGATGAGCAAACATGGAACTATTATAAAGTGTTCTATTTGTGGCAATTCAGGGCATAACAAGTTCGGGTGCAAGGGAAATCCTGAGAGAGACAACAAAGAATTATCATCTAACAAAGAAAAAGAATGATAAGGTACATTCTTGTTTATACATTTCTTGCTGCAATTTCCTTTCTTTCTTAACCATTTTGTGCTGACCCTGCTTGCAGCAACAAGAGAGTACTGTACCATATACAACAACACCTAAACAAGCTCCAATATCTGCTTCTGCACCATCTACAACAGCACATAAATAAGCACGGATCTGCTTCTGCACCATCTACAACAGCAACTAAATAAGCTCCAGCCCCAAGATCTGCTCCAAAAGCTAGCACCTTCAAACCTCCCAGGAAGAGAACTGTACCATTAGGAGAAGCTGGACCATCTGCTGCAGCATCTATTGGAGCAAAAAATAAAAGAAAGCCAGCAACAACTTCCCATCCAACCTACTCCTACTTCACTTGCAGTGGAAACTATTAGCCATGATTACTACTAGCCATGTTTAGAACTAAGTTCTTTTGATGATGATGCAATGTTGCAAATAGTTTGATGTAATATTGCAAACAAGTTCTACCAGAATGATGTCATGCTGCAAAGACTAGTGCTACAAACAAGTACTAGGGTGATGAAAAATGCAATGAAATATGCTTCATCTTTATGAAATATTGCAAACAAGTACCAGGTTTACATTTCCTTTCTTTCACTTCCATTGTTGTCAGCAATCTGGTGAAATTTGGTATAACACATGGAAATAAGAAACTTATGTAGCATTACCATCTTCATTACATCAAACCAAAATGACAGTAGTTTGGCCATGTTCATTATATTATTGCAAACTGACAAAATTTTGCACACTACACAACCTCACTTCATTACCATCTTCCCTACCACTAAACCAAAGAGAAATACAACCAAAACAAACACTACATTCTCATATTTTGCCTTCATTCGAACTATCTCTGCATCCTTCTCCATCATATGAACTTGCACATCCTCTACAATAACTTCTATTCTTGCATATTCTTCACGCCGAGGCACAAATTCTGAAGCCCGCAGCCTCAACACTTCATCTCGCAAATCCCCCAGCAGATCACTCCAAAACTTGGGCAATGGAGGATCATGCCATTCAACGTATCCACATCCACCTCCATTTTGGTCAAACTTGTCCAGAAACAAACAAATCAGAGAGAATTTTGACCTCATGTAGAAAGAATGGATTGCAAAAAAACAGAAAAATTCGAGCTTACCATCGCATCCACACATTCATAATACCTCCGACTAGGGTTCTACGCACTACAAGACATCCACCTTGGCGCCTTCCTCCGTGGATTTCACTGGCAGAGCTTCGTCGGCTCGTACTGCATCGGGTTCTCCTGATAAGGCACCAGCGACCTATCATCCGTCCCTCTCCTTCTACCGGAGGCTCTACGGAAGCCAGGTGCGGAAGAACCACCCGAAGACCAACTCATTATCTTCACTCGGCCCTCACTCCACCGCCAGGGAAGAACCCTAATTTCCCCTCCCCGATTTCTTTCTCTCTCCCTACGCGTTATCGGTTTGCAACCTGCCACGGATGTTAAGTGAGCGCGGAGCACAATTTATGGCCCACTTCTGACTAAATTCCCTGCCATGTCAGTGTTTTCCAGCCTAATCAGAATCAGGGTTCGATTTGGACCGGGATTTCATAGTTTAGGGTGCAATCGTCAGGGATTTTGACATGGGATTCTAAATCGCCCATCATCTACGAATTCAAGATTTTTTATGGACTTTTTCCTTTATGTGCCGATGGACTCGAATTTGAGTGTTACTTCTCCCTTAGTCACACATGTTGTTTGGTGGTTATTACGGGGACTGTTGGAATTTAGCGTTGGACTATTGGTCCATAATATGAACCCACAGGTTTAACTAAGCACACGAACAACTTAAGATAATCAAGACAAACAACTATGTGGTAGCAAGATAGATGACATCAAGCACGAAGATTATCATAAAGTAGAATGCATACGTAAAGAGCACAGTATAAAAATAAACGAGATACATGGAGATGATGATTTATCCCGAAATTCACATCCAAAGAAGCTAATCTTCATTGGAGAGGTGTGATGGTGTAATGCTCACCTTGAGATATGGTTGCACATTATGCACTAAATTCCACAGAAGGGCTAGCCCCAAGATGGGGAGGTACATCACTCACCAACGCTACAAAGTCTCAACTTATTCTCCCGAATACACACCACCAAGACAGGCACCTGATCCACTATGGTACACTTGAGGGTGGTCATCAAACACGTACAAGCTTGGGGAAATATCTACAACTTAATTTGAGGTGCCTAAGTAATTGCCAGCAAGGCCTCGAGCTTCAGAAAATCTTCACAACTTAATTGGAGGCCCCCAAAACACTCAAGATCACAAAACATTCTAGTGTTCCAAGAACCCAAGATAAACGAACTTCTCAATTTACCAATTGATTCAACATAGAGAATTCAAACCAATGCAAGTAATGCAATGGCAAGAACACAAGTGCTCAAGTCTTTCACTCCCAAATTCCAGCAAACCTATAAAATCAATTGGTGGAATAAGAAAGGAAGAATACACGAGAAAATCCATAAAAGACTCCAAAGTCTAGATCCAATATGTTCCCCTCACTTAGGGGAGAGATTTATTGATGAAAATGTAGATCTAGATCTCATCTCTCTTTTTTTCTTAAAAAGATGCAAGAATCATTGGACGGATAGGGAGAATAGGCAAGCTCTTCAAAGTCAACGGTGAAGGTGATATAATGAAAAACTAAACTCCAAGTGAGGAAGAAGGGGCCTTTTATAGGCCCCCCATGAAATCTGACCATTGCAGCCATTTTACCCTTGAATTTCGCTTATGGGGGAAAAATTTCTACCTGAATTTCTTTCCCCTACTGAGCGTTGCACTACTTGGTCCTTAGGTGAATTTAGAGGGGCAGAAAATTTTTGGCCCCACAAGAGGCGAAGGTTCGGTCCCTATGGGGGCAAAAATACCGGGGCCACAAAACATTGCAGAAATAATAGTAAGGAAATGATCAAAACTTGGGCATCTGAACTACGTTTTTATGAACTTGGGATCGTTTCGAAGATAACAATAGGCTCTACAAGTTAATGTACAGTTAAATCACATTCCAACCACAAGATAAAAGAGTTGACCTCTCTATAACATCGCGTTATTCACTCGAGAGCTCCTCTTGACACTACGGCTATCTATCTTATTACTTGATCTCCCAAATAAAAACATGAGACCGGTAAAAGAGAAAATCTACCAATATCATACATTTTCCTTACGCGTTCCACTTGAGCTTGATGATGAAGATCTTGTCCTTTTCAAGTTGGAACACCTTTCTTGATTGAGCCCGCTCGCGCTTTCTTGATGGAGACTTGTGAATTTCTCGCCCATACCGAAGGGGTTTGTATAAAAAAAATAGTTTTCTAACTAGCACAACACCAATTGCAAGATCTATCTATGAGTTAATGTTGTAACAGAGAGATACTTCAGTGATGTATCATTGTAGACCGAAAGCGTTAACGTTCACGATGAAGATGGATGATGTAGTCGTACTCGTACTAGACCTCAAGATAGTGTTTCTCCTTGCACGACAGTCTGGGTTCCACAACTGGCAGCACCCATGTTGTTCCGCACACGTCTGGTGCTCAACAACGACTCCCGTTCTCCCTGATCCAGCCAAGATTGTGGAAGTAGACCTTCTGGAACCGGGATCTAGTAACGTGACGACGTGCTGGAGTGGTGCCGTCTCCCACCCGTGCAGTTCTTCTTAAAACGAAAGCACAAGAGCCAACAAGAGAGAGGGGAGAGAAAATCTCTAAGAAAAAGCATTAGAAATTAATTACTTAATGTTATTTTCCCTCCCCACATGTCCCTCTTTATATAAGGGAAGGACTCCCACCCGCTAGATGGCAAGGTGGGACAAAAGGGAGTCACAGGCGCCATGGGGGGAGACAGCATCCAGTGGGCCCCACCCTACCCGTGTGTTGCACTTGTCCGGCTGGCCCCTTCCC
The DNA here is from genome assembly GCA_023614405.1 of Avena insularis. Taxonomy (NCBI): domain Eukaryota; kingdom Viridiplantae; phylum Streptophyta; class Magnoliopsida; order Poales; family Poaceae; genus Avena; species Avena insularis. Next base: position 378,579,751 of record CM042685.1, read on the forward strand.
CCAAGCGACGACCCTCCCACATGGGCCCTTCCCAGCCCAATAGGGAGGTTTTGTCCCAAAAAGATCTAAATTATATTTTTATTTATTAATTAAAATAATTAATAAAAAAAATTATATTTAACATTTTCTCATGAGAGCCAGTGTCGCCTCTAGCCGTCCACCACTATCACTAGAGGAAGCGCGAAGACGTCCTCTACAAAGATCGCTAGTCCACCATCACCGAGGTTGTCCAAACACCGCCGTTGTTGACTTCCTAGCACGTTCATCTGCATCACCGTCGGTGAGTGCTAAAAACTTTTGTTCCCATCTGTTAGATCTGGATCTAACGATCCTGATTATATCTCACACCACCGTCTAATACCAGCACACCGCGTGGCACGCTGAGTAAGTGCGTCTTGTCAGCATCGATTCGGTGTACAGTCATCCCGAGTGTCCAATCATGTCGCACCTCGTGTCGGCTTATTTTTAGGAAAATCGGAATTGATTAATAATAGACATAAAATATGAAGATCTTGCAAAATTTATATAAAATAATATATACATTAGAAAAATACAAATACTATATTCGATCAGAAAATTGTGTAGAACATGATTCCGTAATAAAATCCTATGTCAAAGTTAAAAATTTAAGACCATGTGTTACAATATCTTAATTATGGTTTTATTTCTCTAATTCAAATGGAGCTGAATCATTTTTCATCCGGATCTAAACTGAACTATCTAACTAGAGGGTCTAAACCCAAAATTTATGAAGCCAATTATAATAGAAGTTTAAAGAATTTGAATTAAAGCCTTTTAATCACAATATTATTGCAAACTATCTTTATCATTTGCAGTAAATATATTTCCATGCATCATTTCTCAATACTTATGCATAGAACAAAGATTCACTTATGTAACTTTTATTAAAGCATCATGCATGCATTGTTGCATATGTTTGAATGTCTTTGTGTTATTTATTTTGGTGTTATCCAAACATGTAGAATGTGAGGAGTGCAACCCTTGCGACTGTGATAAGTGTTTGAACAACTTCGAAAACTAAATCAAGTGGGGTTATTTTGATCATAAGTGTCATGTTATTTTATTATGCATTGTATTTGCTTTGTAGAAATATTTATGTATATGCTATGTTATGTCTTATTTGTGTGTTTTAGATTCCTTGTTAGCTTGAGCTACCGTATGTGTAGCTTTTCTTAGTTATGCTTATTAGATGGGATGTATTTCATCAAGAAAAGTAAATGAGTTTTGAAGCTTATATTCATGCTAAAATGACATAATTAATGAATCTCCCGGGTGTGGAATGGTTTGATAATTTTGGATGGTTTTACTACGGAAAGTCGCATCTAGGCCTATAAGAGAAGTGATTGGTTTCTTTGTTTGTTTGCTTACTTATGCAACAATGTGCCAGTATAAATGGGTGTTGGCTCGACTAAATAGGTTGTGGTGAACCCACATATCCAAAGATTTAGAATAGTGTAGGTTGATACAGTGCGTGTTGGGTATGGAGAACTACTTCTCGAACTATTTTGTTTTGTACTTCTCCCAACCACGACGCAAAATTGCTGTAGTGATAAAATGGGTTAACCATGTCACATGGTAAACTATAGAAACCTCTTGACAGTGAAAACTAACTATTTAGCTACGTCCACAGTTATGAACAAGCCGGCCAACTAGATTTGGAAGCTATGATAATTTCTCACTCATTCCAACTTATTAATTACTTAAAGTTTATGGATGGACTTAATTGAATAGAAGCACCTGCTTTCAACCAGAATATCATATATTTTAATAAAAATGATAGGATAAAAGTAATTGCCTTATGCAAATGAGCGTAAACTGCACCTAACCAAATAAGTATGTAGATGATAGGTACGTTATATTCTCTTTTAGCATAATTTGCTAATACATTCAAAGTATAAACCAATTCGTTTGGTTGCAACTTTTAGTATTGTAAGTTACTCAATTTTGATTGATTCATTATAGGTCGCGAGACTCCACTCAACATTTGTTTGCTTGTGGCACATTTGAAGGATAGAGATAGTAATTCATTTATGGTTTTTCCGCTGCTATTTGAGTTATTTGAGCTAGTCTTGTGCTATGCAAAAATGTAATAATTTATAATTCTAGATCATGACATTATATTGATGAAGCACCATTACAGTTTATACATATAAATATTGTGTGTGCTGATGAACCGATTCAGGGATTATCACTATATAGAGAGACTCAATCTTATCAGCTAAGGTCGCTTCAGATGGTATCAGAGTAATGCGTTGACCATATGATCGAGACCTACCTAGTAATGAAATTTAGGAAATATCATAGGAATATATGTTTTTACAAAGTCACCAAGAAAACAATTGGAGAAAAGAAAATCGACAGGAAGTGGACAAGTCCAATCAGCCTTGTATCGTGTCCAACTACACACTGTTCATTCAGCATGCTACTTAGAACGTACCTAGCTAGTGATGTCTAGTTCATCGCTGTATACTAACAGTCCTATCTCCGGCAACAGTTTCTAGAAGATATACTAGGTGAAATCACATCGAAGTAGCTAAGCTTGCTAGCTAGGTAGGGTTGTGCAGTGCAGCTCCAGATCTGAATTACTGCTGCGATAGCAGGGCAAATAATTAAGCCCATGCATAAGACTCTCTGGTCGCGTATCAATCCCAGGGACCATAGATATAACTAACCAGCTCGCTCGACATATTACATCAGAAAGGAGAGGAATGTGTGTGTAAAGCACCCACTGCATGCATGCAGGCACTACCTTAGCTTCCTTTTCGCTCAGTGGAGCTCGATATGTTCTCCTGTTCCATCAGTGCCTAGCCTCCAGGGCGAAGAAAGGTGGTTAATTAGCTAGATCCCTGAGAATTATGGCAATTCATGAATAGTTGCTGTCTTGGAGAAAAAAAAGGAAAGGGATTTGGATATAAGGTTAAAATTCAGGTGCGGCGGGTGACTTTTCTTCGATCTGCCCTTGCAAGAAATGAAAAGAGATTTGGAGTGACAACATATATAAATAATTTCTTTCGTCCTGAACTTTATTTTGGAAAACATTAGAAATGCGCTTAGTAGTTACTAGCAATAAACTACTTAAGATGATAAGGAATGCAGCTTAATTAATCCCCAATGGTCCTTACAACATCGGATTGACCCGGGTACCTCATGAGGCCAAAGACAAGTCCTCTTTTGCGAGCCCATAAAGGAGGATTTAAAGCCGTTCATGCATGCAATGCTGCGCAACAATGCTCTATGATGGTCCTGCTAATAGTGCTGTCCCTTCCCTTGAATGGATGGAAGGCAAGGCAAGGCAAGTAGCGTGCAAACAAAGAAGAATTCCATGCTCCGCTGACCCTACCGCCCCTCTCCAACATTGACAACACGCACAACTAGCTACACGCTGGGCCATGCATGGCGTTGTGGTGGGACGAGGTTATTCATTCTGAGATGCACATTCAACCTGTAAGGGCTTGTTTTATTTGCACGATTGTTAAAACATAGAAATAGAAAAACCATAGGATTAGAGTGGCATGGCCTCTTAAATCCTACAGGAATAAAAACCTACAGGTATTTGGTTCAAATATGAATCACATGAAAAGAAAAGGAATTCCAACATGAGGTTGGAGTGGATGAAAAATTTCCTATAAAACAGAGGACAAAGAAATCTTTTAAAGAAATTCTTAAGGATTCTAATCCTTTGAATCAAACGATCAACGTAAAAGTATTTTCTATGGTAAAATCTTTTACAAATCCTTTGAAATTTCTCTGAATCAAACGAGCCATAAGATCGGAACATTGACGGCCGTACAGGCGGTAGGAAACTTGCACGTCCATGAGAATCTTGGACAGTTGCGTCGCTTGCTAATGGCCAATTAGTCGCCATCGTCGTCATCAAAGAAATCCAATTAGCGTCAGACAAGAGAGGTACGTACCCAGTGCTGACGAGACAGGATCATCAATTCCCATCCATAGTCCTGAATGCGTCGGCCAGGATTAAACTACGGAATTAATTAACCAGCAGTAATACTCCTTGTCACTGATATTCTGTGTCACGTGATCATCAAGCTAGTAGTAGTAGTAGTTCCTTTCCGCTAGCTCGTGATAACATCAGTGTCAATGCATGACAGCTCTCCCCTAGAAACTAATTAACTAATTAGTTGATTTCCCGGCCGACAATAATGCTGATGAGACCACAGCGTCAGCATTAGCGCTAGCATTAGCATAGCATGCGGTGCACCTAGGGCTAGAGCTAGAAAGGCCCACGGCATATCACTCGATCGCACGGCGCCAAGCTCAAATCAATCCATCCATCGATTGGACGCACACGTACTACGTCTCTCCATATCAAAGACCTAAACATATATTCCTATCGTAGCTAGCGAATCAAAAGTGGCCCATGGAGCTCAAAAGGATTCAAAAGAAAAGGTGGGTGTGAAACAATTCTACCGCCGTGACAAAGATCGATACGGCCTATGCAACCAGCAGGGGTGAGCCCTTGACGGAAAGAGTCTAGTGAGTGAAATGGGGAACGAAGGAGGTAGCTATAGTTAGGAGGTGACGGTGCATCCATGGAGCAAGCAAGCAAGCATATGTGTGTGTGTAGCATATCATGTCGATATGGACCTGGCCGGACTGCTTAATAGCTGTCTGGATGGACAAAGATAAGAGGGGTGTGAGGTGTCGGCAGGAGGGGAAAGGGACAGGTCAAGTCGCTCCAGCATCCACAATTATTAGCATTGTTAAACAACGCCATTCCCCTCCACTAATCACACGGATCTAGCTAGCTAGATATCGTCCTTGGAAAAGTTGGGATGCTTTACATCACATCATTACTCACCCAACGTCGATTGGAGCATGAAAGTTGAGACAAAGATTGGAACTGTCAAGAGGTTACTGCGCTTATGCTCATTAGTAATGTGCCCAACATTGAAAAACTCGCATCATCTGCAGCACATTTCTATGTACTCCCTTCAGCCAAAAATAACTATTTTGAGTTTGTCTAGATTCGAATGTATCTACTAGTCAATAGTCATTTTTGAACGGAGGGACACTAATAAAAAAAGACCCTTTCATATAGAGCATGTGTCCCGGTTCCGCCACGAACCGGGACTAATGCTCACGTTCGAGCGGCCGACCCATCGCTTGGGAGACGGGGGGATCTCTGTCCCGGTTCATATGGGAGCATGACTAAAGGTATCGCGTCAGACACGTGGCCTACCGCATACCTTTAGTCCTCCCCTGTCTCCCCTCTGGTGGAAGGTGTGTGCTAGTTTATTTTTTTCCTATACATGCGAGGTGTTTGATGAAATATTTGAGTGAATGGTCTCATTTAATTTCTCACAAAACAAAAGTATAGCAGGTGCCCGAGCCACACTTGAGCTTTCTCCTCTTTTTTTCCTCCTCGATCGAGATTAGCAACCTTATCTTTTCATCTGTCATTATGTATGTGTCGATGTGAATTGGTCATTTCACTATTTATGATGTTCAGTAATGGTTTTTGATAAACTTAATTATATGATGCAGATAAACAGTCGGGAATGGATGTACTATGATCAGCGTGAACGCGGGTACATTAAGGGCGTGGATAAATTTATCGATGTGGCTACGGCAAACAAAGAAAATGGTTTTATGCGTTGTCCATGTGTTCAATGTCGGAATAACAAAAAGTACTCTTCCTCGAAAATCATTCGTGGCCACCTGGTTATGAAAGGTTTCATGTCCAGCTATAATTGCTGGACCAAGCACGGGGAAAGAGGGGTTATGATGGAAGACAATGAAGAAGAAGAGGATGATAATAACAACTATCATCATATGTTTCCTAAATACGGTGATACTGCAATGGAAGACAATAAAGAGGAAGGAGGTGAAGAATGGGCATCAGATGAGCCCGCTGATGATCTTGGTACGGTCATTTCTGATGCATAGCGAGACTGTGAAACGGAAAAGGAGAAGTTGAAGTTGGAAGGCATGTTAGAAGATCACAAAAAATTGTTGTACCCAAATTACGAAGATGGCGGCACAAAACTCGGTACCACACTGGAATTGCTGCTATGGAAGGCAGAGTGTGGTCTAGCTGACTCCGCGTTTGAAAAGCTGCTGAAAATAATGAAGCAGAAGCTTCCAAAGCATAACGAATTTTCCGAGAGTACGTACGAGCAAAGAAGACTCTCTGCCCTCTAGGATTAGATGTGCAGAAGATACATGCATGCAATAATGACTGCATCTTCTACCCCGGTGAGGAGTACGAGAATTTAGATAAATGTCCGGTATGCACTACATTGCGGTATAAGATCAGACGAGATGACCCTGGTGATGTTGAGGGAGAGCCCCCCAAAAGAGGGTTCCTGATAAGGTTATGTGGTATGCTCCTATAATACCACGGTTGAAACACATGTTCAGAAACAAAGAGCATGTCGGGTTGTTGCGATGGCACAAAGAAGACCGTAAGAAAGACGGGAAGTTGAGATAACCCGCTGATGGGTCGTAGTGGAGAAAAATCGAGAGAGACTTCCCGGACTTTGCAGGTGACGCAAGGAACTTATGGTTTGGTCTAAGTATGGATGACATGAATCCTTTTGGGGATCAGAGCTGCAGTCATAACACCTGGCATGTGACTATATATACCTACAACCTTACTCCTTGGTTGTGCATGAAGCGTAAGTTCATTATGATGACAGTGCTCATCTAAGGCCCGAAGCAACCCGACAACAACATTGATATGTACCTAAGACCATTAGTTGAAGAACTCTTACAACTGTGGGGCAAACCATGTGTACATGTGTGGGATGAGAACAAACAGGAGCCATTTGACCTACGAGGGTTGCTTTTCGTAACCATCAATGATTGGCCTGCTCTTAGTAACCTTTCAGGCCAGACAAACAAGGGATATAAGGCATGCACTCACTGTTTAGATAAGACTAAAGGTACATGTTTCCATAAATGCAAGAAGGTTGTGTACCTGGGGAATCGACGATTTCTTCCGACTAATCATCCCGTAAGAAAGAAATGCAAGCATTTCAAAGGTGGGGCAGATTACCGGAAGAAGCCTGACCTCCCTGCTGGTGATGATGTATTTGGTATGGTCAAGGACATAGAAGTAATCTTTAGAAAGGGTCCTGGACTCCTGGCGGTCAATCTGTTCCAAACGACATCGCTACCGGACACGCGCTCATGTGGAAGAAGAAATCTATATTTTGGGAGCTACCCTATTGGAAAGTCCTACATGTCCGCTCTTCAATCGACGTGATGCATGTGATGAAGAATCTTTGCATGAACCTGCTAGGATTCATGGGCGTGTATGGGAAGACAAAAGATACACAAGAAGCACGGGAGGACCAACAACTTATGAAGGACCCAAAGAACATGCATACATAGAACAAGACTGATAAAGTGAAGGGAATATGCCCTGAGAGGCAATAATAAAGTGTTTATTATGTGTATTCCAAGTATATGATAGATGTTTATTTTGCATGCTATAATTGTATTAATACGGAAACGTTAATACATGTGTGTTTAATAAACAAATAGAAAGTTCCTAGTTATGCCTCTCTCATAAACTAGTTCGTTGATTAACAAGATGATCATAGACATTGGATGTTGTTAATAACGAGATCACAACATTAGTGTAATGGTGTGATGAACATTCATCCGAAGTATAGCATTATGATCAAAGTCATTGAGTTTATATTGCTATAAACAACTTACGAAGTAGTCCTAATCCCTAGACCATGAGACCATGCCAATCACTAACACCGGAAGAGTTTCTTGTTGACATCAAATGTCACTCCATAACTGGGTGATTATAAAGATGGATTCAAAGCTACTAAAGTGTTATGTTGAGAATCATGGATCAAGAGTGGAATTTGTTCATCCTGATGACGGATAGATATACTTTGGGCCCTCTCGGTGATATCACATTGGTTAGCTTGCAAGCAAGTGATTTGATCACTAGAATGTTATATCACGGGAACAAGAAAAGAGTGCATGTCAGTAACGAGATCAAACTGAGATACCTATGATCAAATCTCGGACATGTAATATATCGTTAAACAAAGGGATTAAGATACACGCGTAAAAGGTTCCGACGATCATAGAAAATTCATCGTTGAATGTGTGGGAGTCAGTATGGATCTCAGTGTCCGCTTCGATTATTGATCGAGAAGGGTCTCGATCATGTCGCATTATTCGCCATGTAGGGGTGACACATAAGGGACAACGGCATCCAGTTTGGAGCAAATGTTTCATCTTTGAAAGAATAAACAAGCGCAGGAATTTATTTCACTAGATACCGAAACAGGTTTTCGGGTGAAATTGCATAAAGAGGTTATGCATGTGAAATAGAATTCTAGCAAGGGGTTATTTGTGAATGTTTGTCATTAAAGTAATTGACAAAATTCTGAATAAAATAAAAGAGTTTTATTTAATGAGAGTTTGCATTAAATTTTGTGGAAATTTAATGGCAAGTTTGAGTGGGATTTTGAGTGGAGGGATTTGAATGGATTTTTGTGAGTGGAGTGTCCACCCACATGAAGAGGGGAGGGCAAGGGGGCAACCCCCATGCGCCGGACACCCCCTTGGGGTTCCCCCTCCTCCTATAAAAGGCACCCCTCTCCTCACTTCTCACTCACACCTCCTCATGAAGGATCTCTCTCCCCTTTACAATTTATCCTCCTCACTAGCGAGATACATGTTCCCGGTGGCTATTCGGCAAGAAAGGGATGTTCTTCCGCTGCATCGCTGGAGCGAGGAGGCGGAGGTTGCTCGGTGTCTTGTACGTGTGTGCGAGCACGGATGCGCTGCTGTTTTGCGGCGCTAGAACTTCCTCTCGATCTTGAGATCGGCAAGAGATCGTCTACATCAACCACGAGTTGAACTTGTTAAGATTTGTCGGTCTTCAATGGTATGTTCTCTACGGATATACATCTGCCCGTTGTTTGTATCTAATAGATAGATCTTGGTACATGGTTCCCATCGTAGGAAATTTTTTGTTTTCTATGCTAATAACCCAACAGTGGTATCAGAGCCAGATCTATGCGTAGATGCTTTACACGGGTAGTACACATATGAGTATGTGGGCGATGATGATCATGTTGTTTCTCCTTAGTTGTAATTTTGGATATTGGTGGCATAGTGGGATGAAGCGGCCCGGACAAACTTTACATGTCCTCGCACATGAGACCTGTTCCACGCTTGACATGCAACTAGTTTGCATAAGTGGCTAGAGGGTGTCTGTCTCTCCTACTATAGTCAATATCTATTTTGCAACGAGTTGTCAACAATTTGGTTATCCTCGTTGTGGTTCATGTTCGTAGGTAAGAACGGTTCTATCTCGAAAGCCCTAAGCCATGTAAAACTTGCAATGGATAAATTAGAGGCGTCTAGTTTAGATTGTTGCTGGGCTAGTGTCATGATATGGTGATGTTGTAAGTAGAAGTATGAGATGATACTCTTACAACACACATAGCATGTAAACTCCATAGACCTTGGATTTACACTTAAAGGTATGATAGTGATCATACAACGATGCACATGATAGAGATCATATGTGGGAACCATATCATTTCACTAATAAACATGTGATGTTTGATAGCATCTTATATTGCTTGTTTAGCACTTTGTTAGCATAATAAGATGATCCCTCATTTAAATATCAAGATAAGAATGTGTTCTTCCTTTAGTATGCACCGATTATATTTTCATCGCTCCAAGACATCACGTGATGATCGGGTGTTCTTGGATCCACGACCATATATCGGGTGTAAATATTAAGGTTCTAACTTGGCGAGCCTAGCATGTATAGACATGGCCTCGGAACACGGACCGAAAGGTTAAGCATGAGTCATATAGTAGATATGATGGCCATTTGATGCTCGCCTTTGAAGCTACACCGACTCACGTGATGATCGGACTTGGTGTAGTGGATTTGGTTCATGTAATCACCAAAAAGGCACGAGGGATGTCGTTTTTGAGTGGGAGTTCATTAAATAATATGGATTAGTTGAACTCAATCTATCATAAACTTAGTCTAAACTTTACAAATTCTGTTGTAGATGGCACCACCTGCTTTTAATTTCAATGTGTTCATGGAGAAAGAGAAACTTGCAATGAACGGTAGCAACTTTACCGAAAGGGACATGATTTTAGGGATTCTCCTCTCTGCTGCACAAAAGCAATATGTGCTAGAAGCGCCGCTAGGCCCCCCACCTTTTGAGTATGCCCCTGACGAGGAGAAGAATGTCTATCAGACTCGTCAAGAGGACCACAACTTAGTTCATTGTGGCATATTGTATGGGCTAGAGCCGGAACTTCGAAAGCGTTTCGAAAAAGGCAATGCATTTGATACAATGGGTGAGTTGAAAATGATTTTCGACACACATGCTGCTGTAGAGAGCTACAATGCTTCAAAAAAGTTCTTTAGTTGCATGATGGAAGAGCACAGCTCTGTTAGTGAGCATGTACTCAAGATGTCGGGTTACGCCAATAAGCTTGTGTCCTTGGGAATAACGATTACCATTGACTTAGGCATCCATCGTGTTCTGCAGTCTCTCCACCTAGCTATAAGAGCTTCGTGATGAACTATAATATGCAAGGCATGAAGAAGTATCTCCCCGAGCTTCTGTTAATGCTTAAAACTGCAGAAGTGGAGATCAAAAAGGAACATCAAGTGTTGATGATCAATAGTGAAAGAACATGTTGGGCCCCCATGTGTGGTTTTGGTAATTAATGACAATCTTTATGGACTAATGTGTGTATTAAGTTATATTTGTAGGATTTGTCCATTAGCATCGCTTGGAGCATGTGTTTCCTTCAAGGTCGATGAAATGCAAAGAAGATATGTTGGGCAAGCTCAATATGTGTGGTCGATGATGAGGAATCAAGAAAGGCGTTCCATCTTGAGAAGGGCAAGATCGTCTACATCGAGCTCAAGTGGAATGCTCAAGGAAAAGGTATAATCTTGATAGGTTTTCCCTTTTGCCAGTCTCACGTTGTGTGTGTGAGACCGGGGTTAGGATAGATAACCGTACTATCAAGAGGAGCTCTCGTGTGAGTAATTCGGTCACATCGTTCGGAGAGAGCTCAAACCTTTGCATACTTGCATCATCGTATTTGGTTGTTATTTGGTCTTATCCATGTGAGGATATATAGCTTGTGGTAATCTCCATAACAAGCTCTTGTTCATCAAAATCGGATCTTCCGTTTGTATCTTGTTGCGATTTTGATTTATGTGGCTTTTCGGTTTCTCACCAAGTGAGGTATTTCACATTAGTCTACTTGATACTTTCTCACTTGGTGATAATCAATATTTCCACTTTTAATTGGGAAGCCCTTGTCGTCCTCTATCGAACGCAATTTGAATCGGCTCAATCGGAGCTTCCAGTCAAAAGTTATTGTCGTTTGTATATTTGCATGTTTGTCTGTTTTCTGGGCCCAGCGGTAGTACCGCTCAGACAGGCCGGTACTACCGCCCGGGCCTAAAAACGGCCTATTTTCTTTATTTTCCCACCTACCGGCCCCCAGTAGTGTGCCAGAATGAGCCAGTCCAGGTATTTTTTTTACCTTTTCACCCAATGGGCGGCCCTAGTATTGCCCGTGGGCCGGTAGTACCGGTCGGCCCAGTTTTTTTCCCAGATATTATTCTAGATCCAGATCTGCCCGCTGCGTTGACCAACTGCGCCGCTGAACCCGCGCGTGCGTGCACCCGCCACCTCCCTAGCCCCACTCGCTGCTGCGCGGGCCCCGCTGCATGCGATGCTGCTGCGCGCGGGCTGGCCCCGCTTCCGCTGCCGGTTTGACCGCGCGCGCTCGCCTGCCGTGCAGCTGCTGCCTACTTCTAGCTGGCCCACGCGGGCCCCGCGACCCGCCTGCTGCTCTGCGCGCTGTGCTGCTGCAGCCACTGCTGCGCCTGCCGCCTGCGGGCCCCGCTGCCGCTGATGTCTGCATGCGCGCTGCTGGCTGCATGCGGCTGCCGCTGCGCTGCTGTCGTTGCATGCGCTGGCCCGCTGACCCGCCTAGCTGCGCTGCTACTGCCACTGCTTTGGCCCCACCGCCTACTGCTGCTTGCTTGCTGCTGACCGCATGCGCACTTGCAGCTGGCTCGTTTTTTTTGTAACCGGTAGTACCGGAACAGCCAAAAAAATAGCCCCAACGGCCAGATTTCGCCTGTGTCTTTAAATAGCTTCACCCCTTTATCTTTTAGGGTTACTTCTTCCTCCTTTTCTTGTCCAAGCTTTGCCCCCATTTGCTTTACTCTTTAAGCTTGATTTCTACACACCCCTCCATTGATTCTTGCATATATTTGAGGGGTTGTTGGAGGTGATCTAGATCTACGTTTTGACCAAACCAAAACATCTCTTTGTGAGTGTATCTTTGGGGATCTAGATTTTGGGGGATTTTGTGTCTCTCTTTGATTCCTCCTCTCTTGTTCCCCCAATAGCTTTAGTAGCTTTGTTGGAATTTGAGAGTGAGGGATTTGAGAATCTTTGTGGTGTTCTTGCCATTTGCATTTGGTGCATCGGTTTGAGTTCTCCTCGGAGGATTTGGTTTGAATTGCTCATTGGAGCTTGTCCCTCTTGGGTTCTTGGAACCCTAGACGGTTTTGTGGCCTTGGTGGCATTTGTTGAGGCCTTTTGTGGCGTTTGTTGGGAGCCTCAAATTAAGTTGTGGAGTTGTGCCCCAACCTTGTGAGAGGTTCCGGTTGCCACCGACAAGTGCACCGATAGTGGAAGCATGGATCGATCCCGTTGGGGTGAGATTCACCGGAGAATAAGGGAGGCCTTTTGTGGCATTGGTGGTTTGATACCACCCCCTCTCCAAACGAGACGTACTCCATGTGGGAGGAACTCGGTAAAATATCGGTGTCCCCGCATGCCTCGGTTATCTCTATACCCGAGCTCTTTACTTATGCACTTCACATTGTGATAGCCTTCGTGCTTGAAGTAATATATATCTTGCTATCACTTTGTTGCTTGTATTGCTTAGCATAAGTTGTTGGTGCACATAGGTGAACCTTAGTTGTTTCTAGGTTGTGCTTTGCAAAGCAAACACTAGTTTTATTCCGCCCTTGTTGAGCCACTCTAGGAAAAGTTTTAATCGCCTATTCACCCCTCCCCCCCACCTCTAGGCGACATCCGCATCCTTTCAAATAGGAACACTGGTTTCAAGAAACACAAGAAGGGAAGATGGAAGGGAAGTAAGGGCGGAAAGCCGGTTGCCGTGCCTGAAAAGAAACCCCGAGTTGGACCTAAGTCTGATACCGAGTGCTAGTATTGTAAGGGGACTGGCCACTGGAAGCGCAACTGCCCTAAGTATTTGGCAGACAAGAAGGCCGGCAAGGCAAACAAATACTTAGGCCGGCAAGACAAGTATTCGGATGGACTTTTGGAATCACTTGATTTTGAATCATTTGATACATGTGAGCCATGCCGTATGGGCAAGATGACTAGAACCCCGTTTTCCGGTTCAATGGAGCAGGCGATGATTTATTGGAAATCATACATTCGATGTATGTGGTCCAATGAGTGTCGGCGAGGTGGATATCGTTATTTTGTTACTTTCACGGATGATTTGAGTAGATACGGTTATATCTACTTGATGAAACACAAGTCTGAAACCTTTGAAAAGTTCAAGGAATTTTAGAATGAAGTGGAAAATCATCGTAATAGAAAGATCAAATTTCTACGGTCTGACCGTGGAGGTGAGTATCTAAGTTACGATTTTAGCATTCACATGAAAGAGTGTGGAATTGTTTCACAACTCACACCTGCCGGAACACCACAGATAAATGGTGTGTCAAAACGTCGTAATCGTACTTTATTGGATATGGTTCGATCTATGATGTCTCTGACGGACTTGCTGTTGTCATTTTGGGGTTTTGCACTAGAAAATGCTGCATTCACTTTAAATCGGGCACCATCTAAATCTGTCGAAAAGACACCGTATGAATTGTGGTTTGGAAACAAACCTAAGCTGTCATTTCTTAAAGTTTGGGGATGCGATGTTTATGTGAAGAAACTTCAACCGGATAAACTTGAACCCAAAGCGGAAAAATGTGTCTTCATAGGATACCCTAAGGAAACTATTGGGTATTCCTTTTATCACAGATCCGAGGGCAAGTTTTTTTTTGCCAAGAATGGATCCTTTCTAGAGAAAGAGTTTCTCACAAAAGGTGTGAGTAGTCGGAAGGTAGAACTCGAAGAGGTTATTGAACCTTCTCTTCAAAGTATGGCGAGTAGCACAGCGCTGGAAGTTGTTCCGGAGTTGGCTTCACCAGTTGAAGAAAGAACTAATGATAATGATCATGAAAATCCAAAAGAGAGTACTACCAAACCTCGCAGGTCTAGGGACGGGCAGCTCATTTGGTATCACGAAAATCATGTCATGAATTTCATGGTTGATGAAAATGATGACCCTGCGACATATGAAGAAGCGATGATGAGCCCGAATTCCAACAAATGGTTAGAAGCCATGAAATTCGAGATGGAATCCATGTATGAAAATCAAGTTTGGAACTTGGTGGACTTACCTCACGACCGAAAGGCCGTGGAGAACAAATGGATTTTCAAAAGAAAAACTGATGCTGATGGTAATGTAACCGTCTATAAATCTCGACTTGTCGCAAAGGGGTTTCGACAAATTCAAGGAGTTGACTACGATGAGACATTCTCTCCCGTAGCGATGCTAAAGTCAGTTAGGATTATGTTAGCAATTGCTGCATATTTCGATTATGAGATATGGCAGATGGATGTCAAAACCGCGTTTCTCAATGGTAATATTGAAGAAGAGTTGTATATGATACAACCAAAGGGTTTTGTCGATCCTAAGGATGCTAACAAGGTGTGCAAGCTTCAGCGATCCATCTTTGGATCGAAGCAAGCATCACGAAGTTGGAATCTCCGCTTTGATGAGGTGATCAAAGAGTTTGGATTTGTCCAAACTTATGGAGAAGCTTGTATTTACAAGAAAGTGAGTGGGAGCAATGTGGCATTTCTGATATTATATGTGGATGACATATTATTGATCGGAAATGATATAGATCTTTTAAATAGTGTTAAAAGTTATCTAAATAGCAAATTTTCAATGAAGGACCTAAGTGAAGTGTCATACATATTAGGCATAAAGATCTATAGAGATAGATCTAGGCGCCTAATAGGGCTATGGCAAAGTACATATCTTGATAAGATTTTAAAGAAGTTTAAAATGGAAGATAGTAAGAAGGGGTTCTTACCTATGACACAAGGAACGACATTGAGTAAGACTCAAAGTCCGGCTACGACGGAAGAAAGAGAGAAAATGGACAAAGTCCCCTATGCTTCAGCCATAGGCTCTATAATGTACGCCATGCTATGTACAAGACGAATGTGGCACATGCTATTAGTTTAACTAGTAGGTACCAATCGGATCCAGGTTCGGAACATTGGAAAGCGTTCAAGAATATCCTTAAGTACTTGCGAAGAACTAAGGATATGTTTCTTGTATATGGAGGTGAAGAAGAGCTCGTCGCTAAGTGTTATGTCGACGCTAGCTTTGACACCGATCCAGATGACTCTAAGTCTCAATTTGGATACGTATTTCTCATGAATGGCGGAGCTCTTAGTTGGAGGAGCTCCAAACAACCCGTGGTGGTGGGATCAACAACGGAGGCCGAATATGTTGCTGCTTCAGAAGCGGCTCAGGAAGCAGTTTGGATGAAGGAGTTCATATCCGAACTAGGTGTAGTTGCAAACGCGTTGGACCCAATGGTGATCTATTGTGACAACAATGGTGCCATTGCCAATGCCAAAGAGCCAAGGTCTCACAAGCATTCCAAGCATATTAAGCGCCGGTTTCACTCCATCCGCGAGCATGTCAAGGATGGAGATATAAAGATTTGTAAAGTACATACGGATCTCAATGTAGCAGATCCGTTGACTAAAACTCTCCCTAGAGCAAAACATGATCTACACCAGAACTCCATGGGTGTTAGATACATCACTATGTAACTAAATTATTGTCTCTAGTGCAAGTGGGAGACTGAAGGGAATATGCCCTGAGAGGCAATAATAAAGTGTTTATTATGTGTATTCCAAGTATATGATAGATGTTTATTTTGCATGCTATAATTGTATTAATACAGAAACGTTAATACATGTGTGTTTAATAAACAAACAGAAAGTTCCTAGTTATGCCTCTCTCATAAACTAGTTCGTTGATTAACAAGATGATCATAGTTTCCTGATCATAGACATTCGATGTTGTTAATAACGAGATCACAACATTAGTGTAATGGTGTGATGAACATTCATCCGAAGTATAGCATTACGATCAAAGTCATTGAGTTTATATTGCTATAAACAACTTACGAAGTAGTCCTAATCCTTAGACCATGAGATCATGCCAATCACTAACACCGGAAGAGTTTCTTGTTGACATCAAACGTCACTCCGTAACTGGGTGATTATAAAGATGTCTTCAAAGCTACTAAAGTGTTATGTTGAGAATCATGGATCAAGAGTGGAATTTGTTCATCCCGATGACGAATAGATATACTCTGGGCCCTCTCGGTGATATCACATTGGTTAGCTTGCAAGCAAGTGATTTGATCACTAGAATGTTATATCACGGGAACGAGAAAAGAGTGCATGTCAGTAACGAGATCAAACTAAGATACCGATGATCGAATCTTGGACATGTAATATATCGTGAAACAAAGGGATTAAGATAAAAGCGTAAAAGGTTCCGACGATCAAAGGAAAGTCATCGTTGAATGTGTGGGAGTCAGTATGGATATCCAGGTCCCACTACTGATATTGATCGGAGAAGGGTCTCGATCATGTCCGCATTATTCGCGAACCGTAGGGTGACACACTTAAGGGACACTGACATCCAGTTGGAGCAAATCTTTCATGCCGAAAGAATAAACAAGCGCAGGAATTTATTTCACTAGATATCGAAACAGGTTTTTGGGTGAAATTGCATAAAGAGGTTATGAATGTAAAATAGAATTCTAGCAAGGGGTTATTTGTGAATGTTTGTCATTAAAGTAATTGAAAAAAATTCTTAATAAAATAAAAGAGTTTTATTTAATGAGAGTTTGCATTAAATTTGGTGGAAATTTAATGGCAAGTTTGAGTGGGATTTTGAGTGGAGGGATTTGAATGGATTTTTGTGAGTGGAGTGTCCACCCACATGAAGAGGGGAGGGAAAGGGGGAAGCCCCCATGCGCCGGCCACCCCCTTGGGGTCCCCCCTCCTCCTATAAAAGGCACCCCTCTCCTCACTTCTCACTCACACATCCTCGTGAAGGATCTCTCTCCCCCTCTAGAATTTATCCCCCATGGTCTCGGATTAGCGAGATACATGTTCCCGGTGGCTATTCGGCAAGAAAGGGTTGTTCTTCCGCTGCATCACTGGAGCGAGGAGGCGGAGGTTGCTTGGTGTCTTGTACATGTGTGCGAGCACGGATGTGCTGCTGCTTTGCGGCGCTAGAACTTCCTCTCGATCTTGAGATCGGCAAGAGATCATCTACATCAACCACGAGTTGAACTCGTTAAGCTTTGTTGGTCTTCAAGGGTATGTTCTCTATGGATATACATCTGCCCGTTGTTTGTATCTAATAGATAGATCTTGGTACATGGTTCCTATCGTAGGAAATTTTTTGTTTTCTATGCTGCGAACCCAACATAAAGGGCGTCACTTAAGTCGTGCCAGCTATGCTCTTACCAAAGCAGAGAAGCAAATATTTTTTGAAGTCCTTTATAGTATCAAAGTGTTGTCTGGCTTCTCGTCTAATATAAAGGGGATAATAAATATGGCAGAGAAAAAATTCCAAAACCTGAAGTCTCATGGTATCGGTGATTATGATTTGATTGCTTCGGTTTACGAGGGGCTTCTACCGGAAAATGTCAGAGTACCCATTGTGAAGTTGTGTGCATTCCTCAATGCAATATCTCATAAGGTAATCAATCCAGATATTCTGCCAAGGTTACAGAAGGATGTGGTACAATGTCTTGTTAGTTTTGAGTTGGTGTTCCCACCATCCTTCTTCAATATTATGACGCATATCCTGGTTCACCTAGTGGAAGAGATTGCCATTCTCGGTCCCGTATTTCTACACAATATGTTCCTCTTTGATAGGTTCATGGGAGTCTTAAAGAAATATGTTCATAATCATGCTAGGCCAGAAGGAAGCATCTCCAAGGGCTATGGAACAGAGGAGGTCATTGAGTTTTGTGTTGACTTTATTCCTGACGTTAAGCCGATTGGTGTTCCTGACTCGCGGCATGAGGGGAGACTGAGTGGAAAAGGTACGCTGGGAAAGAAAGCAATGATATGTAGGGATGGGGAATCTTTCACTCAATCACACTACATAGTTCTACAGAATTCCACCTTGGCAGCTCCGTATATCGAGGAACACAAGAATATTGTACGCTCCAACAACCCGAGGAAACCTGACTCTTGGATTAGAGATGAACACATGAAGTCTTTCGGCGGTTGGTTGCGGACACATCTCATGAATGACACCACTGTTGAAGATTAGCTATATTTGTTGGCCGCGTAACCATCTTCTACTATATTGAATTTTGAAGGGTACGAAATAAATGGTAATACATTCTACACGATCGCCCAAGATAAAAAGAGCACCAACCAAAACAGTGGTGTCCGCTTTGATGCAACAGACAAGAATGGGCAAAAGGACACATACTATGGTTACATAGAGGAGATATGTGAACTTGACTATGGAGTCTCTTTTAAGGTCCCTTTGTTTTGCTACAAATGGGTCAACCTGAATGGGGAAGGGGTAAAGGTAGACCAGTTGTACAGAATGACAACATTGGATCTCAACAATCTTGGTTACAGAGATGAACCATTCGTCCTAGCCAATGATGTGGCTCAAGTTTTCTATGTGAAGGACATGTCCTCTAGAACAAAAAAAGGAAATATAAGCAAACGAATACATCATACGATGAGCCAAAGCGTCACATGGTTCTTTCAGGGAAAAGAAACATCATGGGAATCGAGGGCACGACAGACATGTCAGAAGATTATAATAAGTTTGATGAAATTCTGCCCTTCACAGTGAAAACTGACCCAGGCATTCCGTTAAGTAAATAAGATGATCCATGGTTATGACCGAAGCGATCATAAGGAAGGAACATACGCCAAGAGGTTCATGGCCTCATATTGTGTACCTCTAGTTCAAATCTGGCCGGTTGGCCCCATATTGTGAACCTAAATGACATGAGACATGATAGATCATTTTGTGAAGGATATTTTATGATGTTTGCAATTTTCCAAGTTTAATATTTTTCCTTACAACTATAACACATAACATGACAGCACGCGAAGGGTTTTGTATTTTTGATAATTGTGAAACTTTAATTCAGTTGTTGCTTCACAAACTATATATTTCCCACCACTTCCCGCCAAGTTTTCCCGCCCTTTCCCTCTGACTGGAGCTTTTAATCCCGGTTGTAGGCACTGTTGGAGATATGCCCTAGAGGCAATAATAAATGTAGTTATTATTATATCTTTGTGTTTATGATAAATGTTTACATTCATGCTATAATAGTATTAACAAGGAAACATTGATACTTGTGTGATTTGTAAACTTAATTTGAAGTCCCTAGTAAAGCCTCTATATAATACTAGCTTGTTGGTTAATAGATGATTGTGGTTTCCCTATCATGAACATTGAGATGTTGTTAACAGCAAGATCATATCGTTAGGAGAATGATATGATGGACATACTCCTATAGATAAGCGTAGCATAAAGATCAAGTCATTTTAATAGTTCAATTGCTATATGCTTTCTGATACATAGTAATCTAATTCCTTCGACCATGAGATCATGCATATCACCTTTACCGGATGGATGCTTTGATGACATCAAACACCACCACACCATACCGGGTGGCTATAAAGGTGGCATTGAGTGTTCGGAAAGTATTGGTTGAAACACATGGATCAAGAGTGGGATTTGTCCATCCATATGACGGATAGATATACTCTGGGCCCTCTCGGTGAAATGTCATCCAATTAGCTTGCAAGCATGTGACTAGCTCACAAGGGATCACATATCACGGGAACGAGAAAAGAGTACTTATCGGTAACGAGGTTGAACTAGGTATGCAGAGATACCGACGATCATAACCTCGGATAAATAAACTATCGTGAGACAAAGGGAAATTGATATCATATGTAAGTGGTTCATTCGATCGCAAAGTAATCGTAGAAATATGTGGGAGCCATATGAATTTCCAGATTCCTCTATTGGTTATTGTTCGGAGAAGTGTCTCGATCATGTCTGCATAATTCACGAACCGTAGGGAGACACACTTAAGGATTCGACGTTGTTTTGAGTAGTTATGGAATGATGAGAAAGAGACCGAATGTTGTTCGGATTCCGGATGGGATCCGGGATATCACGAGGAGATCCGGAATGGTCCGGAGAATAAGATTCATATAAGGAAAGTCCCGTTTCAGAGTTGGGGAATGGTTCCGGTGTTTTCATCGGGAATGTTCTAGAATGTTCCGGAATGTCCGGCACTCCGGAGGGGAAGGGTACATGAATGTGTTGTATCAAGTTGGTATGATTGCATCATGTACTAAGTGTCATCGCTGAACCAAATAAAGGATTAATTCAAATCCTAGTTTGAAAAGTCAAACAGCTAGTTTGAAAAGTCAAACGGCTAAATTTGGAAAGAGGAAAAGAGGAAGAGTGGGAAACCGAGTTGGGGAGGAGTTCCCTCCTCCAACCGACGGCGCCCACCCAAGCCGAGTTGGGGAGGGACTCCTCTCCCTCCCCTTGGCCGGCTGGCCCCTCCACCTATATAAGGAGGGGCAGGGCTCCCTCCTAGAGACACACAAGATCCTCTCCTCCAAACCCTAGCCCCAAGCCGCCGCCGGCCCTAGGGCAAACCCTAGCCGCCATCTAGCTAATCCCTAGCCGCCGGCTTGCCCCCTCCTTGGTGTGTATAAACCCTAGAACACCGAGGGAATCTCTCATACTCCACCATACTCACTCCGGCTTAAGGCGAAGCCCTGCGAGATCTCCCCTCTACTTCCGGTACCACGCCGTTGTGCTGCCGGAATCGCGAGGAGAGTGCTACAACCTCCGCTGCCTGCTGGAACAAGGGAGAGGAAGGTCTTCGTCGAGTACCGAACGTGTGACCATGGGAGGGCTGCGGAGCACTTGGCGCGGGAAGGATCGCTCTGCGATCTTGAGATCGGGAAGAGTACGACTACATCACCCACGAGAATCCGCTCTCGTTAAACACTTTGGAATCTTCGAGGGTGAGTTATTCCATCGACTCGTTGCTACAATCTAGTAGATAGATCTTGGCTTGTTTGTTTGTATGCGGTAGAAATTTTTTGTTTTCCATGCTACGAAACCCTACAGTGGTATCAGAGCCATGTCTATATGTAGATCTGTTGCACGAGTAGAACACAATGGTCATTGTGGGCGTTGATGCTTTTATTATCGATTGCTTCTTGTGTACTTTGCATCTTGCGGGATGTTGGGATGAAGCGGCCCGGGCTAACCTTACATGACATCGTTCATGAGACTTGCTCCACGCTTGACATGCAACTTGTATTGCATAAGTGGCTTTGCGGGTGCCTGTTTCTCCTAGCATAGTTAAGATCCAATTTACAACGGGTGATTAACAATACTAGTATCAATGTTGTGGTTCTTGTTCGTAAGTTAGAACGACACTTATTGAAAGCCCCAAACCACGTAAAACATGCAAAGAAAGTAGAGGCGTCTAACTTTGTTTTGCGGGGTGTCTTGTGATGTGATATGGCCATGATTGTGATTATATTTGATGTATGCAATGTTCCTTATTGTAAGTTGGCAACCGGGCGAGCCATATGGTTGTTTTTTTAATTTATGTTAAGACCCACGTGTCTATTCAAAGTAGTTGTAATAGTTGAAGCCGGTGGACGACAACCATGGAGAAGCGTCATTGACCTTGATGCAATGCCGGTGATGATGGAGATCATGTTCGTGCTAGAAGATGGAGATCGGAAGCACAAAGAAGAAAGGCCATATCATATCACATATTATGAATTGCATGTGATGTTAATCCTTTATGCATCTTGTATTGCTTAGTAGACAACGGTAGCATTATAAGATGATCCCTCATGCACATGAATTTCAAGTCATAAAGTGTTCACCCTTAGTTAGCACCGCTAAAGCTTGTTGTTTCGAAGCACCACGTGATGATCAGGTGTGTTAGATTCCGCAAGTGTATACAACGTGAGTAAGCCAGATTTGCTCATGCGGAAACTAAGGTTTGATCTTGACGAGCCTAGCATGTACAGACATGGTCTCGGAACACGGATCACCGAAAGGTAAAGCATGAATCATATAGTAGATATGATGAACATGTCGATTGTTCGCCATTGAAGCTACATCAACTCTCGTGATGATCGGTGTTGATGTGGTGTATTTGGTTCGTGTGATCACTAAAACAATGTGAGGGATATTGTTTTGAGTGGGAGTTCACCTAGATTAATTTTAATATTAATTTGAACTCAATTTGTCATAAACTTAGTCTAAACTATTGCAAATATGTTGTAGATCAATGGCAGCCCCTACCATCAATTTTAATGCGTTCCTAGAGAAAGAAAAGTTGAAAAACAATGGAAGCAACTTCGCGGATTGGTTCCGCAATTTGAGGATTGTCCTCATTGGTAATTTGACCAATGTCTGGATGCACATTGGGTGACCCACTGCGGTGATGCCGCCGATGAAGTAAAGAATGTTTACCTCACTCAGAAGACTTAGTACTCCACAGTTCAGTGTGCTATCTTGTATGGTTTGGAATTGGAGCTTCAGAAAAGGTTTGAGAATTCAGACCCATATGATATTGTCGAGGATCTCAAATTGATCTTTGAGACTCATGCGGCAATTGAAAGCTATGAGGCTTCGAAAAGTTCTTTAAGCGCAAGATGGAAGAGGGCACTCGTCGTGAAGCATGTGCTTAAGATGTCTGGGCGCGCAAACAAACTTCAAAGCTTGGGTATTGTGATTCCTAATGTTTTGGGGATTTACCGTGTCCTCCAATCACTACCACCAAGTTACAAGAACTTTGTGATGAACTACAACATGCAAAACATGAACAAGACGTTGCCAGAACTCTTTGCCATGTTGAAGTCTGCAGAAGTGGAGATCAAGAAAGAGCACCAAGTTTTGTTGGTCAATAAGACCACCAAATTCAAGAAAGGCAAGTCTAAGCAGAAGGGACACTTCAAGAAGGGTGGTAAGAAAGTTACCACGCCGACGAAGACCAAGGCTGGACCTAAGCTGATCTTGAGTGCTTTCTTGCAAGGGAGAAAGGTCCTCGAAGCGGAATTGCCCAAAGTACTTGGCGGATTTGAAGAACGGCAACATCAAGAAGAAAGGTATATCGATATACATGTTATTGATGTGTATCTCACTAGTACTCGTAGTAGTGCCCGGTATTTGATACTAGTTCGGTTGCTCATATTTGTAACTCAAAGCAGGTCGCAGAATAAACGGAAGCTAGCGAAGAACGAGGTGACGATGTGCGTTGGAAACGGATCAAAGGTTGATGTGATCGCGGTCGGCACGCTACCCCTTCATCTACCATCGGGATTAGTTTTATACTTAAATAATTGTTATTTGGTGCCTGCATTAAGCATGAACATTATATCGGGATCTTGTTTATTGCGAGACGGTTACTTGTTTAAGTCCGAGAATAATGGTTGTTCGATTTATATGAGTAATATGTTTTATGCACATGCACCTTTGATAGATGGTCTATTCTTATTGAATCTCAATAGTGGAAATACACATATTAATAACATTGAGGCTAAACGTTTGAAATCGAGCAATAACTCGACCTATATGTAATCTTTGTCGTCTTGGTCACATTGGAGTGAAGCGATGAAGAAACTCCATTCGATGGACTTCTTGAATCACTTGATTTGAATCACTTGATAGATGAAGCATGTCGATGGGTAAAATGACTAAGACTCCATTTTACGGTATGATGGAGCGAGCTACGGACTTATTGGAAATCATACATACCGATGTGTGTGGTCCAATGAGTGTAGCATCATGTGATGGTTATCGTTATGTTCTTACCTTCACGGATGACTTGAGTAGATATGGGTATATCTATTTCATGAAACATAAGTCCGAAACTTTCGAGAAGTTTAAGGAATTTCAAAGTGAGGTAGAGAATCAACGTAACAAGAAGATTAAATTTCTCTGTTCTGATCGTGGAGGTGAATATCTAAGTTACGAGTTTGGCGAGCATTTGAAGAAATGCGGAATAATTTCGCAGTTGACACCACCGGGAACACCACAGCGTAATGGTGTGTCCGAACATCGTAATCGAACTCTCTTAGATATGGTTCGTTCTATGATGTCACTTACTGATTTACCGCTATAATTTTGGGGTTATGCATTAGAAACAGCCGCATTCACTTTAAATAGGGCACCGTCTAAATCCGTTGAAACGACACCGTATGAATTATGGTTTGGGAAGAAACCTAGATTGTCGTTCCTTAAAGTTTGGGGGTGCGAAGCCTATGTAAAGAAGTTACAGCCGGACAAGCTTGAACCCAAAGCGGAAAAATGCGTCTTCATAGGATAACCGAAGGAAACTATTGGGTATACCTTCTATCATAGATCCGAAGGCAAAATCTTCGTTGCCAAGAATGGATCCTTTCTAGAGAAGGAATTTCTCTCGAAAGAAGTGACTAGAAGGAAAGTAGAACTCGACGAGGTTGTCGAACCTTCTCTCGAAATTGTAGTAGCACTTGACCGGAAGAAGTTCTGTGGTGCACCAATAAGAGAGGAAGCTAATGATGATGGTCATGAAACTTGGTTGAAGTTGCTCTGAGCCTCACAGTCAGCGAGAACTCATACCACCCAGTTGGTATGATCCGTTATGAGTGTCATGTTGGTGGACAATACCGATGACCACGAGACATATGAGGAAGCGATGATGAGCCCAGATTCCAATAAATGGCAAGAAGCCATGAAATCCGAATTGGATCCATGTACGAAAACCAAGTATGGACTTTGGTGGACTTACCAGATGGTAGGAAGGTCGAGAACAAATGGATCTTCAAGAAGAAAGCAGATCTTGATGGTAATGTTATGTCTATAAAGCTCGACTTGTCGCAAAAGGGTTTCGACAAATTCAAGGAGTTGACTACGATGAGACTTTCTCACCAGTAGCGAAGCTAAAGTCTGTGAGGATTATGTTAGCAATCGCTGCATATTACGATTATGAGATATGGCAGATGGATGTCAAAACAGCATTCCTCAATGGAGACATTGATGAAGAGTTGTATATGATGCAACCCAAAGGTTTTGTTGATCCTAAAGATGCTAACAAGGTATGCAAACTTCAACGGTCCATCTATGGATTGAAGCAAGCATCCCGAAGTTGGAATCAACGTTTTGATAAGGTGATCAAAAGTTTTGGTTTTATACAAACTTATAGAGAAGCTTGTATTTACAAGAAAGTGAGTGGGAGCTCTGTAGCATTCTTAATACTATATGTGGATGACATATTATTGATTGGGAATGATGTAGACCTTCTTAATAGTGTCAAGGAATATTTGAATAATAGTTTTTCAATGAAGGATCTTGGCAAGCAGCTTACATATTAGGCATAAAGATTTATAGAGATAGATCGAAGCCAAATATCATTGTCACAAAGTACATATTTGGACAAAGTTCTAAAGAGGTTTGGAATGGAAGATAGCAAGAAAGGGTTCTTGCCCATGTTGCTCTAATCGACCTTGAGTAAAACTCAAAGTCCGACATCGTGAAGATAGAGAAAGGATGAGTAAGACTCCTATGCCTCAGCCATAGGATCTCTAATGTATGCCATGCTATGTACTAGACCCGATATTGCATATCTTTGTTAGTTTAACTAGCAGATATCAAAGTGATCCAGAGTGGATCATTGGACAATGATCAAAAACATCCTTAAGTACTTGAGAAGAACTAAGGATATGGTTCTTTCTTATGGAGGTGATGAACAGCTCGTTGTTAATGGTTACACCGATGCTAGTTGGAACACCGATCCGGATGATTCTAAATCACAATCTGGATACGTATTTATTTTGAATGGTGCAGCAGTTAGCTGGAGGAGTGCAAAGCAAAGCATTGTGGAGAGATCTTCAACTGAATCGGAATACATGGCTGCCGGAGGCTTCACAAGCGATATGGATGAAAGAGTTCATTCTGAGCTAGGTGTGGTTCCTAGTCTTTGGACCCAATGTCTATCTCTTGTGATAATATGGGCGCCATAGCCAATGCGCAGAAGAACCAAGGTCACACAAGAAGTCAAGCACAGCATGCTACATGTTCAAGCTATTCGAGAACCTATCCCAGATGGGGATATACAGATTTGCAAGTGTGACACTGATCTGACTGTGGCGGATCCGTTGACTAAACCTCTCCCGAGGGCAAAACATGACCAGCACCAAACTGCCATGGGTGTTCGGTATATTACCATGTAATCTAGATTAGATGACTCTAGTGCAAGTGGGAGACTGTTGGAGATATGCCCAAGAGGCAATAATAAATGTAGTTATTATTATATCTTTGTGTTTATGATAAATGTTTACATTCATGCTATAATAGTATAACAAGGAAACATTGATACTTGTGTGATTTGTAAACTTAATTTGAAGTCCCTAGTAAATCCTCTATATAATACTAGCTTGTTGGTTAATAGATGATTGTGGTTTCCCTATCATGAACATTGAGATGTTGTTAACAGCAAGATCATATCGTTAGGAGAATGATATGATGGACATACTCCTATAGATAAGCGTAGCATAAAGATCAAGTCATTTTAATAGTTGAATTGCTATATGCTTTCTGATACATAGTAATCTAATTCCTTCGACCATGAGATCATGCATATCACCTTTACCGATGGATGCTTTGATGACATCAAACACCACACCGTAACTGGGTGGCTATAAAGGTGGCATTGAGTGTTCGGAAAGTATTGGTTGAAACACATGGATCAAGAGTGGGATTTGTCCATCCATATGACGGATAGATATACTCTGGGCCCTCTCGGTGAAATGTCATCCAATTAGCTTGCAAGCATGTGACTAGCTCACAAGGGATCACATATCACAGGAACGAGAAAAGAGTACTTATCGGTAACGAGGTTGAACTAGGTATGCAGAGATACCGACGATCATAACCTCGGATAAATAAACTATCGTGAGACAAAGGGAAATTGATATCGTATGTAAGTGGTTCATTCGATCGCAAAGTAATCGTAGAAATATGTGGGAGCCATATGAATTTCCAGATTCCTCTATTGGTTATTGTTCGGAGAAGTGTCTCGATCATGTCTGTATAATTCACGAACCGTAGGGAGACACACTTAAGGATTCGACGTTGTTTTGAGTAGTTATGGAATGATGAGAAAGAGACCGAATGTTGTTCGGAGTCCCGGATGGGATCCGGGATATCACGAGGAGATCCGGAATGGTCCGGAGAATAAGATTCATATAAGGAAAGTCCCGTTTCGGAGTTGGGGAATGGTTCCGGTGTTTTCATCGGGAATGTTCTAGAATGTTCCGGAATGTCCGGCACTCCGGAGGGGAAGGGTACATGAATGTGTTGTATCAAGTTGGTATGATTGCATCATGTACTAAGTGTCATCGCTGAACCAAATAAAGGATTAATTCAAATCCTAGTTTGAAAAGTCAAACAGCTAGTTTGAAAAGTCAAATGGCTAGATTTGGATAGAGGAAAAGAGGAAGAGTGGGAAACCGAGTTGGGGAGGAGTTCCCTCCTCCAACCGGCGGCGCCCACCCAAGCCGAGTTGGGGAGGGACTCCTCTCCCTCCCCTTGGCCGGCCGGCCCCTCCACCTATATAAGGAGGGGCAGGGCTCCCTCCTAGAGACACACAAGATCCTCTCCTCCAAACCCTAGCCCCAAGCCGCCGCCGCCTCCATAGCCGCCGCCGGCCCTAGGGCAAACCCTAGCCGCCGTCTAGCTAATCCCTAGCCGCCGGATTGCCCCCTCATTGGTTTGTCTAAACCCTAGAACATCGAGGGAATCTCTCATACTCCACCATACTCGCTCCGGCTTAAGGCGAAGCCCTGCGAGATCTCCCCTCTACTTCCGGTACCACGCCGTTGTGCTGCCGGAATCGCGAGGAGAGTGCTACAACCTCCGTTTTCTTTGGAACAAGGAGAGGAAGGTCTTCGTCCGAACCGAACGTGTGACCGATCAAGGGAGCACTTAGGAACGCAGCGCCGGAAGGATCGTCTACGCGATCTTGAGATCGGGAAGAGTACGACTACATCACCCACGAGAATCCGCTCTCGTTAAACACTTTGGAATCTTCGAGGGTGAGTTATTCCATCGACTCGTTGCTACAATCTAGTAGATAGATCTTGGCTTGTTTGTTTGTATGCGGTAGAATTTTTTTGTTTTCCATGCTACGAAACCCTACAGGCACTAACCAGGACTAAATATATTTCCCGCCATTTCCCACCACTTCCCGTCAAGTTTTCCTGCCCTTTCCCTCTGAACGGAGCTTTTATTCCCGGTTGTAGTCACTAACCGGGACTAAAGATATTTCCCGCCATTTCCCACCGCTACCCACCAAGTTTTCCCGCCCTTTCCCTCTATATCTAGGCCGACTGTGTCATGGTTATCCACACATCCACACCTTCGTCTCTCATAATAATGGACAGCGCATACTGGCAATTCTGACCCTCGAGGAGACCGAGGCGCTGTGCGCCTCTAGCTACCCATGCCCGTCAGGCTACCGGCTGCCTCCTGACTGGATGCTGAGCACTGGAGGGGTTCCTGTCCCTCCTGTGCCTTGACACCTGGATGCTGAGCACTGGAGGTGGACATCACGAACCACTTCTACCTCGAGCTCACGACGAAGTAGCGGATGGATCTCCATTTGGATCCCGATAACTACGACACCTGGAATGCATTCTTCGCTAACCGGCGGGAAAGGGAGCTCGCCAGGTATGAGGGTGACGGCCCTCCCCCTATGGTGGGCGAACCGGACTATCGTCAGCGTGATGCACTACATAGCGCAGGGAGATGATACGTTGCAAACATATCTATATTTTTTTATGCTACATGCTTGTTTTACACTAATTGCTTTATGTTTTGCTTGCACTTCGTGGCATTTTTACGCATTTTCTAGAACTAACCTATTAACAAGATGCCACACTTCCAGTTCCTGTTTTTGTGCACTTTTTCTATTCCAGTTTTTTACCAAAGGAAATATTATCGGAATTGGACAAAACAAAAGCCAAACCTCCTATTTTTACCGACACGAAGACTCCAAATCAGAGACGGAGGAGGGCACCGAGGTAGCCACACCGTAGGGTGGCACGGGTCCCCCTGGCCGCGCCTGGCCATGGTGTGGGACCCTCGGGCATCCACCGATATCGCCCTTTCACCTTTATATTACCCCGACGTGAAAACCCTAAATAGATCGGCATCCATCCACGAAAAGTTCCGCAGCGCCGCCGCCATCAAAGACCAATTTTGGGGGACATAAGTCTCTATTCCAGCACCCTGCCGGGATGGGGAATTTCCCCCGGAGCCATATCCATCGACTCCACCACCATCTCCATCGCCGTTGCTGACTCCCATGATGAGGAAGGAGTAGTTCTCCCCCGAGGCTAAGGGCTCTACTGGTAGCTACGTGTTCATCTCTCTCTCCATGGTGTGATCTTATTGTGATCATGAGCTTTGTAATCTAGTTGAATAATTAGATGCTACTCTTTGTCTATTATGCTACTCAACTGCTTTTATTAATGTGATCTCCGGAGACACCTTGTCCCACGTGTGTTTGAAGGTGATAGTGTGTGCACCGTGTGTGGCTCTTAGGCTAAAGGTTATAGAAATACTTATCATGAGTTATAATTTGAGTTGGATGTCTCTATTAAATTGTGCTGTTTGTCTGGAACCAGCTAGCGCTCAAGGTGACAGTGTGGGGTTACCTAGATGGGGAATGCGAACTTTAAGGTGTGCTTTTATAGCCCTACACGGTGAATTGGTGTTCGTTATCCAACCGGATAGTAGTTCAGGGTAGCATAGTGAAGAGAAGATATTTAGGTGTTCAATTATGTTATCATTGTTGAGAGTGTCCACTAGTGAAGGTATGATCCGTAGGCCTTGTTTCTAAGCATTAAAACACCGTTTACAACCAGTCCTGCTACATGTTTGCTTCCTGCCATTTTTATTTCATATTGCAATTACCACTTATAATCATCCATATTACTTGCATTTCCCTATCTCTTCGCCGAACTAGTGCACCTATACACCTGACAAGTGTATTGGGTGTGTTGGGGACATAAGAGACTTCTTGTATCTTAATTGCAGGGTTGCTTGAGAGGGATATCTTTGACCTCTTCCTCCCTGAGTTCGACAAACCTCTGCACTTGGAGGCCCAACACTGTATACAATAATAGAAGCGTGCGTAGATATCAAGCTCTTTTCTGGCGCCGTTGCCGGGGAGGTAAGGTAAAAGGTACTCACATCCTCTGGCTACTAAGCTATCTTCTAGTACTATTGTTGGTGTGTGAGTGCTTGAAGTTATTTCCTTTAGATTCTCTAATTATATCTTTTTGTTTCTTGTTTTTATTTTCACTAGTTAGGCTTAATGGAAAACAACAAAAAAATTATAGATATTTGTAGTATTTTTCCTGAGTTAGGACATGAAGTGTTTGAAGAGAAAATCTAAAAACCTATGGAACTTTCTTTCCATGCTAATAGCAATGTTATTAGTATGAATTTTTTGAACACCATTCTTGCTAATGCTATGGAAACGTCTAAGCTTGGGGAGGCTAGTTTTTATGAAAATGATGATGTTAATAATTGCTGTACTATTAGTACTATCCATGTCCCTTCTAATGATGAACACACTTTGGAAGATAACTATTCTATTTCTTATGATGATACTATACTTCCAATATATGATGATTACAATGATGAATATGATATTTTCAGTCCACCTACTATTGAGGAGAAAATTGATTATGATTACAATATGCCGCCTATATTTGATGATTATGGTGATAAGAATAATAATGATAGCTATTTTGTTGATTTTTCTCCCTCTACAAATAATAAGAATGACTATGCTTATTTGGAGAGTAATAATTATTATATGCATGTGGCTCATGATAAGAATGTTTTATGTGATAGTTATATTGTTAATTTTATTCATGATGCTACTGAAAGTTATTATGAGAGAGGGAAATATGGTTTTATATAGCTCAACAATATTAAGTTTCCACTCTTTATGTTGAAAATTTTGAAGTTGCACTTGTTTTGCTTTCCTATGCTTGTTGCTTTGGGCTTTCCTGACTTGTTTCTTTACAAGATTATTTTTCATAGGAAGTGGGTTAGACTTAAATTTGTTTTATTTTTGCTTCTTGATGCTCTCTTTTACTTCAATTCATATTTCTTATATGAGCATCATCAAAATTATCATGCCTATCTTAATGGATATAAAGAAAGAGCTTTTGGGAGACAACCCATTATATTTTTGCTTTCGGTTTATTTTTGTTTATTTGATTCTTGGAAGTTGTTACCTCTGTAGCAACCTCTCCTTATCCTTTTTATTTCGTTTCTGTGCCAAGAATAGCCTCTAATAGGAAGAAGGTAAGATTCAGGGAAATTGCTGTCCCGAAACAGATTTATGTGCTTCGCTGTAAAAAAACGTGAAAAATCCCAAAACGTTGTATTGATCTGCAATTTTTTGTGCATGCCCTAGGTTATTATCTAACTTTCGTTAGTTTTGCACTTTTCAATTTGAGCAATGGAAGATTTTCAAAAAAAACGATCTTTACCTGTTATTTTATTTTGACAGATTTCTGCCACTATTTACATTTGCCTCTTGATCTCTTTCTTTTTGAGATCTTCTGATCGGAAGAGCTTTTAAAAGAAGTTGCTATAGTAGCTTATGTTTTAATTGATGTTTTACTTGAGTTGAAACTGAACCCAAAGGTTTACTATCTTGCATACACTAATGTTGCTAATGAAGATTGTGTGAAGTTTTGTATGAAGAAAGTTTTCAAGTGTAGGGAGAGAATGAAGTGATGGATGAAGTATGGACAAAATCTCAAGCTTGGGGATGCCACCTGTGTCACCCCAGGAAATATTCAAGAGGTACAAGCGTCAAAGCTTGGGGATGCCCAAGGCATCCCCTTCTTTATCAACAAAAATCTCAGGTCTTCTTTCAAGATACTATATTTCTATTGCTTCATGCACTATGTGTTGTTCTTGGAGCGTCTTTGTTTTTAGTTTTTTTTTTGTTTTTTCTGCAATAAGTTGGTTGGATCCCATCACACTTCTTTTGGAGAAGTCACGCTCTGTTTTCATTGTTTAGAACACTCTAGTTTGCACTCTTATTGTTTTGCGAGTGTTCTCTTTTGCTAGTACTGTGTTTAGCTTTTGTTTTCACACTTATTTTGTTCAAAACTTTTTAGTTCTTATTTGTAGTTAGGTGAGACAAGCTCTCTGGTTTTTATTGATTATTATGTTTGTGAGTTGTTTCAAATAAGTTGATTGGTGTTGGAAAAGAGTAGAATGTTTCATGCTTATGGTGGTACAAAAAGAAGCTTGTTTGGACTGTGGCTTAGACTTTATCATGTCATGTTAGATGTTGCTTTGACTATATGCTTAGTGGTTATTGTTGTAGAATGAATTTTTTCAAACAATTGAGATTGATTAATGTGCCATGAAATAATCATGCGTTGTTTTAGCATACAAAAGCATAATATTGTGGTATTCTCCTTTGATGCTTTATTTGGGTTGACATGGCACATGCTTACACCATGTTATGACTATGAACCAGTCACCTTAGCCTCTATGATCATTTAGTTTTTGACTTGCGATATCACTTTATGCTTTGATTAATAATGCTTTGTCACTCTGCATGATTATGGCCATTATTACTCTCTTAGTTGGTCGCTCCTAGTCTTTTGCTAGCCTCCACCTGTAATGAGTATAAGCTCTACTCATGCATCCAACTCCCAAGAAACCAAGTTATTCCAAAGAGTCCACTATAAACTCCTATGCATGGTGTGTTACACCATTCCAAGTATATTCATGTTTTATCTATCTTCCAAATTAAATTTTTGTTATGTGAAAATTAGTGATTAAAGCTCTCACAAACTTCAAGGCACATTTTATCTTGCACTTAATAAACCTAAACCATTGTGACTATCTTATGATGCTTATATGCTTGCAAATTGTAAGTTATGAGTTAGCAAAACCATGCTTTTATGGGGCACGCTTTCAACATTGCACTTATTTATTCAGGTGATATCATGTTCTTTTGTTTATGGATGTCGTCAGTGTGAAATGAGATGGGAGCTTGCAGGTCCATGGAGTTTATATATGTGTTAGAGAAACGCCTGGGCGGACAGCCTAATCCATGCCTAATCATGATGGAAACTTGCAGAAAAACCATAGTGGCATTCTATGAAGCATCCTCAATAAAAACTATGCAAATAGCAAAAACAAGGGATTGCTGAGATGCTCACTGTCTGTTACCTTGTCATTTTGATATGGGATAGTGCCTGTGTCATGGGGCAAGGGGTACCCCGTTGGCGGTTCTCTATGATACACATATACTTACATTGACAAGAACTTGCCTGGGACCAAAGTTAAGTAGCATGAGGCCTCGGTACTCATACTCAAGGGGCATGGGATTTTCAACTTGTGATTTGTCAAGCATATACCTCATATTTGCCCTCACTTTAACCTTAATCACTTCAATATGCTTATGATAGGGGTAATGAGATCTCAAAGCTAATGAGTACCACAATTTTTGGAAGCTTTATAAAACCATTTAATCCCTGCTTCCCTCTACGAAGGGCCTTTCTTTTTACTTTTTGTTGATTCTCCATCTTCTATCTTTATGCACCAGCTAAGAGAGCATAGTTGTCATTCTGAGTTCAGTTTGGATTCTCCCAAAACTTATTGACTGATTCATAATTATGGTATTGCTTGTTCTTAAATTATTTTGATCTAGTCACCCTTATGAACTTTGAAGGTGTCATATGCATTTATATTTTGCTATTCCATGAAGGACAAGCTGAATACCACTCTTGCTATGTTTTCCATATGTGAACAAACAAATGTCTCTCAAAGCATTATTCATGATCTTTTGTTTATGTTGCTTTTCATGTTGCAACATAGTTGCTATGTCTTATTGTTAGAAATATACCTTTCATGCTTATGCTTAGAGTACTTTGATCCCAGCTATCAATGCTTTGCAATACCTTGATCAAGATTGTGATGGTGCATGTGACATCAAAAAGTATTCCTTTTATCACTTACCTACTTGAGGACGAGCAAGAGTTAAGCTTGGGGATGCTGATACGTTGCAAACACATCTATAATTTTTGATGCTCCATGCTAGTTTTACACCAATTGCTTTATGTTTTGCTTGCACTTCGTGGCATTTTTATGCATTTTCTGGAACTAACTTATTAACAAGATGCCATAGTGTCAGTTCCTATTTTCTGATGTTTTTCTATTCCAGGTTTTTACCAAAGGAAATATTCTCGGAATTGGACGAAACAAAAGCCAAACCTCCTATTTTTTCGACACGAAGACGAAGTCCAAAGCAGAGATGGAGGAGGGCACCGAGGCAGCCACACCATAGGGTGGCGCGGGTCCCCCTGGCCACGCCTGGCCATGGTGTGGGCCCCTCGGGCGTCCACCGACATCGCCCTTCCGCCTATATATTTCCCCCGACGTGAAAACCATAAATAGATCGGCATCCATCCACGAAAAGTTCCGCAGCGCCGCAGCCATCAAAGACCAATTTCGGGGGACAAAAGTCTCTGTTCCGGCACCCTGCCGGGACGGAGAATTGCCCCCGGAGCCATCTCCATCGACTCCACCACCATCTCCATCACCGTTCCTGACTCCCATGATGAGGAGGGAATAGTTCTCCCCCGAGGCTAAGGGCTCTACCGGTAGCTATGTGTTCATCTATCTCTCCATGGTGTGATCTTATTGTGATCATGAGCTTTGCAATCTAGTTGAATAAGTAGATGCTACTCTTTGTTTATTACGCTCCTCAAGTGCTTTTATTAATGTGATCTCCGGAGACACCTTGTCTGTCAACACCCGGATTTTTAATCCCAGATGCCTGTTATGCCATACATCGCAATCCCAGGATTACCATTTTTGCGAGACATAAAATATTTGGATACCACAGTGCATCATCCATTACAAACCATACATAAAGTCTTACACAAATAAGGATCTCATGATCCAGTTCTTAATACAACTCAAGCAGCGGAATAACGTAATAATAAAAGTAGCGTAGGCGAAGTTCCATCTTTAGGGTCACAGGCAATGCTGACGATGGGAGATGATCCTAGTTGTCGTAACCTTCCTGGGGTCCTTCGTCCTGGTACTCCTCTTCATAGTCTGGCCATGGGAATAGCCAGGGACAAAGCCATGAGTACTCTCTAAGTACTCGCAAACTAATACTAACAAGTGAAGGGGGTTTTGTAGTAGGACACTAAGCTCTAGGGTTGTTTTGCAAAAAGGCAGATTTATCTCTACTAAGTTCAGAAGCAAGAAAAGCTAGTTGAAATTTTATAACACCTAAGTGGGAACTTGTATTTCATATCACAACTCTGTTGTGGTCAAGTCAAAATCTCAATTCATTTCATAAGTCATTTTGAAAACATCCGACGGGGAACAGATGGCGACTCTAACTGTCCATAATCATGACGCTGCTATTCAATAGTTTGACACTCTGCAGAGATTGTATACTTTCACCACAACATTCGATACATTCGTCAGAACAAATCCTGAATTCACCATACTCATATGGATAATCAATCCTAACCTTTCAATTACACGCCCTAGTATAAGCACCTCTCCTGTGAGTTTGGCCTCCCAACCATGACCAACTGTCATCTTGGGTACTGCATAGGTGGACAATCTTCACAAGGTAGCCTCAGCTCAGACCTTGGCCGTGAGGGAACCCATACTAAAGTATATAAGTTT
The DNA here is from genome assembly GCA_023614405.1 of Avena insularis. NCBI lineage: Eukaryota > Viridiplantae > Streptophyta > Magnoliopsida > Poales > Poaceae > Avena > Avena insularis. The sequence goes on from CM042685.1 coordinate 378,615,769, forward strand.
CCAGTCAAGCCCTACCCAATTTTCGGGTATTGTGGTTGTACGGTAAAATTGGAATGGTATCGCATCTAGACAACCATCAGTTTTATAAAGGGCTAAGGCTCATGCCTTAACATTTTCATCATCCAAATCATCTGGTGTTCGGAAACACATGTCAAAACATCTCAGTAGAATGACTCATCATTCTAAGGTTTGAATAACCATTTTCCACCAAGTATTCCCATCTAAAGTTGGTCAAGTTTTATGCTTAGCACTAGCATCTAAAGGTGGGGGTGAGTACTAATGAGGGTGATAAACAAGTGGATTTTTAACTAAGTACAATCTCATGCCTTAGGATGACATCAAGATTATCTAGCTTAGGCCAAATTTAATGCTCTTTATGCAACCTTCAATTATCTTCCTAGAATCTACAAGTTACTTAAGTAGACTCTAAGTAATAGCTTTGATAAAGAAATAAAGTATAAAGCTTGCAAGTAAAACTAGGAGGGGTATCAAGTGGGTATGATCACATATGCTTAAGGCAATCTAGTGGTCATGGTAACAAGCAAGTATTAGCTTCCATCATTATCAGTATAGGCTTGCTAAAGTAGAGTATCTTGCAAGTGTTAGCTTGCCTTGTGCAGAGCAGTGGTTGAAGTTCTCCTCGGCTTCTTCTTCGTAGTATCCTCCTTCCTCCTTGTATCCTTGGTCGGTACTAGCGTCTATGAATAAATACGAGGTACCCAATCACCAAACAATACTTAACTACTTTCAATCATCACACAAAAGGGTTCTATAGATGATCTAGAATCATCACTAACATTCAAGAGTAAAGCATTTGCATTATTTATTTATTTTTAGAAAATTAATTTCTACTCATTGAAAAACTACTTAAGATTTAATATTCTCCAACTCAAACATGGGATCATGTTGACACATGTCATCACCACATATTTCAGTCTATGGGAATGTGATTTAAAGTGGTGTCACAATTTAATAAGGTTTAACCTTTTTATTTAAAATAATTAAAGTGACTAGAAATGCCTACGTGGCATTCTTTTATTACTTGAACATTATTTCTGTAAGTAAACCCATATGTTTTTATATATTCTGAAAGGTATGGTTAAATGTGATTTTTGAGAGTTGGAATCAACTCAAAAGCTATTATGGTTGAAATTTGAAAAAAAATTGAATGCAGAAAAGCTTCTGACTTGTTATTTTTACCTGGGTTGATCTACAGATCCAAATGATTTGAGTCCAACGGGCTTGGATTAAGCATTTCAACACTTTTCTAACAAAATTGGTTTCATGCAATTTGGTTCACTGAATCGAGCTAGGTTGATTTTTGAAACTAGGTACAGAACTGAGTTTGAATATAAATAGAAAAAGCTAAATTCAAACGAGTGGGTTGCGCGGGAAGGGTTATTGGGCCAGCCCAGTGTCACTCCACAGTGCGGGGCGCAACTCACAGGGGGGTCTACTGGTCTGTGGCTCCTAAAACGCGAAGCGGTACGGGGCGATGTGGTGCGTTGGACTAGAAGTGAGATCGACGGCTGAGGGTCGTCGTCGACGATGAACAAGTCATCGACGAGCTCGAACCCTAGCGGCTCGATGGGGGTGCATAGGGGGCATACCGGGGCTCCAGTGACGGCGGCGAGGCGGGCAAACGACGAAGTCGACGACGGCGAACTCAGGGGTGGTCGCGGCAGCTCTGGGGGTGGTCGAAATCAACGGATCCCTTCTTCTCCAGAGGCGGCCTGCTCCGGCGCAATTCCAGCGAACTGCTGCTCCTCGTGCTCCGGCTAAGGGATGGAATGATAAGTGAGGTGAGGGGAGTGAGATGGTGTGAACAAATCGAGCGGGGGTCGTCTCCTTTTATAGGCTCGACAGCGAGACTGAGGGGGATGGGCAGGCGACGGTGGCGACACGGCTACGGGCGGCTAGAGGCATGGCCGAGGTTGGCGATCAACGGGCGGTCTCTTGGCGATGCTCTAGAGCTTAAATGCGCGTGTAGGGGCGGTGGCAAATGGTCGGGAACGCGCGATGCTCTGCGAGGCAGAGGCGGCGAACTCCGCGGCGAGCGGTGGCTACGGGTACGGGCGGTGAAACGAGCATGTCTGGTGGTCTCCTGGGACGGTGGGGTGCATGTTGGCGGGCGGCGAGGGCTCGAGGTGGTCGGGTGGCATTGGAACGGCGCGTGCTCTGCGGTGCGTGTCGACATAGTCGACAGCGGCACGAGCGCGGCATTCCTGGCGGTTCTGGTCGCTGTCTCCGAGCTAGGGCTGGTCGAGAGGGGGCGGTGAAGCATGGGATGCATGCTAGACAAGGTGGGCACGGCTAGTTATTCTCCTAGCTTGTTGTCCACACTGGGGTGACATGGGTGCTCTCGGCCTGCTCACCATTGATGACAATGGCCAGCTTACAGTGGTGCTAGAGGTTAGTTAAGGTTTCTAGATGATCTACTAAGGCTAGTTGTAACCAGAGAGGGAACAAGGTTGGCCAAAACACTGCTCAACATAGTGTTTTTGATTTTGTGGATTTGAATCTGCAACCTGTTTGATGAAATGGCCGCATGAACTTAAGTTTTGAATTTTGAAAAGATTTTTGGTGGGTCTGCTAGGCATGTGTTGAGGGTTCTGTGGATGCTTGGGTTTTGAAAATTGAGCTTGTTTGAGTGGTTTTTTAAATAGTGGGATCTTCCCATATGAAATAGATTCAATTTTAAACTGTCATTTAAACTAAGCATTTGAATGTTTTTGGATGATCACAAAGTGGGCCTTGGTACCTTATTATGAGTACTAACAAGGGGTGCAAAGATGCATACATGTTTCTGTTGAGTTTTGAAAATTAGAGATAGCCAAAGTAGGCATGGGAGTTAATTTGGCCAAAGTGACCATTCACTTATTTTATTCATTTTGAGTTGTTTGCCTTTGGGAAAAGTTTGGGGATTGTTTAGATGATGTTTATTTTACCTAAGAATAATTTTACAAGCAAAGAAACACAGAGTCATGGCAATTCAAAAGAATCCAAATTTTAATACACACACATATGGATGCTTTCATATTTTTAATTAGGAAAGTTTTTTGTTAACCCTAAATTTGATGATTAGAGTTTGATGATCCAAGTTTAGTATTTTTGGGATGTTACATTGTCCCATGTGTGTGTGAAGGTGACAGTGTGCGGATCGTGTGTGGATCTTAGGCTAAATATTATAGAAATACTTATCATGAGTTATAATTTGAGTTGTATGTATCTATGAAATTGTGGTGTTTGTCTGGAACCATCTAGCGCTCAAGGTGACTGTGGGGTTACCTAGATGGCGAATGCGAACTTTAAGGTGTGCTTTTATAGGCCTACACGGTGAATTGGTGTTCATTATCCAACCGGAGAGTAGTTCAGGGTAGGATAGTGAAGAGAATATATTTATGTGTTCAATTATGTTATCATTGTTGAGAGTGTACACTAGTGAAGGTATGATCCCTAGGCCTTGTTTTGAAGCATTAAAACACCGTTTACAACCAGTCCTGCTACATGTTTGCTTGTTGCCATTTTTATTTCAGATTGCAATTATCACTTATAATCATCCATATTACTTGTATTTCATTATCTTTTCTCCGAACTAGTACACCTATACACCTAACAAGTGTATTGGGTGTATTGGGGACACAAGAGACTTCTTGTATCTTAATTGCAGGGTTGCTTGAGATGGATATATTTGACCTCTTCCTCCCTGAGTTCGATAAACCTTGGGTGATACACTTAAGGGAAACTTGCTTTTGTTCTACAAACCTCTGCACTTGGAGGCCCAACACTGTCTACAAGAATAGAAGCGTGCATAGACATCAGGAGACCATCCTCGCATGCGGTGCCCGCAGCCGCCACAGAGCCATAAGAAGGGTGGCGGTGGTGAAGGCCGCGAGTGTAGCGACATCGTCATCCGGGATCCCCCTCCCCCATGCGTTGTGAATCCGAGGCCAGAGTGGCAAGTACCCCCATAATATGTCATGGCTGGGCTGAGGATCCAGCCGCCTGCGCCTAGCAACAACGACGATGACGAAGACGAAGACGACCCTGAAGCTGTGTACTATAGGGCTAGATATGAGCATGACTAAAGGGGGGGGTCTTTAGTACCAATTCCGTAGTATCTCGGTTTTTTAATATTACTAAATGTCTTGAGTGTTAGTCCCGGTTTGTGGCTAGACCAGGACTAAAGGGGGCCTTTAGTCCCGATTCGTACTACGACTTTCCCAAACTATGAAGATGGTGTCAAGATTCATACTGACCATGAAGATCTGATATCCAAACACGCGTGGTCACATATTAGGGAGTGCCTGTATGACCAAATTTAAGGACATGCCAGAGGACTGGGCTCCGGCGGCATAACCCTAAAGCTAGCCGTAGTGGTTTCCCTGCTCTCGCACACCATTTTGCAGCTTGTAACTTCTCTAACTAGATCAATATTCCTGGGAGCTAACTAATTTCACATATTAGGGAGTGCATCTATGGCCAGTTTGTTAGAGATGCCAGAGGACCAGGATCCTCCGGCATCTCCCTCAAACTGGCCGTAGTGGTGTCCCTGCTCTCACAAACCATCTTGGAGATGCCTGAGGACTCACAAGGATGCCTATTTATAGTACAAGCAGCACGATATAGTGTCGACACTCACGACATAATATCAACACTCAACCGGGACTCATGTTTTGTCCTAGTTGGTGTCTACAATCGGGACCATAGGTTCATCTTTTGTCCTGGTTGGCGACAGCATCCGGGACAAGGTACAAGCAGCACGACATAGTGTCGACACTCACAACATAATGTCGACACTCACCCCTATCATTAGTGTCGCCTGCCCCAGCCTGCCGCAATCCCTTCAGCCTTGGTTGGTTTCTCCAACCGGGACTAAAGATGAACTGACGACTGTCTATGTATAGCCTGTTGGGAACCCCAAGAGCAAGATGTGAAGCAGCAAGCAACAAGTTTTCCCTCAGTTGAGACTGAGGTTATCGAACCAGAAGGAGGAAGGAAACGTCACACAGGTGTTACAAGAAACACAGAGACCTGCACAACACAAACTCAAGACTTTGCCCCAACGAACAGTGAGGTTGTCAACTTCACCGGTTTGCTGTAACAAAGGATTAAACGTATGGTGTTGAAGATAATGGTTTGCAGCAAGTAAACAAGTAACAGTGGAGGATGTATCAATGGTAAAGATTGGACCGGGTCCATAGTTCACTAGAGGTTCTCTCCTTAGATAAACAACATGGCATAAAGGGTAAACAAATTACAACAGGGCAATTGACAGGAACTGAGCAAGGCATAACAATGCAATTACTAGTCAGAAAGATCCTATGAGATTCGTTTGGGCAATACAACAAGATACATAGACCTCCATCCAACTGCATCTATGACAATAAGTCCACCTTCAGGTTATCATCCTAACCCCCTCCAGTATTAAGTTGCAAGCAATAGACAACTGCTTTAAGCAAAGTGTGTAAGGTAAACAGTCCACATGTTCCATAAACAAGAGACCGTTGTTTTCTCCCTAGTAGCAATAGCACATCTACAACCGAAGAGATTATTGTCACTTCCCTTGCAAACTAGAGGCGTGAACCCACTATCGAGCATAAATACCCCTCTTGGAGTTACTAGCAACTACTTGGCCAAGATAGCTACTAACAACAGAGAGCATGCAAGATCACAAACAACATAGACATGATAGAATCATAAAGATAAAACCATTTGCAAGCATTGAACTACTAAATGGACCCATAGTCCAAGGTGGAACTACTCACGCATCATACCGGAGAGAAGGGCCCCAGGATGATCTCCCTCCGCAAGGTCTTTGGGAAGAACTCAGATCCTCCCCGATCTAGGGACGATGGTGGCGGCGGCTACAGACGGTTTCGTGGATATTTGATCGGGTGCTTAGGGTTTCTGCATCGGGGGCTTCTTATAGGCGAAGGGGGAGACCGAGGAGACGGCCAGGGTAGCCAAACCCTAGCCAGACACAGGGCTGGGCCCACCAGCACCTGGGGTAGGTTTGGCCCCCCTGGCTGGCCCCTCCGGCTCTCCTCTGGACTTCTTGTTCCCCACGGAAAGTAATTGACTTTTACGTTTGTCCCATCCAATTCCGAGAATATATATTTACTAACTTTTCTGAAACCAAAAACAGCAGAAAACAGGCATCTGGCACTGTTGCAACTTGTTAATAGGTTAGTACGAGAAAACATGTAAAAGTACCTCAAAGTGTAGACAAGAAAAGCAAAGTATATACAAAACAAGCATGGAGCATCAAAAATTATAGATACGTTTCCAACATATCAACATCCCCAAGCTTAACTCATACTCGTCCTCGAGTAGGTAAGTGATAAAAGAATAATTTTTGAGGTGACATGCACCCTCACAATAAAGATCCAACCATTTGCAAGCATTGAAAGCTAGGATCAAAGAACTCTAAACATGTGCATGAAAGATGGAGTTCTAACAATAGGACATAGTAACTATGCATGCAACATGACAAGCTACAAACAAAGATCATGAATAACATGCATTGAAAAACGTTTGTTTGTTTCAAATACAGAAAACATAGCATAGTGGCAATCAGCTTGTCCCTCATAGAGTAGCAAATATATACATAGGACACCTGCAAAGTTCACAAGGGTGACTATAAACAAGTAGCACAAGAACAAGTAATATCACAATATGCATCAATTAATAAGCTTTGGAACACTGCACACAGAATGACAACTATGCTCTCTTAATGGTGCCTAAAGGTAAAAGGTGGAGACTCAATAATGGTGGAAGAAAAGACTTTTTTTGTAAAGGAAGCAGTGATTACAAGTTTCAAAACAAGCTTCCAAAAATTATGGTACTTGTTAGCTTTCACTCCTCATTGCCCCTATCATAAGCATCTTGAAGTGGTTAAGGTTAAAGTGGCAAATCTGGAGTATATGCTTGACGAAGTATAAGTTGGCAATCTCATGTCCCTTGAATACGAGGGCCACACCTCATGCATACTCAACTTTGGGTCCAGGCAAGTTCTTTTCACTGTAAGTATTTGCATATCATTGAGAACCGCCAACGGGGTACCCCTTGCACATGGTACAGGAGCTTTCCCATAACCAAAATGACAAGGCAAGCAGACAATGAGCATCTCAACAATATTTTTATTTATCATATGCATAGCTTTTTATTGAGGATGCTTCATAGATATCTCATTATGGTGATGCTGCAAGTTTCCACCATGATTAGGCATGGCTTAGGCTAGTGGCCCAAGCGTTTCTCTAACACAAGATACAAACTCCATGGACTTACAAGTTACCTCTTTATTTCACACCGGTGACATCCATAGACAAAAGAACATGATATCAACTGAGTACAAAGTACAAACACAATGTTGCAAACGTTCCCCGTGACAGCACGGTTCTGCTAATTCCAACTTATAAGTGCAAGCATATATAACAAAGTTATCACAATGGTTCAAGTTTATTAGGGGCAAATAATAAAGTGTTCCATCAAGTTTGTGAGGGATTTAATCACTAAGTTTTCACATAACAAAATAGTTTTTTAATTGGAAGATAGTTGAAAACAAGAATATACTTGGAATGGTGTAACACACCATGCATAGGAGTTTATAGTGGACACTTTGTAATAACTTGGTTTCTTGGGAGTTGGAAGCATGAGTAGAACTTACTCATACAAGTGGAGGCTAGCAAAAGACTGGGAGCAACCAACTAAGAGAGCAATAATGGCCATAATCATGCAGTGCAACAAAGCATACTAATCAAAGCAAAGAGTGGTACTACAAGTCAAGGACTAAATGATCATAGAGGCTAATGGTGACTTGTCATAGTCATAACATGGTGTGAACATGTGCCAAGTCAACCCAAGCAAAACATCAAAGGAGAATACCACAATACTATGCTTTTGCATGCTAAAACAACGCATAATTTGTTCAAGGCACACTAAGAAATCCCAATTGTTTGGAACAAGACATGCTATAGCAATAATCACTAAGCATAAAGTCAAAACAACACCTATCATGTCATGCTAAAGTCTAAGTCACAGTCAATGCAAGCTCCTCTTGCACTTCAAGCAAGAACTTACTACTCCTTTCCAACACCAAGCAAACTTATTTGCAAAACAACACAGCGAGAACGGGGGTCCAAACTACTCAAGAAAACTAAACAAACTAAGCAAAGCAAACGAAAACTAAGACGCTCCAAGAACAACACAAGTGTGCATGAAACAATAAAAACGAAGTGTCTAGACAGACCTGAGCTTTTTATTGATGAAGAAGGGGATGCCTTGGGCATCCCCAAGCTTTGACGCTTGTACCTCTTGGATATTTATTGGGTGACACCATGGTGGCATCCCCAAGCTTGAGCTTTTGTCCATTCTTCATCTCATTGCATCATTCTCTCTTTACACCTGAAATTTTTCCTTCACACAATCTTCATTAGCAACATTAGCTTATTCAAAAGATATTAGACCTATGGCAAAGCTTTGAAACAACAAGGTTTTTCACTAAAAACACAAGCTACTGTAGTAACTCCTTCAAAAATCTCAATTCACCTAAAGAGAACTCAAAAAGGAATCAGTAAGAAGCAAATGCAAATAATGGCAGAAATCTGTCAAAACAGACCAGCAGGCAGAAACCGATTTTTTCGAACATCTTCTGTTGCTCAAATAAAAAAGTGTTGAACTAACAGAAGTTAGCTAACATACGAGGGATTTATTCGTAAATTTTCATCTCATTCCGAGTTACAGAGCCTCCTCATGAATATTTTTGGTAGAGGACAGAAATCTGTTTCGGGACAGCAACTCCCCAAATCTTACTTCCCTCTCATTTGAGGTCATTCTTGGCACAAAAAGCAAACAAAAAGGATAAGAAGAGGTTATTACAGTAGTAATAACTTCCAAGACTCAAGGAAACTCTTGGGTTATCTCCCAACAAGTACTTTTCTTTAACGTCTTTAAGTTAGGCACAAGAAGCAAGAAGAATCAAGTATTTTCAAATGAAGTAGCATTAACATCAAACCTTGCTTTCAAAGGAGGAGCAAAAAGCAACTTATCTCTCCTCATAGGGAAGTGTTCAATACCTTTCTTTAATGGAAAATGATATTTAATGGTGTCTTCTTTCATATCAATGATAGCATCAACTGTTCTAAGAAAAGGTCTTCCCAAAGTGATAGGACAAGAAGCATTGTATTCAACATCCAAAACATAGAAATCAACAGGAACATAAACATTGTTAACCATAATGAGAACATCATTCATACTCCCCATGAGTTTCTTCTTAGCAATATCATTGAGTGGGACATCCAAATAACAATCTTCTTATAGTGGCAAATCAAGCATTTCATAAATCTTCCTAGGCATAATAGAGACACTGGAACCAAGATCACATGAAGCTTTGAGATCAAAGTCATTCACTTGCATATTAATAATGGGTTCCTATAGCACCCCGGGTAAAACCACTACTAGAATCGTCTGTTGATTTTATCTTTGTGCATCGTCATCATACCATCATGCATACTTTGCCTCGAACTATTTTGTAAAAAACCCTATATTGTTTTCTACATTACATATCCCCTTTTATGTAAAATTATATTTCTTGATATTTCAATTATGTAAAACTATTTACAAAATGATTTTTTTTAAAACAAAAGAAACAAAACAAAATATTTTAAATAAATAAAAGCTAGACCTACACCGGCCAGGCCCAAAGGCCAAGCCGGCTGGATCCATTCCTAGAAACCCTAAATCCTACACCCACCTCTCTCACCCCCACTCCCCACTCCCCCTGCCGGCGCACGCACACACCCGACGCCCCAACCCGACCAACACACACACCCCGCGTACATCGGCCACACACCCAGCACACATGCCCCAGGCCCTGATGTAGCCCCGGCCCCACCCCGGGATCCCCATCGCCCCGCTCCCGCAACCCCCGCCTCGCCCGCATCTCGCGAGACCCCGCGTTCGCCGCCACTGCTCCCTCTTCTCTGCATTGAGACCGGACCTCTTCCCGATGAGCCAGCCAACCGCCAGGTCCTCGTCGACCTTCCCCAAGCGCTGCAGCAGCCACCGGTGAGCCTCTGCAGGAGCTCTCTCCGGCCGCGCCTCCTCTGCCCCGCGTCGAAGCACCCCATCAAGTGCCACCTCCTTCCTCGTCAAGGCCCCTCCTCCTCTGCATCTCGGCCGGCCACGCGTCTCTCCTCTCTCTGCGCAGCGACCCCGCCACCCGGAGCTCCATGGCCGGCACTGTCAACCTCGTCAGTGAGCCACATGGCAGCAGCTGCCCGGCCGCTGCCGTGACTGACTCGCCTCCCCGCCCGAGATTCCTCCCAAGCTCTCCCCTCATTGTTGTCCCCTGATTTGGAAGCTCCAAGTCAATTGGGTCCATACTCAAGAGTTTGCTATGTGCGTGCCCGCCTGGTTGCTCTTCGTGGTGCTGTTGTTCTTGCATCATGTGAGGGCGAGAAGTGGAGTGGTGGTGGTCTGCGATGTTGGTGTGGCAGAGGTGAAACCCGTGGTCTCCGATAATGTTGTGGTGTGGTTGGGAACATGTAGCATTGTTCCCAGATGCTTTGGTTCATCTACCTCAGCTTGCCAATATTGTTCGAGAGACCGACCCCTGTCAAGGACCCGGAGATCCGCACAAGGTCACTGGTGTCCAATTCAAGATCGCCTTTGACACCGGAACCCGGAAACCCCGAGATCTCCTACACGGAACCGAAGACCGCGGACGCCAAGTCCCTGGATTCAAAGGCGTCGAGAACCCGCGGGACATGGAGATCGCCATCGGCCCGGGCCATCAAGATCGTCTTCATGGATCCCAAAGATTGATCATGGAGCCCGAAGACCGATCCGTAGCTCCTCGAACCCCTCCGAGCCCCAAGTTCGCCGAACCCCGTGTATAACCCCTATCCAAACCTTATTTTATAAATGATATATATTTGTTGCATATTAAATTGATCATGTCGCATACATATCATGTGGTATGGGGGCATTATGCCGATTCACCACATAAGTAAATATGGAGGCCATATGCGGGCGAATCTAGTCTAATATTGGTTCCATTTAAATTTGTGTAGCGAACCGGTGATATAATTTTGCCTTGTTAAGACAATATTTAAATTGCGGGGTATCTAAATAACATAAACCACTTAATTAATTGTCGGGACCCCGGTTCCGCTTAATATTGCCTAATTGCATCGCATCTTTGCCATGTCATACATCATACATGCATCATGCCCGATCTTTTGCCGTAGTATTAAATAGTGCATCCGGTGTTTCTTCTAGTGCTTTGCTTCTTCACGGATTAGGCCGACGAGTTGATGCGAGTGTCGACCTGATCTTCGGATGAACCTTCAGCAATGTTTTCAGGCGAGCATTCTCCCCTTTCTACCTATTTTACATTTCTAGTCTTTATTTCCTCCTTTTGATCTATTGCTATTTGTGTTGCGATGCTCTAGTTTTCATACCCGTGATATTCCTTGCAGCCATTATATTGCCATGGACAAATCCTATTACCTATTGTTTGGTAGTTAGTCGGCCTTGCGAGTCGTAGTTGCTTGCGCTGGTGATGCGTCGCGCCGTCGATGTTCCACAGTTGTTGGAGTAATGCCTTATGCTTTAAGTTGGAGATGATCATGGTTTTAATTACTGTTTAATAACTAAAATTGAAGTAGGTAAATGCAGAGGCACCGGTGGGTAATAGACAATATTTGGTTTTTAACCGCTCACTGGTGTCCCATAGGACCCCGAGTTCTTGACTTTTGTTCGGATCGGCGCTAACTAACCACATGTGGGGTGTGTGGGCACCCCCATCGATTAGTACCTGATTTCAAAGTACTGTACCGGGGGCCACAAAGTAGTTTGGGGCTTTATTACTATTCTGTACTTATGCCATGTTTTACTGCTTTATTTATGATTGCGTGGGCGCTTTGTACTGTTTTGGATCGCGGCACGATTTCGCGGTATCGACAAGCCCAGTCACACTTTCGGGTTCCCGGTCGTTTACAGCCGTTCTCGCAAACCCTGGGTTCGTCTCGGAGACCGGCCGACTTCGTTACGGGTAGCTTAGTGGGGTGGCCCCCCATGTGCTTGCTTTGGGTCTGGGAAACGTTGTGTCCGAAACCCCGTCGACATACCGTTGGGTGTATGTTTTGTGATCTTGTACCTACCTGATCTGACAACAAGGGTGTAGGTGCGTGTGGAAACTTTGGTGCACCCTAGGTTAAATCTTTTCGAGAAGCCATGTCCGCGGTTATGGACGACTTGGAGCACAGTTCTCGATGATAGACAACTATAACTAAAGTTTACTGTTATAATTTGACTTGTATCCGATATGACTAGTAATCAGCTCCACTACAACGGAATGGCTAAATAAAAGTGCCAACAACTGCTGGGTTTTGGGATATCTCATGCTAATTGTATCTGACTAGTAAGTGTTGCAACTACAACGGAATGGTTAACTAAAAGTGCCCACTGCTTATTATATCAGGATGACTATCTATACCTGACTAGTAATTGCGGCAACGATAACTGAATCAATAAAACTGCCAATCGTGTGAGTTCCTCGGTTGACTTCCTCGTTTGGTCTCGAGGGGGAAATATCAGGATGGGTATGTTTGGTGGTAGTATCAGGTTGGATCCGGATAGGTCTTTCTTGCCCCTCTCTGATAGCCGCCAGTTGTATCGAGTCTCTATAGGTTGTTTAGTGCATGTTGCGCTGCCGCTTCAGTCCACCATACCTATGTAGGCGAGGACCGCCGAATTCTAGTCTCGCCGTGTATTGGCCTTAGTACTGACCGCTCTCTTTTTCCTTTGCCCTTTGTCGGCACCCCTTTTGTTTAAGCAGGTTTTGAGATCGACGTCATTAGCAGGGTTACCCTTCCGGCTTGGCCTGGGCAGGGTTATGGACGCCATTGGTTATTCTTCAGGGCTCTTAGCCCCATTTGCATCTTGTCCATAGTCGGACGCTGTATCGTTCTCAAGGTGATTTGGATCTTTGTACTGTATATCTATATTCTTGACTCGTGGAGTCGTTGTTGTATCTATCTGTTCTGTGGGTTCCATCATGGACTATTGTGTAATGATATTGCTTCGTTTTCCACCCGCACGAAAGTGCCTGGTGGGCACCTTTGAATCGTTTCTATGCGGGTTTGGCGGGAATCGCTGAAACTTGCATAGGGCCGATTCTGAGGGTGTTACAGAGTGGTATCAGAGCTCAGCAGTTACGATACCCCACTGGTCCAGCCTGTAGGATAACCTAGCTAACGGTCGATGTAGAGTGTCAAAACTATTTTGGAAAATCTGTTGGATAGATCTGATTAGGTCTTCTTTTACTCCTTACCCCTCTGCTATTCTTCTCTTACCTCTGCGTGTTTTGAATCTACTCTCTTATCTTTTCTTCGAGTCCAGGAATTCTCGTGGTTGGGTTTTCGTCGTATCTTTAGGGTTTCGCTCCCTTCCTCTTGTAACGGTGCTTCGACATCCGACATTCATGCTATCTGATGAATCTTTCATTTGTTGTACCTTCCAGTGGATCGAAAATTCACTAAAATTTTTCTTTCTTTCCTCCGGTGTTTTCTGATATGACGAAGTCATCTACATCAGATCTGATGAGAATCTCCATCCCTCCTTTGTTTCCAAACCTCGCTTGTCGAGATCTTCAGTCTGAATTCTGAGAGTTGGTTGCATAATTCTCCTATTCATGTGCAGAGTAATGCTTTGGGTGCGCGATGGACTGTGTTGGAGATATGCCCTAGAGGCAATAATAAATGTAGTTATTATTATATCTTTGTGTTTATGATAAATGTTTACATTCATGCTATAATAGTATTAACAAGGAAACATTAATACTTGTGTGATTTGTAAACTTAATTTGAAGTCCCTAGTAAAGCCTCTATATAATACTAGCTTGTTGGTTAATAGATGATTGTGGTTTCCCTATCATGAACATTGAGATGTTATTAACAACAAGATCATATTGTTAGGAGAATGATATGATGGACATACTCCTATAGATAAGCATAGCATAAAGATCAAGTCATTTTAATAGTTCAATTGATATATGCTTTCTGATACATAGTAATCTAATTCCTTCGACCATGAGATCATGCATATCACCTTTACCGGATGGATGCTTTGATGACATCAAACACCACACCGTAACTGGGTGGCTATAAAGGTGGCATTGAGTGTTCGGAAAGTATTGGTTGAAACACATGGATCAAGAGTGGGATTTGTCCATCCATATGACGGATAGATATACTCTGGGCCCTCTCGGTGAAATGTCATCCAATTAGCTTGCAAGCATGTGACTGGCTCACAAGGGATCACATATCACGAGAACGAGAAAAGAGTACTTATCGGTAACGAGGTTGAACTAGGTATGCAGAGATACCGACGATCATAACCTCGGATAAGTAAACTATCGTGAGACAAAGGGAAATTGATATCGTATGTAAGTGGTTCATTCGATCGCAAAGTAATCGTAGAAATGTGTGGGAGCCATATGAATTTCCAGATTCCTCTATTGGTTATTGTTCGGAGAAGTGTCTCGATCATGTCCGCATAATTCACGAACCGTAGGGAGACACACTTAAGGATTCGACGTTCTTTTGAGTAGTTATGGAATGATGAGAAGGAGACCGAATGTTGTTCGGAGTCTCGAATGGGATTCGGGATATCACGAGGAGATCCGGAATGATCCGGAGAATAAGATTCATATAAGGAAAGTCCCGTTTCGGAGTTGGGGAATGGTTCCGGTGTTTTCATCGGGAATGTTTTAGAATGTTCCGGAATGTCCGGCACTCCGGAGGGGAAGGGTACATGAATGTGTTGTATCAAGTTGGTATGATTGCATCATGTACTAAGTGTCATCGCTGAACCAAATAAAGGATTAAATTCAAATCCTAGTTTGAAAAGTCAAATAGCTAGTTTGAAAAGTCAAACGGCTAAATTTGGAAAGAGGAAAAGAGGAGGAGTGGGAAAACGAGTTGGGGAGGAGTTCCCTCCTCCAACCGCCGGCCCACCTCCAAGCCGAGTTGGGGAGGGACTCCCCTCCCCTTGGCCGCGCCTCCCACCTATAAAGGGAGGGGCAGGGCTGCCCCTCCTAGCACACAAGATCCTCTCCTCCAAACCCTAGCCGTCGGCGCCGCCACCTCCACTGCCGCCGCCGACCAAGGTCAAGCCGCCGCCGCCTAGCAACCCTAGCCGCCGGCCAAGCTTCCTCCTCGGCGTGTCTAAACCCTAGATCGCCGAGGGAATCTCTCATACTCCACCATACTCGCTCCGGCTTAAGGCGGCCTCTGAGATCTCCCTCTACTTCCTGCACCACGCGCCAGTCAGCCGGAATCGCGAGGAGAGTGCTACAACCTCCGTCTGCTGGAACAAGGAGAGGAAGGTCTTCGTCGAACGGTGACCGATCAAGGAGCGCCGAACGCAGCGCCGGAAGGAAGGATCGTCTACGCGATCTTGAGATCGGGAAGAGTACGACTACATCACCCACGAGAATCCGCTCTCGTTAAACACTTTGGAATCTTCGAGGGTGAGTTATTCCGTCGACTCGTTGCTACAATATACTAGATAGATCTTGGCTTGTTTGTTTGTATGCGGTAGAAATTTTTTTTTTCCATGCTACGAAACCCTACAGTGGTATTAGAGCCGTGTCTATATGTAGATCTGTTGCACGAGTAGAACACAATGGTCATTGTGGGCGTTGATGCTTTTATTGTCGATTGCTTCTTGTGTACTTTGCATCTTGCGGGATGTTGGGATGAAGCGGCCCGGGCTAACCTTACATGACATCGTTCATGAGACTTGCTCCACGCCTGACCTGCAACTTGTATTGCATAAGTGGGTTTGCGGGTGCATGTTTCTCCTAGCATAGTTAAGATCCAATTTACAACGGGTGATTAACAATACTAGTATCAATGTTGTGGTTCTTGTTCGTAAGTTAGAACGACACTTATTGAAAGCCCCAAACCACGTAAAACATGCAAAGAAAGTAGAGGCATCTAACTTTGTTTTGCAGGGGTGTGCTGTGATGTGATATGGCCATGATTGTGATTATATTTGATGTATGCAATGTTCCTTATTGTAAGTTGGCAACCGGCAGGAGCCATATGGTTGTTTTTAATTTATGTTAAGACCCGCGTGTCTATTCAAAGTAGTTGTAATAGTTGAAGCCGGTGGACGACAACCATGGAGAAGCGTCATTGACCTTGATGCAATGCCGGTGATGATGGAGATCATGTTCATGCTAGAAGATAGAGATCGGAAGCACAAAGAAGAAAGGCCATATCATATCACATATTATGAATTGCATGTGATGTTAATCCTTTATGCATCTTGTATTGCTTAGTAGACAACGGTAGCATTATAAGATGATCCCTCATGCACATGAATTTCAAGTCATAAAGTGTTCACCCTTAGTTAGCACCGTTGCTAAAGCTTGTTGTTTCGAAGCACCACGTGATGATCGGGTGTGTTAGATTCCGCAAGTGTATACAACGTGAGCAAGCCAGATTTGCTCATGCGGAAACTAAGGTTTGATCTTGATGTGCCAAGCATGTACAGACATGGTCTCGGAACACGGATCACCGAAAGGTAAAGCATGAATCATATAGTAGATATGATGAACATGTCGATTGTTCGCCATTGAAGCTACATCAACTCTCATGATGATCGGTGTTGATGTGGTGTATTTGGTTCGTGTGATCACTAAAACAATGTGAGGGATATTGTTTTGAGTGGGAGTTCACCTAGATTAATTTTAATATTAATTTGAACTCAATTTGTCATAAACTTAGTCTAAACTATTGCAAATATGTTGTAGATCAATGGCAGCCCCTACCATCAATTTTAATGCGTTCCTAGAGAAAGAAAAGTTGAAAAACAATGGAAGCAACTCATGGATTGGTTCCGCAATTTGAGGATTGTCCTCACAGGTAATTTGACCTATGTCTGGATGCACCATTGGTGACCCACTGCACTGATGTCACCGATGAAGTAAAGAATGTTTACCTCACTCGGAAGACTCAAGACTCCATAGTTCAGGTGCTATCTTGTATGGTTTAGAATCAGAGCTCTTGAAAAGGTTTGAGTATTCAGACCATATGATATTGTCAAGGATCTCAAATTGATCTTTGAGACTCATGCGGCAATTGAAAGCTATGAGGCTTCAAAAGTTCTTTAACGCAAGATGGAAGAGGGCAGCTCCGTCAGCGAGCATGTGCTTAAGATGTCTGGGCACGCAAAACAAACTTAAAAGCTTGGGTATTGTGATTCCTAATGCTTTGGGGATTTACCGTGTCCTCCAATCACTACCACCAAGTTACAAGAACTTTGTGATGAACTACAACATGCAAAACATGAACAAGACGTTGTAACTCTTTGCCATGTTGAAGTCTGCAAGTGGAGATCAAGAAAGAGCACCAAGTGTTGTTGGTCAATAAGACCACCAAATTCAAGAAAGGCAAGTCTAAGCGTAAGGGACACTTCAAGAAGGGTGGTAAGAAAGTTACCACGCGACGAAGAAGACCAAGGCTGGACCTAAGCCCGACATCGAGTGCTTTTACCGCAAGGGAGAAGGTCACTAGAAGCGGAATTGCCCAAAGTACTTGGCGGATTTGAAGAACGGCAACATCAAGAAGAAAGGTATATCCGATATACATGTTATGTATGTATCTCACTAGTACTGTAGTAGTTCCCGGTATTTGATATTGGTTCGGTTGCTCATATTTGTAACTCAAACAGGTGCTGCAGAATAAGCGGAAGCTAGCGAAGAACGAGGTGACGATGCACGTTGAAACGGATCAAAGGTTGATGTGATCGCGGTCGCACGCTACCCCTTCATCTACCATCGGGATTAGTTTTATACTTAAATAATTGTTATTTGGTGCTCGTTAAGCATGAACATTATATCGGGATCTTGTTTATTGTAGACGGTTACTTGTTTAAGTCCGAGAATAATGGTTGTTCGATTTATATGAGTAATATGTTTTATGCACATGCACCTTTGATAGATGGTCTATTCTTATTGAATCTCGATAGTGGAAATACACATATTAATAACATTGAGGCTAAACGTTTGAAATCGGCGATAACTCGACCTATATGTGGCATCGCTATCTTGGTCACATTGAGTGAAGTGTATGAAGAAACTCCATTTTGATGGACTTCTTGAATCACTTGATTTCGAATCACTTGAAAGATGCGAAGCATGTCTGATGGGTAAAATGACTAAGACTCCATTTTCTGGTATGATGGAGCGAGCTACGGACTTGTTGGAAATCATACATACCGATGTGTGTGGTCCAATGAGTGTAGCATCGCGTGGTGGTTATCGTTATGTTCTTACCTTCACGGATGACTTGAGTAGATATGGGTATATCTATTTCATGAAACATAAGTCCGAAACTTTCGAGAAGTTTAAGGAATTTCAAAGTGAGGTAGAGAATCAACGTAACAAGAAGATTAAATTTCTACGCTCGATCGTGGAGGTGAATATCTAAGTTACGAGTTTGGCGAGAATTTGAAGAAATGCGAATACTTTCAGCTTGACACCACCGGAACACCACAGTAATGTTGTGTTCGAACGTCGTAATCGAACTCTCTTAGATATGGTTCGTTCTATGATGTCACTTACAGATTTACCGCTATCATTTTGGGGTTATGCATTAGAAACAGACGCATTCACTTTAAATAGGGCACCGTCTAAATCCGTTGAAACGACATCGTATGAATTATGGTTTGGGAAGAAACCTAGATTGTTGTTCCTTAAAGTTTGGGGGTGCGAAGCCTATGTAAAGAAGTTCTGTAGGACAAGCTTGAACCCAAAGCGGAAAAATGGGTCTTCATAGGATACGAAGGAAACTATTGGGTATACCTTCTATCATAGATCCAAAGGCAAAATCTTCGGTTAAGAATGGATCCTTTCTAGAGAAGGAATTTCTCTCGAAAGAAGTGACTGGAAGGAAAGTAGAACTCAACGAGGTTGTCGAACCTTCTCTCGAAATTGCGAGTAGCGCAGCGCCGGAAGAAGTTCCTGTGGTGCCTGCACCAATAAGAGAGGAAGCTAATGATAATGATCATGAAACTTCGGTTGAAGTTGCTACAGAACCTCGCAGGTCAACGAGAACTCGTACCACTCCAGATTGGTATGATCCCGTTATGAGTGTCATGTTGGTGGACAACACCGATGACCCTGAGACATATGAGGAAGCGATGATGAGCCCAGATTCCAATAAATGGCAAGAATCCATGAAATCCGAGATTGGATCCATGTACGAAAACCAAGTATGGACTTTGGTGGACTTACCAGATGGTAGGAAGGTCGCGAGAATAAATGGATCTTCAAGAAGAAAACAGATGTTGATGGTAATGTTACCATCTATAAAGCTCGACTTATCGCAAAAGGGTTTCGACAAATTCAAGGAGTTGACTACGAGACTTTCTCACCAGTAGGGAAGCTAAAGTCTGTGAGGATTATGTTAGCAATCGCTGCATATTACGATTATGAGATATGGCAGATGGATGTCAAAACAGCATTCCTCAATGGAGACATTGATGAAGAGTTGTATATGATGCAACCCAAAGGTTTTGTTGATCCTAAAGATGCTAACAAGGTATGCAAACTTCAACGGTCCATCTATGGATTGAAGCAAGCATCCCGAAGTTGGAATCAACGTTTTGATAAGGTGATCAAAAGTTTTGGTTTTATACAAACTTATGGAGAAGCTTGTATTTACAAGAAAGTGAGTGGGAGCTCTGTAGTATTCTTAATACTATATGTAGATGACATATTGTTGATTGGGAATGATGTAGACCTTCTTAATAGTGTCAAAGAATATTTGAATAATAGTTTTTCAATGAAGGATCTTGGCGAAGCAGCTTACATATTAGGCATAAAGATTTATAGAGATAGATCGAAATGCCAAATATCATTGTCACAAAGTACATATTTGGACAAAGTTCTAAATAGGTTTGGAATGGAAGATAGCAAGAAAGGGTTCTTGCCCATGTTGCCCAATACGACCTTGAGTAAAACTCAAAGTCCGACATCGCGTAAGATAGAGAAAGGATGAGTAAGAGTCCCTATGCCTCAGCCATAGGATCTCTAATGTATGCCATGCTATGTACTAGACCCGACATTGCATATCTTGTTAGTTTAACTAGCAGATATCAAAGTGATCCAGAGTGGATCATTGGACAATGATCAAAAACATCCTTAAGTACTTGAGAATAACTAAGGATATGGTTCTTTCTTATGGAGGTGATGAACATTCGTTGTTAATGGTTACACCGATGCTAGTTGGAACACCGATCCGGATGATTCTAAATCACAACTGGATACGTATTTATTTTGAATGGTGCATGTTAGCTGGAGGAGTGCAAAGCAAAGCGTTGTGGCGAGATCTTCAACTGAATCGGAATACATGGTCGCTTCCGGAGGCTTCACAAGAAGCGATATGGATGAAAGAGTTCATTACAGCTGGGTGTGGTTCCTAGTGCTGGACCCAATGTCTATCTCTTGTGATAACATGGGCGCCATAGCCAATGCGCAAGAACCAAGGTCACACAAGAAGTGAAGCACATCAAGCTACGTTTTCACGCTATTCGAGAACATATCCAAGATGGGGATATAAAGATTTGCAAAGTACACACAGATCCGAATGTGGCGGATCCGTTGACTAAACCTCTCCCGAGGGCAAAACATGACCAACACCAAACTGCCATGGGTGTTCGGTATATTACCATGTAATCTAGATTAGATGACTCTAGTGCAAGTGGGAGATCTGGAGATATGCCCTAGAGGCAATAATAAATGTAGTTATTATTATATCTTTGTGTTTATGATAAATGTTTACATTCATGCTATAATAGTATTAACAAGGAAACATTAATACTTGTGTGATTTGTAAACTTAATTTGAAGTCCCTAGTAAAGCCTCTATATAATACTAGCTTGTTGGTTAATAGATGATTGTGGTTTCCCTATCATGAACATTGAGATGTTATTAACAACAAGATCATATTGTTAGGAGAATGATATGATGGACATACTCCTATAGATAAGCGTAGCATAAAGATCAAGTCATTTTAATAGTTCAATTGCTATATGCTTTCTGATACATAGTAATCTAATTCCTTCGACCATGAGATCATGCATATCACCTTTATCGCAAGGAAGCTATGAAGACATCAAACACCACACCGAATCGGGTGGCTATAAAGGTGGCATTGAGTGTTCGGAAAGTATTGGTTGAAACACATGGATCAAGAGTGGGATTTGTCCATCCATATGACGGATAGATATACTCTGGGCCCTCTCGGTGAAATGTCATCCAATTAGCTTGCAAGCATGTGACTGGCTCACAAGGGATCACATATCACGGGAACGAGAAAAGAGTACTTATCGGTAACGAGGTTGAACTAGGTATGTAGAGATACCGACGATCATAACCTCGGATAAGTAAACTATCGTGAGACAAAGGGAAATTGATATCGTATGTAAGTGGTTCATTCGATCGCAAAGTAATCGTAGAAATATGTGGGAGCCATATGAATTTCCAGATTCCTCTATTGGTTATTGTTCGGAGAAGTGTCTCGATCATGTCCGCATAATTCACGAACCGTAGGGAGACACACTTAAGGATTCGATGTTGTTTTGAGTAGTTATGGAATGATGAGAAGGAGACCGAATGTTGTTCGGAGTCTCGAATGGGATTCGGGATATCACAAGGAGATCCGGAATGGTCTGGAGAATAAGATTCATATAAGGAAAGTCCCGTTTCGGAGTTGGGGAATGGTTCCGGTGTTTTCATCAGGAATGTTCTAGAATGTTCCGGAATGTCCGGCACTCCGGAGGGGAAGGGTACATGAATGTGTTGTATCAAGTTGGTATGATTGCATCATGTACTAAGTGTCATCGCTGAACCAAATAAAGGATTAAATTCAAATCCTAGTTTGAAAAGTCAAATAGCTAGTTTGAAAAGTCAAATGGCTAAATTTGGAAAGAGGAAAAGAGGAGGAGTGGGAAACCGAGTTGGGGAGGAGTTCCCTCCTCCAACCGCCGGACCACCTCCAAGCCGAGTTGGGGAGGGACTCCCCTCCCCTTGGCCGCACCTCCCACCTATAAAGGGAGGGGTAGGGCTGCCCCTCCTAGCACACAAGATCCTCTCCTCCAAACCCTAGCCGCCGGCGCCGCCACCTCCACTGCCGCCGCCGCCGACCTAGGTCAAGCCGCCGCCGCCTAGCAACCCTAGCCGCTGGCCAAGCTTCCTCCTCGGCGTGTCTAAACCCTAGATCGCCGAGGGAATCTCTCATAATCCACCATACTCGCTCCGGCTTAAGGCGAAGCCCTGCGAGATCTCCCCTCTACTTCCGGTACCACGCTGTTGTGCTGCCGGAATCGCGAGGAGAGTGCTACAACCTCTGCTGCTTGCTGGAACAAGGGAGAGGAAGGTCTTCGTCGAGTACCGAACGTGTGACCGACTACGGGAGCGCTGCCGGAACGCCTTGGAAGGATCGCTCACGCGATCTTGAGATCGGGAAGAGTACGACTACATCACCCACGAGAATCCGCTCTCGTTAAACACTTTGGAATCTTCGAGGGTGAGTTATTCCATCGACTCGTTGCTACAATCTAGTACATAGATCTTGGCTTGTTTGTTTGTATGCGGTAGAAATTTTTTGTTTTCCATGCTACGAAACCCTACAGACTGATCACCATCCGACTACTTTTAACGTTCGCTCTTGTGCATTGAATCGGTGGATCAAGCAATTCTACTCCATTCGCCGAAGTTAGAGGTGGCCTTAACTTTTGATACCTCTACCTTCGACCTTTATCTATCCGTAGTGTTCTCTCGACGAACGGGAACATCAACCCTTGTTGGTGGTGTCGCCGATTTCAAGACAAAGAAAGAATCATTGTTAGTGGTGTCACGAAGATCTACACGAAGCAAGAAGATCCAGACCATCGGCCTTCTTCCTCGTACCATGAGGCGGATCTCGAGGGCGAGATCCATTGTTCGTGGTGTCGAATTGTAGCACCCCGGGTAAAACCACTACTAGAATCGTCTGTTGATTTTATCTTTGTGCATCATCATCATACCATCATGCATACTTTGCCTCAAACTATTTTGTAAAAAACAATATATTGTTTTCTACATTACATATCCCCTTTTATGTAAAATTATATTTCTTGATATTTCAATTATGTAAAACTATTTACAAAATGATTTTTTTTAAAACAAAAGAAACAAAACAAAATATTTTAAATAAATAAAAGCTAGACCTACACCGGCCAGGCCCAAAGGCCCAGCTGGATGGATCCATTCCTGGAAACCCTAAATCCTACCCCCACCTCTCTCACCCCCACTCCCCACTCCCCCTGCCGCCGCACGCACACACCCGACGCCCCAACCCGACCAACACACACACCCCGCGTACACCGGCCACACACCCAGCACACATGCCCCAGGCCCCGATGCAGCCCCGGCCCCACCCCGGGATCCCCATCGCCCCGCTCCCGCAACCCCCGCCTCACCCGCATCTCGCGAGACCCCGCGTTCGCCGCCACAGCTCCCTCTTCTCTGCATTGAGACCGGACCTCTTCCCGATGAGCCAGCCCACCGCCAGGTCCTCGTCGACCTTCCCCAAGCGCTGCAGCAGCCGCAGGTGAGCCTCTGCAGGAGCTCTCTCCGGCCGCGCCTCCTCTGCCCCGCGTCGAAGCACCCCATCAAGTGCCACCGCCTGCAACCTCCCTGTGCCACCGCCGCCTGCACCCTCCCTGCGACGCTGCCGCCCTGGCTGCGCGCCTCCAGGCCACCTCCTTCCTCGTCGCGTCCCTGCCCTGCATCTCCCGGCCGCTGCCTCTGTCGTCTCTCCCTCTCTGCAGCGACCCCCGCCACCCGGAGCTCCATGGCCGGCCCTGTCAACCTCGTCGTAGTCGAGCCGCGCGCGCCACCGCCGGCTTCGCCTGCACCGTGACTCGCGTCTCCCCGCCCGAGATTCCTCCCCAAGCTCTCCCTGTCGCCGTTGTCCCCTGATTTGGAAGCTCCAAGTCAATTGGGTCCATACTCAAGAGTTTGCTATGTGCGTGCCCACCTCTGGTTGCTCTTCGTGGTGCTGTTGTTGCTGCATCATGTGAGGGCGAGAAGTGGAGTGGTGGTGGTCTGCGATGTTGGTGTGGCAGAGGTGAAACCCGGTGGTCTCTCTGATAATGTTGTGGTGTGGTTGGGAACATGTAGCATTGTTCCCAGATGCTTTGGTTCATCTACCTCAGCTTGCCAATATTGTTCGAGAGACAGACCCCTGTCAAGGACCCGGAGATCCGCACAAGGTCACTGGTGTCCAATTCAAGATCGCCTTTGACACCGGAACCTGGAAACCCCGAGATCTCCTACACGGAACCGAAGACCGCGGACGCCAAGTCCCTGGATTCAAAGGCGTCGAGAACCCGCGGGACATGGAGATCGCCATCGGCCCGGGCCATCAAGATCGTCTTCATGGATCCCAAGGTTTGATCATGGAGCCCGAAGACCGATCCGTAGCTCCTCGAACCCCTCCGAGCCCCAAGTTCGCCGAACCCCGTGTATAACCCATATCCGAACCTTATTTTATAAATGATATATATTTGTTGCATATTAAATTGATCATGTCGCATACATATCATGTGGTATGGGGGCATTATGCCGATTCACCACATAAGTAAATATGGAGGCCATATGCTTAATCTAGTCTAATATTGGTTCCATTTAAATTTGTGTAGCGAACCGGTGATATAATTTTGCCTTGTTAAGACAATATTTAAATTGCGGGGTATCTAAATAACATAAACCACTTAATTAATTGTCGGGACCCCGGTTCCGCTTAATTTTGCCTAATTGCATCGCATCTTTGCCATGTCATACATCATACATGCATCATGCCCGATCTTTTGCCGTAGTATTAAATAGTGCATCCGGTGTTTCTTCTAGTGCTTTGCTTCTTCACGGATTAGGCCGACGAGTTGATGCGAGTGTCGACCCGATCTTCGGATGAACCTTCAGCAATGTTTTCAGGCGAGCATTCTCCCCTTTCTACCTATTTTACATTTCTAGTCTTTATTTCCTCCTTTTGATCTATTGCTATCTGTGTTGTGATGCTCTAGTTTTCGTACCCGTGATATTCCTTGCAGCCATTATATTGTCATGGACACATCCTATTACCTATTGTTTGGTAGTTAGTCGGCCTTGCGAGTCGTAGTTGCTTGCGCTGGTGATGCGTCGCGCCGTCGATGTTCCATAGTTGTTGGAGTAATGCCTTATGCTTTAAGTTGGTGATGATCATGGTTTTAATTACTGTTTAATAACTAAAATTGAAGTAGGTAAATGCAGAGGCACCGGTGGGTAATAGACAATATTTGGTTTTTAACCGCTCACTGGTGTCCCGTAGGACCCCGAGTTCTTGACACCTGTTCCAAGATCGAGCGCGCTAACCACAGGTGGGGTGTGTGGGCACCCCCATCGATTAGTACCTGATTTCAAAGTACTATACCGGGGGCCACAAAGTAGTTTGGGGCTTTATTACTATCCTGTACTTATGCCATGTTTTACTGCTTTATTTATGATTGCGTGGGCGCTTTATGCTATTTTGGATCGCTGTACGATTTCATGTATCGACAAGCCCACCACACTTTCAGGTTCCCAGTCGTTTACAGCCGTTCTCGCAAACCCTGGGTCCGTCTCGGAGACCGGCCGACTTCGTTACGGGTAGCTTAGTGGGGTGGCCCCCCATGTGCTTGCTTTGGGTCTGGGAAACGTTGTGTCCGAAACCCCGTCGACATACCGTTGGGTCTATGTTTTGTGATCTTGTACCTACCTGATCTGACAACAAGGATGTAGGTGCGTGTGGAAACTTTGGTGCACCCCTGCAGGGTTAAATCTTTTCGAGAAGCCGTGGTCGCAGTTATGGACGACTTGGAGCACAGTTCTCGATCATAGACAACTATAACTAAAGTTTACTGTTATAATTTGACTTGTATCCGATATGACTAGTAATTAGCTCCACTACAACGGAATGGCTAAATAAAAGTGCCAACAACTGCTGGGTTTTGGGATATCTCATGCTAATTGTTTCTGACTAGTAAGTGTTGCAACTACAACGGAATGGTTAACTAAAAGTGCCCACTGCTTATTATATCAGGATGACTATCTATACCTGACTAGTAATTGCGGCAACGATAACTGAATCAATAAAACTGCCAACCGTGTGAGTTCCTCGGTTGACTTCCTCGTTTGGTCTCGAGGGGGAAATATCAGGATGGGTATGTTTGGTGGTAGTATCAGGTTGGATCCGGATAGGTCTTTCTTGCCCCTCTCTGATAGCCGCCAGTTGTATCGAGTCTCTATAGGTTGTTTAGTGCATGCTGCGCCGCTTGATCCACCATACCTATGTGGCGAGGACCACGAATTCTAGTCTCGCTGCATATCTTGGCCTCGATCGACCGCTCTCTTTTTCCTTTGCCCTTTGTCGGCACCCCTTTTGTTTAAGCAGGTTTTGAGATCGACGTCGTTAGCAGGGTTACCCTTCCGGCTTGGCCTGGGCAGGGTTATGGACGCCATTGGTTATTCTTCAGGGCTCTTAGCCCCATTTGCATCTTGTCCGTAGTCGGACGCTGTATCGTCTCAAGGTGATTTGGATCTTTGTACTGTATATCTGTATTCTTGACTCGTGGAGTCGTTGTTGTATCTATCTGTTCTGTGGGTTCCATCGTGGACTATTGTGTAATGATATTGCTTCGTTTTCCACCCGCACGAAAGTGCCTGGTGGGCACCTTTGAATCGTTTCTATGCGGGTTTGGCGGGAATCGCTAAAACTTGCATAGGGCCGATTCTGAGGGTGTTACAGTTCCCAACTATCTTCTACTTTCCTAGGAATAGAAGCTTTGTGTTTTAGCTTCTCTTCCTTAATCTTAACAAGAGCATATGTAATGTGTTTGGTGAAAGCAACATGCATATCACTAGCATCAGGACTTCTAGCAAGCTTTTGCATGAACATAATCACTTTGGAAATATTGCAACCATCAATATCAAAGTCAAACTTAGCATCACTAGTGGTAGGCATAGTAGGAGGAGGAATAGGGGATACTTGTGGTTTAGTGGTGATAGTGCGCACACACTATTGTTTCTATCAATTTCAGCTTCCCTTTCCCACTTAGCATGAAGTTGAGCTAACGGCCTAACATTTTTCATCAATAGTAAATTGTATGGCATGAGCAGTAGCAAAGGTGTTTTCCATAGTTTCAGGTTTAGCAGCCATTTTATTAACCAAGGAAGTTTGAGCTTCAGACAAAGAGGATATATTTTTCTCAATAGTTAAAAGCTTTTCCTCTATAGTCTTATTGAAAGTGGTTTGTTTACTAATAAAGTCTTTGAGCATGACTTCAAGTTCAGAGGGGGCACTTCTAGCATTATTTTAAGAGCTTCCATAGGAATTGCCATTATTAGGAGGATAAGGCCTATAATTATTGTTGCTACCAAAATTGTTCATGTAGGCATTGTTGTTGAAATTATTGTTTCTAGTTCACATCAACTTGCTCTTATTGAGCAACCAAAGAGGCTAAGGGAACACTATTAGGATCTAGAGGAACTTTCCCATTAACAAGCATAGCCATAATAACATCAATCTTTTCACTCAAAGAGGAAGTTTCCACAAAATAATTTACCTTCTTACCAAGTGGAGCTCTCTCAACATGCCATTCAGAGTAGTTAACCATCATATTATCAAGGAGCCTTGTTGCAGCACCCAAAGTGAGGCCCATGATGGTACCTCCAGCAGCAGAATCCAACAGGTTTCTTGAGGAGAAGTTCAAACCTGCATAAAAAGTCTGGATAATCATCCAAGCAGTGAGTCCATGAGTAGGGTAATTTTTAACCAAAGATTTCATTCTTTCCCAAGAAGGAGAAACATGTTCACTATCAAGCTGTTTAAATTTCATAATGTCACTTCTCATGGATATAATCTTAGCAGGAGGATAGTACTTTCCAATAAACGCATCTTTCCACTTAGTCCAAGAATCAATACTATTTTTAGGCAAAGAAAGCAACCATTCTTTAGCTTTTCCCCTCAAGGAGAAAGGAAAAAGCTTGAGCTTAATAATATCTCCATCTACATCCTTATACTTTTGCATATCACAAAGTTCAACAAAGCTATTGAGATGGGTAGCAGGATCATCAGAACCAGCACCAGAAAATTGCTCTCTCGTCACAAGATTCAACAAAGCAGGTTTAATTTCATAAAAGCTAGCATCAGGAGCAGGTGCAGCAATAGGAGTTCTTAGGAAATCATTGTTGTTGGTGCTACTGAAGTCACACAACTTGGTGTTCTCAGCAGAGTTCATTTTGGCAAAGGTGGGCAAGCCAAAAACAGCAACAGCAGCTAGAGCAGGAACTAATTTTTTTGTGTTTTTTTTGGAAAGAGGCAAACAAAACCAAGAAAAAGAAACAAAGAAAAATAAAAACAAAGTAAAGAGAAAGGAAGTGAAGGACTCCCCTTGTGAACACGTCCTTAGCCTCCCCGGCAACGACGCTAGAAAAGCTTGACGACTGTCTACGCACAGCCTGTTGGGAACCCCAAGAGGAAGGTGTGAAGCAGCAAGTAGCAAGTTTTCCCTCAGTTGAGACCAAGGTTATCGAACCAGAAGGAGGAAGGACACGTCACACATGTGTTGCAAGGAACGCGAAGACCTGCACAACACAAACTCAAGACTTTGCCCCAACGAACAGTGAGGTCGTCAAGCTCATCGGTTTGCTGTAACAAAGGATTAAATGTATGGTGTGGAAGATAATGGTTTGCAGCAAGTAAACAAGTAACAGTGAAAGATATATCAATGGTAAAGATTGGACCGGGTCCATAGTTCACTAGAGGTGCTCTCCTTAGATAAACAACATGGCATGAAGGGTAAACAAATTAAAACAGGGCAATTGACAGGAACTGAGCAAGGCATAACAATGCAATTACTAGTCAGAAAGATCCTATGACATTCGTTTGGGCAATACAACAAGATACATAGACAGCCATCCAACTGCATCTATGACTAGAAGTCCACCTTCAGGTTGTCATCCGAACCCCCTCCAGTATTAAGTTGCAAGCAATGCATAACCGCTTTTAAGCAAAGTGTGTAAGGTAAACAGTCCACATGTTACATGAACAAGAGACCGTTGTTTTCTCCCTAGTAGCAATAGCACATCTACAACTGAAGAGATTATTGTCACTTGCCTTGCAAACTAGAGGCCTGAACCCACTATCGAGCATAAATACCCCCTCTTGGAGTCACTAGCAACTACTTGGCCAAGATAGCTACTAACAACGGAGAGCATGCAAGATCACAAACAATACAGACATGATAGAATCATAAAGACAAAACCATTAATCAAACCAACATAATAATCTCAATATCCATCGGATCCCCACAAACACAACATGCATGATTACAAATAGATTAGATGTTGATCATGAACGGAGCTCACAAGATCTATACATGAAAGAACAAAGGAGGAGATACAACCATCTAGCTACTACATGGACCCATAGTCCAAGGTGGAACTACTCACGCATCATATCGGAGAGAAGGCCTCCGGGATGATCTCCCCTCTGGCAGGGTGCCGGGAAGAACTTCATATCCCCCCTGATGTAGGGATGATGGTGGCGGCGGCTATAGACGGTTTCGTGGATATTTGATCGGCTGCTTAGGGTTTCTGCATCGGGGGCTTATTATAGGCGAAGGAGGAGACCGAGGAGGTGGCCAGGGTAGCCAAACCCTAGCTAGGTGCGGGGCTGGGCCCACCCACGCCTGGGGTGGGTCTGGCCCCCCTGGATGGCCCCTCCGGCTCTCCTCTA
This sequence comes from Avena insularis, assembly GCA_023614405.1. Classification (NCBI taxonomy): domain Eukaryota; kingdom Viridiplantae; phylum Streptophyta; class Magnoliopsida; order Poales; family Poaceae; genus Avena; species Avena insularis. The sequence goes on from CM042685.1 coordinate 378,645,645, forward strand.
GACTTCTTGTTCCCCACGGAAAGTAATTGACTTTGACGTTTGTCCCATCCAATTCCGAGAATATTTCTTTACTAAATTTTCTGAAACCAAAAACATCAGAAAACAGGCATATGGCACTGTTGCAACTTGTTAATAGGTTAGTACCAGAAAACATGTAAAAAGCACCTCAAAGTGTAGACAAGCAAAGCAAAGTAGATACAAAACAAGCATGGAGCATCAAAAATTATAGATACGTTTCCAACGTATCATGAACCTTTCCCGTCATGTTTTCCCTTTCGTCGCACGGAAAAGCAATTTTCCATTTTTCGAGTGCAAAAAGGGTCGTTTTGTGAACCAACCACCAAAATGTTGTTTCCGAATGCTACCATCCCATTTTTATAAAATACTAGACCACCTTACATGGATGAACTCCCAACTGAGAGATCTCAAACATTTCCGTCCTTCCCGGGTGAAAAAGACAAATGTTTGCCGAATCGGTAGGAAGTAGGTCCGGTTTGAACTACAGGTACATGATCTAACGCCCGTGATTTTTTGAAAAAATTATTTTTAGACTCAAAATATGTTGTTTCTTCTGAAAACCAATGCAAGTTCTAACGAGGCTCGTCCTCTATCTTCATGCATGTCGTTTCGACCTTAGTTCAAAAAGTGAAAAATTCGAAACAGGCATAAGAAATTCAAAAACGGTCTGAACAATGTAAATCCTTTACGTGGTGTCATATTATCTGACATAGTTGCAAGTTAAAAATACCAAACTTGGTATATTAATTATGTCTCATAAAAACCTTCACAAAATGACCTATCATGTTTGAGGTTTCATGGCCTTCGGTACAAATGACTGATGTTATGTGCTGAATAGCGGCATAGTTTCTGATACTATGTCCATATTATGCATGCATGTGAACCTTGGGATGGATAACAATATTAAAGGAGGAAGTTATCCTTTTCGTCGCACAAAAAAGCCATTTTCCATTTTCTGAGCGCAAAAAAATGGTTGTTTTGTAAAGCAACCACCAAAATGTTGTTTCTGAATGCTACCGTCCCATTTTATTTAAATACTAGACCACCTTACATGGACGATATCCCAACCATGAGATCTCAAACCTTTTCGTCCTTCCCGGTTAAAAAAGACAAATGTCTGCCGAATCGCTAGGAAGTCGCTTCGGTTTGAACTACAGATACATGATCTAACGCCCATGATTTTTTGAAAAAAACATTTTTAGACTCACCATATGTTGTTTCTTTAGATATCCAATGCAAGTTCTAACGAGGCTCGTCCCCTATCTTCATGCATGCTGTTTTGACCTTAGTTTAAAATGGAAAAAATTCGAAACGGGCATAAGAAATTCAAAAACGGTCTGAACAATGTAAATCCTTCACGTGGTGTCATATTATTTGAAATAGTTGCAATAAAAATACAAAAATTAGTATATTGATTATGCCTCGAAAAAACCTTCACAAAATGACCTATCATGTTTTTGGTTTCATGGCTTCGGTCCAAATGACTGATGTTATGTGCTGAATTGCGGCATAGTTTGTGATATTGTGCCTATATTATGCATGAATGTGTACCTTGGGATGGAGAACAATGTTGCAGGAGGAAGTTTTCCTTTTCGTCGCACAGAAAAGCCATTTTCCATTTTTCGAGCGCAAAAAACTGGTCGTTTTGTGAAGCAACCACCAAAATGCTATTTCTGAATGATACCATCCCATTTTTATAAAATACTGTACCACCTTACATGGACAATATCCCAACCGGGAGATCTCAAACCTTTCTGTCCTTCCCAGGTGAAAAAGACAAATGTCTGCCGAATCGGTAGGAAGTAGGTCCGGTTTTAACTACAGGTACATGATCTAACGCCCGTGATTTTTTGAAGAAATTATTTTTAGACTCACAATATGTTGTTTCTTCAGAGATCCAATGCAAGTTCTAACGAGGATCGTCCCCTATCTTCATGCACGTCGTTTCGACCTTAGTTCTAAACGGAAATTTTTTGAAACGGCCATAAGAAATTCAAAAAAGGTCTGAACAATGTAAATCCTTTGCGTGGTGTCATATTATGTGACATAGTTGCAAGGAAAATACCAAACTTGGTATATTCATTATGTCTCTAAAAAACCTTCACAAAATGACCTATCATGTTCGAGGTTTCATGGCTTTCGGTCCAAATGACCGATGTTATGTGCTGAATCGCGGCATAGTTTGTGATACTATGCCCATATTATGCATGCATGTGGACCGTGGGATGGAGAACAATGTTGCAGGAGAAAGATTTCCTTTTCGTCGTACGGAAAATCCATTTTCCAATTTCTGAACGCAAAAAACGGGTTGTTTTGTGAAGCAACCACCAAAATGTTGTTTCCGAATGCTATCATCCCATTTTTCTAAAATACTAGACCACCTTACATGGATGATCTATCAACCAAGAGATCTCAAACCTTTTCGTCCTTCCCGGGTGAAAAAGACAAATGTCTGCCGAATCGGTAGGAAGTGGGTCTGGTTTGAACTACAGGTACATGATCTAACGCCCGTGATTTTTTGAAAAAAAATCATTTTTAGACTCAAAATATATTGTTTCTTCAGATATCTAATGCAAGTTCTAACAAGGCTCGTCTCATATCTTCATGCACGCAGTTTTGACCTTAGTTCAAAATGGAAAAAATTCGAAACAGGCATAAGAAATCCAAAAACGGTCCGAACAATGTAAATCCATTACATGGTGTCATATTATCTGACATAGTTGCAAGGAAAAATACCAAACTTGGTATATTGATTATGTGTCCAAAAAAACTTCACAAAATGACCTATCATGTTCGAGGTTTCATGGCTTTTGGTCCAAATGACCGATGTTATGTGTTAAATCGCGGCATAGTTTGTGATAATGTGCCTATATTATGCATGCATGTGGACCTTGACATGGAGAACGATCTTTTAGGAGGAAGTTTTCCTTTTCGTCGCACATAAAAGGCATTTTCTATTTTTCAAGCGCAAAAAACAGGTCGTTTTGTGAAGCAACCACCAAAATGATGTTTCCGAATGCTACCATCACATTTTTATAAAATACTAGACCACCTTACATGGACGATCTCCCAGCGGGAGATCTCAAACCTTTCTGTCTTTCTTAGGTGAAATAGACAAATGCCTGCCGAATCGGTAGGAAGTGGGTCCGGTTTGAACTATAGGTACATGATTTAACGCCCGTGGTTTTTTGAAAAAAATCATTTTTAGACTCACAATATGTTGTTTCTTCAGAGATCCAAAACACTTTTTTTGTTTCAAGTTTTTTAAGATTCCAAAACAATATGCAAAAAATATTAGTTAAGTCATTTTTAATTTAAAATGGTTCATAGTTTAAATAGTTACATTAATTATTTTAGAAAACATAAAATGGTTTTGAATTAGTTATTCAAATTCAAATACTTTTTATGTTTCAAGTTTTTTAAGATTCCAAAACAATATGCAAAAAATATTAGTTAAGTCATTTTTAATTTAAAATGGTTAATAGTTTAAATAGTTACATCAATTGTTTTCAAAAACAGAAAATGGTTTGGAATTAGTTATTCAAATTCAAAAACTTTTTATGTTTAAAGTTTTTTAATATTCCAAATTAATATGCAAAAAATATTAGTTAAGTCATTTTTTATTTAAAATGGTTAATAGTTTAAATAGTAACATCAATAATTTTTAAAAACAGAAAATGGTATTGAATTAGTTATTCAAATTCAAACACGTTTTATGTTTAAAGTTTTTTAATATTCCAAATGAATTTTCAAAAAATATTAGTTAAGTCATTTTTAATTTAAAATGGTTAATAGTTTAAATAGTTACATTAATTATTTTTAAAAACAGAAAATGGTTTTGAATTGTATAATCAAATTCAAACACTTTTTATGTTGAAGGTTTTTTAAGATTCCTAATTATTTATCATTTAAAAACCATTACAAATTTAAACCCCTAAATAAAAATATAAGACAGAACTGAGAGAATATCTGGAAAAACTTTGAAAACAGGCCCTTTAGTCACGGTTGGAGCCACCAACCGGGACTAAAGCTCCTACGAGCGCCGCTTTGGGTTCAGCCCGAAATTGGCACTTAGTTCTGGTTGGAGCCTCCAACCGAAACTAAACGGTGGAGCATACGTCCTGGTTGGAGCCACCAACCGGGACATATGACCCTTTATAACTAGCACGCATCTTCTTTCCCATCTCTCTCACATTCTGCTAACTGTTGTTCGTGTAGGGAGGCGCCGCCCTGATCTCCGTGATCTTGTCAGCTGCCTCACGCCCTTGTAGCACTTGGACCATTGTTGTCGTCCGTGCCACCGCCTCCATCCACCGCCGCTCTTGCCGTTCGATTTCCCCACTCCATGGAAGCCGAGGAAGCCACAGGCGCCGGGATTGCTACCTCTTCCCCAATGCCGGCCGCCGTTGATTCCATTGATTTTGGCCGCGCCTGCCTTCACCGACTCCACCATGACAACCGGGGTGAGACACTGGTCCTCATGGACATCTCCACTATCCTTCTCTTCCTCTCTGTAGTTCTCGCCTCAAGCAGTCGACGCTGCCTCCATATGTTTTCGTCGTGGTCACGGTTCCGGTGACCATTTTCTAGCAGCGCCACTAGTTTAGGTTCCCCCCGCGCTTGCTAACTCGCCCTAGAACGCCGTCGTCGTGCATCGCTTGACCGTCACCAGCGAAGTGATGTCACCATGACGTCGTGCCTGCATCATATTTGACCTGGTCCACCTGTTTGACCAGCCCGCGCCAACGTTTCATGCCACCATGTCCACTGGCCCACGAGTCAGTAACCTAAGGTAGATCCTGAACATGTGTAAAAAGTAATTTCTTATTTAGAAAATAATTTAGGAAATGAATAAATCTTATAAATTCAATAACTATTGTTTTATAATTTAGAAAAATATGCTTAATATATGAATTTTTTTAGAAAAAATAAAATCTACAACTTAAAACTATTACCATACATTATTATGTAAAATATTCCAATAATTATTATTCAATAAAGATTTTATAAGTATTAATACTTTGAAAATTCATATTTTAATATTCATAAATGAGAAAAATATAAATAATATACCAAAATTCTTATAAAAATAAGAACTGTAATTTAATACTATTATCATGTATTATTATTTCACTTAATTAAATATTTATTATTTATTAAATGTTTATAAAGTAATAAAGTTTATAAAAATCATATCTTAATATTTAAAAATTCATAAAAATACATATAAAATACCAAAATGATCACAAAAATAATCTCTACATGTTAAAAGTATAACATTTCACTTTTGAAGTAAGTAAAAAATTATTACCCTAATAAATTGAATTCAAACTTATTTCCTTAATTAGTAATTAGTTAGGAACCCTAAGATTATTAACTTATAGATTAAATGCTTTTATTTAGTTAAGTAATTTTGTCTTCAAAAGTTATTCTTTTAAGATACACTAAAAGTAATTCTTAAGCATTCCAAAATAAATCTACTAAAAGGGCTGGGTTACATCACTTGAAAGTTGTTCTAAAGTATTGTGTATGTAAATATTGACTTAGTTGTAAATATTGTAAATATTGATTTTAGTGGATTTATTTTATTTTAGTTGTAAATATTCATTTTATTATGAATAAAGATCAATTGATGAGCATTTTTATTATTGTGTATGTATATATTAGGGTTTCTCTAAATTAGGGTTTATATCTCTCGGCACCCGGCCCCAGCCCCTCAAATCTCGCCTAACTAAGCTCCTCACTTAGCCGCTTTGACTTATCCGCTTTTCCACCGATGCATTATATATGGAACCATACGACAAAGACGAAGAAAAGGAAGAGTTGATCAATTGTGTGATCCGCGGGGAAGAAATGGATATATCAATGTTTCTGAACAACTCCGGTGAGGGTGATCCTCTTTTTGCCGGACGAGACGACTTCATTGAGGGAGAAGGCGTCAGCTTTGTTGAGGGAGAATGCGATGCCTTCTATGAGGGAGAAGACGACCGCTCCGATGGAACATTAAATATTACAAACTCTAGCGAGGTGCATGTAATATTAATTAATTAATCCTATGTTGTCTATATACTTATATTAACTATCTTTCTTCTTTTAGCCCTCCGGATCGAGCAAATCTACTACAAAGATCAAACGAGGCCCAACCAAAAAGTTGGAAGACCATGAAAGGTATAGGATCAAAGAAGTCGCTGACAAACGAGGCCCAACCAATGGCTCCCCTTCATGTAGCAAACAAATTTGTGGCACAATGCGGAGTAATTGTTAGGGACTTCATGCCGATCACCATTCAAAATTGGAATAGGCCTGCTGAGGAGGAAGAAGTTACGCCTTTATATGTCTCGGAGAAAGCCAAAGATTTACTTTGGAGGAGGCTCATGCTTAATTTCACCCTACCGACGGTAGAGGTGGATCCAAATGCGAAGACTCCAGATGAGGAGGCCAAGCAACATGCCGCTGCCATGCAACAGAAGGTCAAGGAGTGGGCTCTTAATAAGATGGCCCGGAAATTCACCAAGTAGAAGAAAAGATTGCACCTTGACTTTATCGTGAAAAAGAAGACTCCGAATTTCAAGGGTCAGTATGAGAAGATAAAACTATTCTAGAATGAGTTTGTGGACTACAAGAGATCAACGGTAGCCCAGAAAAGGTCTGAAATGAATAAGATAAATGTTGCTAACAAGAAGTATCACCATACTATGGGGCAAGGTGGCTACAGGGCTGCCATTCCTAAGTGGAAGAAACTTGAGGATGATCTGCGTGCTAAAGGGGTCATCCCAGAGACAACCGATTGGATCAAACACGCAAAGAATTGGTTTTACGGGCATGGGGCACGTTGGACTCAGAAGGGAAGTGTATATATAACATAAGACATAAAGAAAACCCCTTCCCCATCAAGGACATAAGAAATGCAGTAAAGGTTGTTGAAGAGGGGAAGTTCATTCCCGATAGAGAGAATGACGAGCTCACACTCGCCCTTGGGAATTCGGAACACGAAGGATGAATACAAGACACAATAGGCTTCCAACCATGGAGCATTGGGTTTCCCGCAGATAGGAAGAAATATCCTGATAGAAGCCATAAGAGGAGAAAGGACAAGGAGGAAATTGAAGCAAATAATCAGGCAGTCTAGATGCGTAACATTGAAGAACAATTAAAGCGGCAGCAAGATCAAATTGACGGACTTAGCCAGCAAGGTACTACCGACCCATCTCAGCGGCACATGGTAGAACCTGCATTCAATACTGCCGGCCTATCGAATAATCGGAAAAGCAGTGTGGCTTCCACATCGGTCCCGAGTTATGACGATGATGATGGTGCACCTACTATGGCTCATGTTGGCTACCCAAGGGATAATATCATGGAGATGACACATTGCAAGCTACATGTCAAAGTTGTGAACATAATGAAGGTGGCGGTCGGCTATGCCTTACCAATTGGACCTGGACCAACTTACCGTTGTCGTCCGGTTCCACAGGGCTACGCCGTTGTCGGGGTGGATGAAGTTATGAAGGAATTTCACCAGTTGAAGCTTGACTACCCTACAGGTGAAGGGGATGTGACTGAACTGGAAGAAGAAACAAATGCCACCATTTTGGCGAAAGGAATATATTGTGCTTCCAAATCAGATGCCAAGGCCATCTTCGCCGCCGCCTCACCCGTCTCCGCCAGCACAACAGTCGTCTCCGTCGCCTCACCCGTCTCTAGCGCAACATTCGTCTCAACAAGCGCTGCCGCCCGCCGCGCCACCCATCACCGGCCTTGTGAGGGAAAAAAAAAAGCGTATACCTTTGCTACTATGCGGAGTGTAAGCGCGATCGAAATCGTAGTCAGCGCCATCCGCCAGGCCACCGCGCCGCAGAAAAAAAAAGAAGAAGTTCATCGCTACTATGCGGAGTGGTAAGCGATCGCCGATACGTAAACATGAGCCTCTACCAAAAGTACCAAAGGTTCCTCCCAAGAAAGCTTATGATTATACTCCAGAGGAGACTGCGGCGATCATCGAGGCGGAAACAACCGAGTTTTTTGCTAAACTGAAGAGTCCGAAGAAGCCAAAGTTCCCCAACACCGAAGAAGATAAAGCTCGAGTGCTCAAAATGCTGAAGTCCCTTCACCAACCTGAGCCAAAGCTATCATCAGACTATGAGCGCTCTATTATCAAGTCACATGCGGCATAGAAGCTATCGAAGAGCAGTAGTGCAAGCGGGAAATCAGTTCCCCAGCTCAGAGAACAAAAAAACAATCGTGCCCCCCGCTCAAGGTGATTTCCCATACCAATGTGGGGTCGAGCAATTATGCGGTCGAAGATCAGTATGATACGGAGTTAGTTGCACTGTACGGAGAAGCGGCCGCTGCTCAAGGTATGAGTATTGCTAAGTACTTATCCTAATTAGAGTACTTCCCCGCGACTGAAGTAGTATACAAATACCAGTATGGGAATCCTCTCGCCAAACCTGAAGAGGTCAAGAATCTACCAACAAAAATGCGAAGATTGCATAACTAGTACATGGCTGCCTCAAAGGTTGGGACAAACTGGATAATTCTGGGAGTTAAAAAAGAGAATTATGGGAAAAGATATGATGTGATAATGATTGAATTTGTTGAACTATTTCAGTTATTCAATCAAGACACAATCGACAAATCGATTTTCAGTTCCTATTGTCTGTAAGTACTTATTTTGTAATTAAGTCTCTAGCTTGCTCACCTCGTTTATTGCAGAATGAAGATTCTCGAATGCAAAAGAGGACAAATCTATGACATTGGGTTCATTAACCCATATTGGGTTCATGAAGCTAATCTCAAAGAAAGAACCAAGGATACAGAGGATAATATTATATGTGCGTTAAGGTTTCAAGAAACCAAAAGAGAAATACTATTTCCTTACAACTTCGGGTGAGTGTTATTGTTTTGTACACATTCTATTTCGCTTACTCGATATAAGTGTATAATTGATGAATTATGTGTGCGCAGCTTTCACTATATTCTGCTAACCATTTAACCTGACAAGGAAGGGTACTAGTCATGAACTCGAAACATAAACCCCTTGAGACATGGGAGGACATGCAGATGATGCTCCAGCGGTAATTTCAATCATTATGGCACTATATCGGTAACTTTCGTGAATTTCCTGATATCAAGTAATTAATAACTCTTTTTATTTGTTTTCTTCATCGGGCAGCGCTTGAAAACGGTCCACCAAGAAGACTAGGGGTGTTTGTAAAGAGGATCTTATATTTCAACTGCTAGATGTAAGTACTACTAGCTAGATGCGCGCATCTCTTTGATTCTAGTTTCGTTATCATTATCATGCTTGATTATTATTTTGATTGAACTTTGTTCTCGTAAAGTGCCTGACGCAGGGAGCTGGGAATAATTTATATGGATACTATGTTTGCGAGTTCATCCGTTAGATGTGATGTGAGAAGGGCAGAAATTTAGAGCAACTTCACGTATGTAAACAATATATGTTGACTCCTTCTTTATGTGTTTTTTATTATCATCAATTGTGTTTAGTTTCATTCATATATGTTGACTTCTTTAAATCAGATCGAGCGGCTGCGGGATGGTTTTCTATCAAAGGATCGCGTATGAGCAATTCAAGAGAAATTGACGGAATTCTTAGATGCAGAGGTCCTAAACCCAAAAGAGAAATACTATATGGAGTTCAATATAAGGCAATAGGGGCCGTAAAAAAGATTATTTTGTATATATATATATATGCATGAAACTCGTGTATCGATGTAATATGTTCGACACTTCGATCTCTATATTTATGATGATGTTGTGTAATATAATGGTTTCTTCATTGATCAATGCAAAACACAAAATAAAAAGGAAAAAATAAAAGGAAAACAATATAAATGAATTCTCTGACGCGACACAAAAAGTGGCCAAAATGAATTCTCTGCCACGGCACAGAAAAGGGCCAAATTGCTGCCACGGCAAAGACAGATCTGTCCCGGTCTCCTGCCAGGCAGTGTCCACGTGGAGTCTCTTTTATCCCGGTTCGTAGCCCAACCGAGACTAAAAGCTGGGGGCTTTAGTCCCGATAGCCGGGACTAAAGCCCCTTACGAACCGGGACAACAGCCCCGTTCTCCACTAGTAGGAGTATGTTTTTTCTTAGAGAAAGAACTATAAAAGTATGGAAGAAGAATAAACATGAGGGCCCTGCACTCAAACTTGAGCCTGGAGAACTAAAAGCCAAAGCAGGACAACTGAAAACCGAAATGAACAGCACTGGGCTGGCTCGTTACGTTTTATAAGAGCGGCTGGGCAGCTGGATCCTGGAGAAGTAAGTCTATTTCCATCTAAGACGCCAAGATGAGGCGGCCCATGAGATCTGCCTTCCAGAAGAGCTATACAGCCCACACCGCCGGCCTCAGGAAGAACAGAATGCTGTTCTTGGCGAAGGTCTGTCTCCGTTTGGTTTTTTTCTGGTGCCAAGAAATCGTTGGGAGGTTGTCTTCACTACCAAGAGCAACCGCATATGTATCTTTCTTCAACTTTATTTTTCAATGTAAAAGTTTAGAAAGAAATATGTTGAAAATTGTTGGTCCAAACTACCTCCATTCACTACAACACGGACGTCAGGTCCTGACGTTTGTACACATGCCTAATTTTCGAGCTTGCTTGCGCGACAGAAAAAAGCCGTCAGGAATAACTACGTCGAAAAATGTGCAACGGCGATGCTTTTTTTTGGCTTGGCACAACATCATCTGCCAACCTATCGCTTCTGCGGCAGTAAGAGGTTAACACCGCAGTCCACTGTCGGCCGATGTAGCCTGGGTCGTGGCGACGACGCTACAACAACATTGTCGGGTAATCTTCCAGTCTACGCATGCTATTCAACCTCATTAAATATATAATACCTATCAGAAACAGAACAGCAGAGAACTCAAAACACACAGAATGTAACTTATGAGCATTCATTATATGCATATATTACCTCTCAACCCAACAAGTTCTCACATAGCTAGCTACAAATCCAATTAATGCCAATAAGTTCAACCCACTACGAAAGATACACCATCATGATCAGAAAGCCCGATTTGAATTTATTTTGGAAGACAAAAACATCATGTTCCTGAAGATTGTGATGGCGAGCATATTCTCACTAGTTTGATATGAAACTGACGGTCCTTCACTATCATACTTCGCTTTAACTTTACCACTAACATCTTGGCAACAAACACAGGAGAAGTCGATGGTTTCTCCTTCTTCTGATATGTAAGGCATAATATACTTCCTAACGAAATTGGACGAGAAGTGCTACACAGGAAAGATAGGAACAATTAAGTTTGTTACATTATTAGAGTAAGATTGGCATTCTAGACATGGCTGGAATTCAAAGAAAATTACCATTTCTTTTTGCAGTTTATGGTTTTCTTGAGGGTGCAAACACAGTAACAAATTTTTGGCCTATAATTTCTAACAATTTACTTCAGATTCTTTCTTCTTGAGCTAGTCATATCAACCTCGTTGTCAAACCTATATAGAAGAGTACTTCTCTAATGAATATTGAGACCGGGAACACCAAGAACGGGGCAGCAGCCTAGTGGTTGGATCGCAGTTGGCACATCTCAGCGACCGGAGTTTGATCCCTGTCAGAGACAAATTTTTGGAATTCCCACGTTGTCCCACTTCTATTATATCGAAAAAGTGTCTAATTCCTTCTAGCACTGTTTCAAAAGAGTCCAGCAACACCAAGTTCAAAAATATTGGTCATGTTAACTTTATTGCCAAACATATATCCAAGAGAGTATATTTTTTTAGTCATATTTCTTTGGGAAAGAAGCATATATTAATATCAAAGGATACCAATTACACCCAGCCTCTGCAACGACGCATTTCCCTAGCGGCCACACGGATGCACACAGCCAAAAAAAAAAGAAGAATTATAAAAAAGAAAAGTCCCGCTACAGTGACTCATTCATTGAAACAGCAACACTACCACCACCAAGACAGCACCAGAAATCCAGCTTTTCCAAAAACTACGCCTCCAAGAAGGGAACAGTGCACAAACACCGTCATCGCCTGATCAAAGATCTAGATTTTCACCCTGAAGAAAGTCCACACTCTCAAAAAAATACCTTCAACAAGGCCATTGCCAGGCACAACCAATTAAGACCAGACCCTGGGTTTTCACCCTGAGAGGTAGGACCATGGACCTCTCCTGTAGTCGCCCCCCACTTGCATGCCACTACTCCAATTCACAAGTCACCTAGCCAATTTCTCATCATCACCCAGACTCGAACCACCATTGTTTGTCCTTGGATCTCGGTCTTCATGACTTTCTCCGTCAGTACCATGGAACGAGAACATGCCCCATGCTAATAACAGCCAACAAAGCTTCGAAGCACACCCTCTAAAACCAAACGGTCAGAGTAAAACATGGGTGCGTACGACCGAATTCAATCCTTCTAGCAAACTCACGGCATGATAGCACTTATGGAGTTCGCTGGCGGAGCCTTCCGGAACACAACACAGAAACCAGATCAATGGAGACCAACATCCGGCAGATCATCGTCTTGGCTTGAGAGGGATCCAGGACCACCTCCTTTATTGAAACCGAGCCAGCAGCCCCCACGCCACCCGCCGGAAACTAGCAGGATCCGCCGCAAGACGGCAAGACCACCCGGACGACCATTCCGACAAAGAAGGAGGCCACAACCACCATACCGGGGGCAGATGCCCCAAGCGCCCTAGTGTCGCGTACAAGGCCTGGGTCGCCTGGGCGCCGGCGTCAAGGCCAACGGACGGAACAGATCGCGGCTAGGCCCAGATCCCCTCTGCCGCCATCTGGGCCGAGGATCACCGGCCGTCGCTCGCCGCAACACCACCGCCAAACCAGCCGAGACGAACACCGCCGCCTTCTGCCAGATCGCGATCAGGGACGCCGCTGCCGCCATGCCCCAGGTCTTTGCCTGGTGACGATCCGGGCGGCGGCGGCGAGGGGGGGGAGAGGACACGGGAGGGAGGGCTCGGCGGCGGAGAGGGGAGGCTGCCCGGTGCGACGTGGCACCGCCGGGTAGGTGCGGGAGGAGGAAAGTTTGCTAGTTGGGACAGATTTTTCTTAGTTATATGTGCTTTGTGTTGATAGAGCCTGAAAACAAGTTTACCTCGCATGGTACAGGCTAGCTGTTGAGACCATAAAACTTTGTTACTGCTGTTTTTCAACATTGATGTTCAACGGGAAACTATAAAGAACTAGACAATTTCGCGCGCGTTGCTGCGGGAAATATGGTTCGTAAAAAGATTCATGAATTGTCAATTAAAATTGACATGAGCATCCAATAAAGCAGTTTGGACATTGCATTAAAAAGAAGACGTAGATGAATTAGAAGTATCATATATGACTCACAAAAATCATGTTTTTTAAAATGGAGCCTTGCGCCGGCCTATGTATCAATTGATACATTCAACCTTCTTTATTAGGCAGGAAGATCATGTAAACATACAAAAACAAAGAGAAGTAAGACGGATAAATCATTGCATATCATTTATGTACTGCTCATTAATTTACTCCATTAGTGCTCCAAATATAGACCAAAAACATGTCTTGTTAGCCAAGAATGAGAACTTCTCAGATAATACACTTGTGAGCATTGAGTGATAAGAATGATCCCTGATGTGAGCAAAAACTATAAATTGGAATACAGCCTTTCTCTGACATTGATGAATCCACTCATACAGAAATACTCCTTCAGATTATTGGCAGTGACCAGAAAGTTGAAGTTACATATTGGAATTGTCTTCACTCAGCTGCAGTGCACATGAAATATATTTTTTTCCTATTTTGGTATTTTCTCTTCATAATTGTAAGAGTAAACAAACAAAAACCCATGCAAAGAGCAAGTGAATAGATCATACCTTGTGTGACGGAACTATTATGGCATTTGAAAAACAGAAGTCCAAAACAATAAGAACTTTGTCCCATCTACAATAAGATAAAACAAAAGGTACGTATCAGGCTAGGAAACCTATTCAAGGTCTGAAAAGACCTCAAACAATTGTTGATCCTACATTTGCTAGCAAGGAAAATGTGACCATGCAGAATAATCAAAACTATTTATTCCATCTAACAATAAAACACACGTCTTCTACAAAAGGTGAAATGCATATGTATAGAATTCAAAAGGCAAACCTGATATAAGACTTGGTTGTAGGATCTTCAAATTGAAGTGACACCACACCATTCAGGGATTAATCATTCATTGAGGGATATAATCGAGTCTATTTTAACAACTCATATTTCTTTTATAATTCAAGTACTCCCTCCGACCCATATTAGTTGACTTCAATTTGAATGTATCTAGATAAGTTTTTGTGATAGATACATCTAAATTGGAGTCAACTAATATGGGTCGGAGGGAGTAACATATATACATTATCAAGCAAACAAATGAGGATCTTGTTGCAAACCTGTTAGAGTGAATGAACAAATTGCACCTGGCTGCAGAAATATCCAGGAAAGCATACTGAATAGTAGCACATACAAAAATATGAACGAACCATTAAATCACAAAGGGGAAAGAGCAATCACAGTGACATGTATACCAGATATTGATAAAAAAGAAAGGACACGACATATGCAAGGATAAGGAAGGCTGCAGTAGCATAGTATACTTCACAAATTGAGTATTCTGAGGGTGCTTGGGGCTTGTACATAGAATTGATCTCTGGTGAGGGCATACACATACCGTTAGCAAGGTGAGTCACGTCTCCAGAGGAAGATGATATGTAAAATAAAGCGGTCATGCTTAGGAGTTTAATCATGTACACCATGTAAACTTTGGCCTTTTCAGACGCCAATATACCTTCGCACTTGGGACTTCAGTTACAGATGATAGGCATCGGTGTTGTTCGCTTGCAGAATGGTGAAGAAATAGAGAAGGTGGGCAAGGCGGAAAATAAACACAGCCATAGCTGTTATTAATCATCATTAGACAACTGTATTTTATTTCAAATGATGACGTTGCTAACTCAGGGTATAAAGTATTAGAGAAACAATACATATAGTGGGACACACCTGAAAAAGTGAAAATAAGATTAGCTTGATATCCAATAAGTCCAAAAATAGGTACTGCTATACTTGAGTTGAAGATAACATGACGGAAAATGACTGGCATGCCATCTCCGCCAGTATAACAAATTAAACCATCCAACGGCATCACAAGTCAACGGAAGCAGAAAAACAGTATGAGAAATATCTGATTTGAAACAAAACAGGCAGAGAGCTCACCTTGTGGAGTGGATATATATTAGTAGTGCTCCTCCCGTATCTTATGAAGTCTACACAGCCATGGAGCAAAGAATTGGTGCATGGATGGTGTCTTGGAGAGCGATTTGACCTTTGCCTGAGTTGCGTATGATTACGGGGCTGCAAGAGTGGGAACCGGGCGACCGTGCAGGGTGCACTGAGAGAGACGACAACTTGTGGAGAAAGGTAGAAGAGAGGCATGCATGGTAACTGATGATAAATAAAGGAGCCTGCTACCTGGCAACTGTTCTACAAACGACAAAATCTGACGGACGTTTAGATGAAGACATCACGATTGGCATGCAGAGCATGCATGCGTGAAGATATGTGTGCGATGCATGGAGGTGGTCCAGGGTTTAATAAGAGCCTATTTAGTCACAAACGACAAAATAGATAACGTGTGATTTAATTTCGAAAATCTAAAAATTTAAAATGATTTATAGGTCAATCCGTATATCCGATTTTAGATCCATTTTCACCGTTGGGCTAGTCACGATAAGATCTTTAAAACTAGATCCCATATTGATATGTTTTGAAAACTTTTTTTTGAACCCAAAAGTTATCCACCCGTAACACAAAAATTATCCATGCTAAACTACTTAAGTTATCCATCTGATATTACATAAGTTATCCTCCCTATGAACATATCATGTGTTTGAGTTTTTTATGTATTAGTAAACATAAATGTAAACTTCTTCGATTTAAGATTTGTTTCACGCCGACCACGAAGACTCGGTATCCTGACACCTAATATACCATGTTCAAATCAATTAAGTCTATCGCATATGTAATTAACTATGATGGAAGTAATCGGGGCTTAAAAATTATGGTGGCCACAAAGAGAACTAAAGCTATCCTAAAAAATATACAAAGTTATCCACAGAGATAAACAAAAACTTATCCATGACATTATATAATAATTATCCACTAGTAACACAAGAGTTATCCATACTTCAGCATTTAAGTTACTCACCCAATAACACATAAGTTATCCACCACTATAAAAATTAACCACAGATAAAATATAAAAGTTATTCTAGCAGCTTGAATTCGTCTCTCATCGACGAAAGGGGCATACGGGCGACTCAACCTCAAAAGTCTACCGCGTCAAACATTAAGCATATTTTTAAAAGGAACTAAATCTAAGTTTTTTTGCACGATATAATAAATGAGATGTTATGTCCCATCCACCCGCCACCCTAAGTTATAGTGAACAAATATAACGGGCAACCAATAGTCTATTAGCTCGGCTTTGCCCGTCGTCGTTACCATGGCGTACGGGCGACAAAGCATCAAAGGGTTTTAGGGTAACGAGTTTTCATCGAGTCGAGGTTTCATGAGATGAAAAAAAATATAAAAGTTATCCACGTGAGAAATACGAGAATACCTCAACCCAACCTATTTATACAGTGGATAACTTATATGATATAGGGTGAATAACTTATATATTATGACATGGATAACTCAAGTGTTAGGCGTGGATAACTTTTTGGTCCAAAAAAATTTCAACGAAACATACCAACATGAGATCTAGTTTTGAAGCTCTCGTCACGACTAGCCCAATGGTAAAAACGGATCCTAAATCGGATAAACGATTTGATCTATAAAACATTTTAAATTTTTGATTTGCTTTTTTGCTGACTTTGATTCGTTTTATAGTTTAGTAGATGTGGTAAGACAGCAGCGCACTGTACATACGCCCGCCAAATTTTTATTTCCACTGACCGGTCGCTATGAAAATTTTCCGTAAATATATACTATCGGTTTGGAGGGGTTTGGAGGGAGCGGACGACATTAACTCCATTATTAGTTATAAAGCGAGCGAGAGGTCGCAGACTTGTAATTTCAAAAGAGCAACTGATGCGTCTGACGGATACTTTTACTATATTAGCAAAAATAAAATATACTCCCTCCGTTTAGAAATGTAAGATGTTTTAGGTTTATAAAGGAGATGTATCTAGATACTTTTAGTGTATAGATTCTGTAAGGTGTCTAGATACATCTTATTTATAAACCTAAAACATCTTATATTACAAACGGAGGGAATAGATGCCATGGGAGAAGGAAATTGAAGTGGGCATGAAGCTCGCTGCCGATGGAACTATATGTGCTAGTTGTCTCACGTGACCAATTAGTGGGACATGATGACGAGGCATAGCTGCATGTTTAGAGAAATAGGATAGTGGGATAATCTTTTTAGTTATATAGGATTAATTGAACAGATTAAGATAGTGAATTTGTGTACCTCAACAATTTGGACAAAAATAAGAGGGGTGTGAGCTGTCGGCAGGAAGGGAAAGGGACAGGTCAAGTCGCTCCAGCATCGACAATTATTAGCATTGTTAAACAACGCCATTCCCCACTAATCACACGGATCTAGCTAGCTATCATACTTGGAAAAGTTGGGATGCTTTACATCAGATCATTGCTGCCTTGTGGTGAGGAGGTGGTACGGCGTATATGAAAGTTAATTTTGGTGTGCATGTGGGACATGAAAGTTGACACAAAGATTGGAACTATCAAGAGGTTATTGAAAATCACATCATCTGCAGTACATGTCTATGTGCATGTTTTTTTTCTTAGAAAAAAGAGCAGTGGACTATGGGAGAAGAATAAACATGGGAAAATGATTCCACTCTCCCGGGATACGACGGTTTCCATCCTCGCGTTGTTTCCTCATGACGCGGACACAGGGGTCCACCACGCGTATTTTTCTCTCTCCTAGCCTTCTTTATCGCTTGCTTGCGTGCGCCGCCATTTTCGCTTTCATCGTTGTACCTCCTGCTCCCGCGTCCTCGCGTGCCGCCGCTCCACCACCCCACGTCCCACCGGGGCCACCAACTTTCTAACGCGTCTGCTGCCCTGCCAGAGCTCGCGACCTCGCGCACCGCCATCGGTCGCCGTCGAGATCTGCCGCGCCGCACCGGGCCAGCCAGCTTTTTGTCGCGGCCGCTGCCCTGCCTGAGCTCGCGTCCTCCCGCGCCACCGCTGGTCGCCGTCGCCAGACCTCACGTCCTCGTGCGCCACTGCCCGTCACTGTCGCTGGAGCTCGCGTCCTCGCGCGCCTCCGCGGCCCGCAGGCCATGGAGGAGGTCCAAGCTTCGTCGTCCCCATACCGTTCTCCGGCGAACCCAAGAAACTGCATCCCGACCTCCTTCTCCTACCGCGCCCCCTTCGAGATCTGCCTACCTTGGGCCACCGCGTCGCTCCAAGCTCCGCCGCTGAATCGACCGCTGAAGGGTCCCGGTTTTCGCTACATGCAATCGTCGGAGGTGCTACTGAAGGCCAGCGTCATTACTACATACGACATCGAAGGTAGCTACGTACGGCCCACGGCCATCAGCAGTGCACATACAGCCGACGGCATTGCTACAAATGGCTTCAGGTTTTGCTACATGCGGTCGCACTACCAGGGGGTCTGTGGCAGTGCTACAAGTGGGCATTGAGTTTTTCAATAAACGGTGCGAAGCCATGCTATAGGGGCATAACGGCTTTGCTACAGAGGCTCCGGCGATGTTTCTAGGGAATTTGATTTTGCTACGATATCTCGGACGAGGTCGGGTTTGCTATAAAAGGATATTTTATTTGCTACAATTATTTTATTGGTTTGCTACATTAGCATAAACTTTTTGCTACAGGTCTTCGGCGAAGTCTCCAGCGATTCTCCGGCGAAGTTGATTTTGCTACATTAGCTTAATTTTTTGGCGAGGTCTCCGGCGAACTCTCCGACGAGATCTAGTCTATCTATTTTTTTAGACTGAACAGTTTTCTGCTACATGTAGCAAAAGCGGGATAAATTATAGTAAAAACGGGGCATAATATAGCAAAAATAGAATTTAAACCTTTTTTAAGAGACACATGACAGCAAAAGGACCCGGAGGATTTTTGGGATTATCCTCGGAAGACGCGTGGTACCTCCCATAAACATGACGCCTACCCAATGCGAGCCTGGAGAAATATAAGACAAAGTGGGGCAACTGAAAGCAGAAATGAATTGCATTGGGCTAGGCGTCGTCTCTTTGTGTTCGTGGCAGATGATGGGCCAAATTGGCAATGAATTCGATATGTAGTTGGTTTTCTGTATCGAGGAGGTGCTATTTCCCGCCTGAGACGTACAGTATGATCGCTCAGCGCGCAATCTTTTTCACGGGCTGCCCCAAAGTGGCCCAAACTAAGTATACTGTTTTAATTTTTTAAACAGTTTTTAAGTTTGAACAGTTTTCGTAGCTATTTGAAATGTTTAAATTTGAAAAATGTTCAAATTGTCAATATTTTAGTTTTTTGAAGATTTTAAAAATTGTTAAAACTCAAAAGTATTCAAATTTGAAAACTATACAAATTCAAAAATAGTTCAGATCTAAAACTTGTTCATATTTTAAAAATATTCAAAAAAGCAAAGGATAACAGAAAACAAAGAGAAAACAGAAAACAGAAGGAGAAAAGAAACACATAAAAAGATACAGAAAAAGGATAAAAATGCTATATGGCCCGACCAGAGGCGGGCGGAGCCTATCTATAAACGAGCGCATTGACGATAAATAGCATTTACATGTATTGTTAAAGCTCGTTGGGTCCAGTTGGTTTTTCCCCTTTTGTGTTCTATTTTTGGTAGTTTCTTTTTTATTTTATTTCAAGTTTTAGTTTTCTGTTTATTCCTATTTTTTTGCGCATGCTTACTATTTTCCATTTTATTTTATTTTTCAAAAAACATGTTATATTTTTATTGTACAACATGTCGATATTTTTTTGAACCCCATGAACAATTATTTTTTTACATGGTGAGCATTTCTTCATATCAACATTTTATTTTGAGTATACCCACATATGAATATATGCACATTATTCACAACTTTCCAAAAACTCTCTGCGTCTCAAATTAATTCATCCATATTTGTCTAGATTCATATGTATATGGATATGTTTTACTGTGTAGGTACATGTAAATCTAGATAAATCTGTGTTAATTAATTTGAAACAAAAAATATATTTAAAAATAGATATTATTCCAAGATTTATTAAGAAACTAATCTTGTCCAGACGAGGTCCATGTGGAAAACACTTCAAGAGTTTGGGCACTATTTCACGCAACGAGTGTCAAATAGGTGCAAGCACCAGAATAGACTAGCGTTAGCCAAAGCCTGCTCCAGAAGTATCTGGAGTTTTCACGGCCCTTCTTCCTGATACTGGACCAAACTTGTGTCGGCCCAACACACGAGTCAAATCCATCGACTTCGGATCTTTTCCTGAAGACAGGAGAATTCTCCAGAGACATCAGTCCCGAAATTACTCTTCCCCACCTTCTATAAATTCTGCCCCACTCCTCGTTGAGAGGATACAACAGAATTCAAGAAAGAATCGACCATCAAAATTACCGATTCCAACGCCGGCCAAACCGTCGACTTTTTTCCACCAGCAGCTCGAATCGCCAACAATCCGACGACAGGCAATGTCGCTGATCCGCCGCAGCAACGCGTTCGACCCCTTCTCCCTCAACTTCTTCGACCCCTTCGACGGCTTCCCTTTCGGCTCCGGCAACGCCGGCAGCGGCAGCCTCTTCCCGCTCAGTTCATCGGAGACCGCGGCCTTCGCCGGCGCGCGCATCGACTGGAAGGAGACCCCCGAGTGGCACGTGTTCAAGGCGGACGTGCTGGGGCTGAAGAAGGAGGAGGTGAAGGTGGAGGTGGAGGACGGCAACGTCCTGCAGATAAGCGGCGAGAGGAGCAAGGAGCAGGAGGAGAAGACGGGCACCTGGCACCGGGTGGAGCGCAGCAGCGGCAAGTTCCTGCGCAGGTTCAGGCTGCCGGACGACGCCAAGGCGGAGCAGGTGAAGGCGTCCATGGAGGACGGCGTGCTCACGGTCACCGTGCCCAAGGAGGAGGTCAAGAAGCCCGAGGTGAAATCCATTCAGATCTCCGGCTAGAAGTTCTGGGCGACTGCTGCGCGATGTAAGTGGACTGCAGAACAGTGGCGTGGAGTTATGGAACAAGATGGAGTTCGTGTTGTCCGGCCGTGTCTTGTGTAGTAGTGCAGTGTGCAAACGCGTCTGATGTGTGAGTCTGTGTGTTGTGTCTGTTTGTGTTCTGCGTCCAGTTCTATGTTTTTGTTCGTCAGAGCTTGTATTCGATCGGGAGCAGAATAATTCTATTTCCACATCCCTAATTTGAAATTTTGAATGGCGATGGGTACCCTAGATGTCCTAATTCCGAACCTCAGTTCCTCACGCAGAAAGCAATGTCAATTCTGCATCAGGCCTTTTTTGATACGTTCTAGAGTAGCGAACCTTCCATGTTTCTTTTGGGAGCTCTAAATAAAGCGAAAGTCTGATTCTCTTACAGATTTTCCTCGAAACAGGCTGACGCTCAACTTTATACATCCATACAAAGTTCACATCATACCAATGACAGAGTGCACTTCTCTCACAGATTTTTGTGGCCACTAATATTCAGATGCTTAAATCTGATACTATTGGTTGCACTTGAGCTTCAGTGTTCACACATTTTTAGCGTTTACACAATCCATACACTGAGGGTTCTAGAAGTCATTCAATCAAGGAGAGGCTATAAAACTAAACGATAAGACATATACTGGAATTGTCTCTGTGGATCCTCTCACATTAATTTTGGTGTAATTTTCTGAGATTCAATAATAATTCATTTAGCTTTGATTCTTGCTACCTATATCAACGTTTGTATTAATCTAAAATGTACTGCTACATTATATATCTTACTCCCTCCGAGTTCAAACATGTCTTACCCTTTTCTTGAAACACGTGTATCTACACCCTCATTTTTCTCTGTAAAAGATGTCTAGACATATCTTCTAGAGAAGGCTACACTTATTTTGCTCTTCCATTTCACTCAACTGCATCAAGATTGATGATAATATTTTGTAAAAAAAGTCCAGAAACAAAATCTAGTTTACATCAGCAAGTCCCTTAAATTTTGCAGAACTCTCTGGTTTTCGATTTAATGCTACGTTTGTACGGAAACCAGTGACCAAAATTTTTGTAGATAAATTTCGGGTATGCAATTTTTTGCAGAACAAATCCATTGGTTTTTTAAGAATTTTAGAAAACCCTAAGATCCACTAACGATGATGATCTTCTAGGTGGACCTATCAAGACAATGATATCCACGATGGTTGAAAGGGTACCCAAGAAACACGCAAGCTAAAAAGCACAGCGCAAGTTTGTGCGGCGCGGTGGCGGTGGTGTTGGGGTAGCGTAAGCAACCAAAAACCCTAAGATCAACATAGGAAGGATCAAAACCATAGAGAGCGCTAAACGGAACACGCTTGTCGGTGGCTTTGGAAGGAATAGATTATGGAGGAGCACGTCTGTGTGGAGCGCATCAACCCAATATCGTGGGGGCATGCTAGATTGTACCAAAAGCATGCGGGTAATATTGTTTAAAGTTCGAATAATGCGTTCATCTTTGCTTTTTTTTCTACGAGGTATATGGACATGAAAAACGGAGTGCAATCCTATTTTTTTGAAAAAACGAGTGGAGGAGAAAATTGTTGAACTCGCGATCATTATCACATTGGATGGCTTTTAAGCATGCATAAATTGGGTGAGGGCTAGTGCGTGAAGAGCAGACAGGTGAAAAAAATGCTTCGGATTTCTTACGGAGGGGATAAACCCATGCGTATTGAGTAAAATCATCGCGACAAACGAGATAGTACTTAAAACCAGAAACACTCACAACAGGCGATGTCCACAAGTCACAATGAATAAGATAGAAAACTTTGGTGGTTACACGAGAAGAAGAATAAAAAGGAAGATGAACATGATGACCTAATTTACAAGCATGACACAAAGTAGATTGATCTTTATTCTTTTCTAGAGGAACTACTTTGGCTCGAATAAGAGACTCTATGACAGGCCGGCCCGAGTGTCCAAGATGACAGTGCCACATCGAGTGATCAACAATGATGTGTGCTTGTGAGAGAGTCGAAGAAGGCCGAACCGAGTAGAGATAACCCAAGCTATTGGATCTGAGAATCTCGGTCTTGGTTGGAAGGTCCTTCACAGAAAAACCAAAGGGGTCAAATTCCACGGAAACATTATTATCGGTGGTTAGTTACAGACAGACATAAGGTTTTTGATGATATGAGGAGCTACCAAGACATTGCGGAGATAAAGGGGCGATCCAAATTGGAGGAAGCAAAATGTAGAACCAGTAGCGGTGATAGGAAGAGAGGACCCGTTACCGACAACAACATCGTTGATAGGAGTATGGAACATACCATTCTTTGGTTGAAGGCGACAAAGGTCTTGTTCATGCTACATATAATAGTATAGTATGGTGTCACAAACTTCGAAGTGCTCAAAAATATTCTTTCCGTTCAAAATATAATACGTTTTAGCTTTGTGTATTAAATGTATTTAGACGTCTTTTAATGTATAGATTTGCTCTACGAAGACGTCTAGATACATTCAACACACGAAGCTAAAACGTCTTATATGTTTTATATTTCTAAATGGAGCGAGTATGTTCAAGTTGCAAGAAAACACATATAACTTTAACACATAATTTCCTCACATTAAACTTTCCACAGTGTCAAGGGATATTATTTTTCTCTCGAAGCAACACACTACCCTATGTTTAACCCCATACAAACTTGGCAGCATGTTAATTCGTCAGTTAAATGTGATGTCTAAGGTGGAATTATGAAACCCACTGAAACTGTACACAACGCAAGTATGCTGAACCTAACTGCTTGAACCAGTGAATTAATTTTAACATGTCCTACTCAGAGTAAAAATGTAAAAGTGACCATCGGAAACGTGCTTGCTTTCAGTTGATGCTCATTAATGCAAATTCCACCTTGCATAATGGTATGCTAAAAAATGTCATATGGATATTGAGACCGCTAGATCAGGAGCTGAATACTCGGGAACAGGAACAAAAACAAGAACAAGAACCATGTCATACGACGATTTTTTGGACTTCACAATCTAGAGCAGAGAAATCGTCTACAAGATCTATTGAGCAACCTTGGCCATCACTAATGCGCATTACCTTTCGGGCTTGAAAATGAGCTGAACGGGTCCTGCCTCTAGTTCTATATAAAGCGAAGTTTACGAGCATTTATGAATTAAGAAATCAAGAGAGAACAAAATCACAATATAATCTGAGTGATGCATTTGCATCGTGGTACCTTAGGGTACATCATACATAATTTGAGGATGGAACCACAAATGCGCTGGAATGGCGGTGTGCTTCTCTTTGGCATCGAAAGAGAAGGGTCACAGGGTTGGTCCACAGATTTCGGGGGCCCTAGGGCAAAACGATGCCAATGGACTCTTTCTTTAAAGTGGGAAAGCTTTCTTGGGGCCGAGGAGGAGGGGGCAAAGGCCCCCTACTCTAAAAAACACCTTAAAGCTATATATATTCAATATTTGTACTAAACAAATTTGTCCCATACTGTAGAGAACACCTTAAAGTTATATATCTTTAATATTTATGTTAAAAAATTGCCCCCTACTCTACAAAACACATTAAATATATATATATATCTATAATATTTGTGCTAAATTATAAAGATTAATCAAATAATGTGCATGATTAGCGTTCTTGGGCTTCTCAACAATGCCGGTCAAACTCTGTCAGTAGTTAACACATGAAACACATAAAACAATATAAGTATTGCAAGAAATATTATTGCAATGCAATAGCAAATTAAATGATTCGCACATTTGATAGCTCAACTGTCTTTAAAATCATGGTGAAGACATTGAAAACTACTTATTCCTATTGATCAAGAACATTATATACCATGATACTTATTTCTGCCAATCGCTCCTTGTGTACATATGACTGTGCAAACAATGAGTAGAAAGATAGATATATTAAACACTAAATTAATAAGAGAATGGAATAGTCTTCAAACATGTTGATGTGAACAAGTAAAACAATTAGAAATAAGAAGAGCGATGCTTGCGGAATGGTACAATTATGTGGTTGTGTTGTTAGTCTCTAGTAATTTTTGTGTTGTTAGTCTCTAGTAATGAATGTAGGGGTCCTGGAAAAGCGCCCCTCTGCCCCGCCCTATGTGCCGACCCTGAAGGGCTGGTAGCCAATGTGAGTCGTGAGTTGTTCCCCAACCAAAAAGAAACATAACCAACCATGAATAATTCGTCAAATCAATGCCGAGCACTTGGACTGATAGGACCTCGAAGGCTGCAACTAATGAAGAAGAGCTTTAGAGTGAATCCCTAATCCCTATTGAACTGAACCACTTGAGAAGTGATTGAAGTGGGCAGGAAAAATCAGCTGGAAGGTTGAAGGGCCAACATAGTGAAGAAGACGCCGGATGTGGTATTGCTGGAGGAAGAGACCGAGTAGACAACGGGATTATATACAAGCACCTCCACCAGCGGTCGACCCCGAGTGCCGCACCATTGCAATTAGTGGCGGAGGAACGACTGCTTTACTCATCACGTGACTTGAATGATTCAGAGGACGAAATCCAATCGCCCCTGGCGCTCTAATCGCCCACGACGCAGCGTGACACCCTTCGCATGCTTTCTGTTCTCGTCGCCTAGGAGATTTTCTCCGTGATATCGATTCTTGGTGATTAGGAATTGGATCGGATATGTATGGGCCTAGCGAGAAAATGAGCAGCGCAGTGGCTCCCTGAAACATGTCTACACTCAATGCGTGGGCTTTACTTGTTTTATAGGCCCGGTTAATCATAGCGGGCCAATTGTACCTTCAGAGTAGCTTCTCCTAGGGATATTACGGACCAATGTGAGATTGAGAAATATCCGATGGTGCCAGAAATAGCAGCAAGGAAGAGCGATCCAACGGTCGAAAATGATGAGGGCGCGAGAGAGAGCTCTTCTCTTAGCCTCGGTTATAATATCGCTAAATAGTATTATCGCAAATAAAAAATTTAGGGAAACAGCGGGACTCTCCTATAGTATATTGCAAACTTTGTTGGGTGGCAACATGTATTTGATCTGATGGGGGCAGGAGTAACACTGCCCTCCTAGCCGTGTAACGCGGAACATGTTGGCGGTGATTCTACAGGGCCTGGTGTCGATCATGACCGCTGCGGACGCGCAATCCTTTCCCTTTCGGCACCTTATACTACAGCCTCTCGTTCCAGGTGTCACTCAACACTGTTTCCTGCTTCCACATAATTATCATGCACGCTACGCTACAGGTTAGAATGATGATGCACACGCGCAGCAGACACGGACACGGTCGATCATTTCGGCGGAAAGCAGCCTTGGTTTCGGTTTCGCGCACGGAACCGTCGGTTTTCCAACACAAGGCAGATCGAGCCATACATCAGCCGAGACCCGCCGGAGTGGGCGGGATCTACCACGAAGACACGGCCTTTTTTGGAAGCTTGCACCTTGTCCATGCAGCGCCAAGACATGAGCAGACGCCGAGATACTCCGAGACATTGTTCAAATGACTCCCGGTGTTCCCGCGTAGACGTGTACTACTTCCGGACATCGTGTAGAAAACGTGACATGTTTTGTCTGTTAGATAGATCTCAATGTGACAGAGTCCAACGGCCTATAACGTCCCTAACTGCGTCCTGATCGGGGCGCCCAACCCTATCTGGTTGGTGGGCCTCTGTCGCCGCGCTATATAAAGTGGTGGGGGGCTGACAGCGCACGGTACGAGGTTCGCCGCTGTGCCAATCACCTCACCTACATTCCTACCGATCCAGGGTTAGCGCGAGCCGACGGGAAGCACCGTCACCACCGCACACCCACGCCGTCGCCCCCCCTTTCTCCCCATGGCCAACGACGGCGGGTCCAGCTCCAGCATTCCCTCTGGCTCGTGCCTATCGAGTCAGGGAGCAGGTAGTTCATCTTCTCTCTGACCTCTCTCTCTCTCTTTCTAATCTAGATAGACAAGGTAAAGTGCTACTGCTAGATCTAGACTAGTTACACAGCAAAGTATTCTATCAATGGTATCAGAGCACTAGTTGCTAGATCTTTCGGTGCAAAAGAAAAGAACAAAAGGTAAAAACCTAGATCTAAAGTGCGCCTGCCCTAGGGCCGCGCCGTTCCTCTCGACCTAGATGAGCATCAACTAAGGCATCTAGACGAAGAACAAACCCCTTCGGGGGCAAAGAAATCCCAGATCTAAAGCCCCAAAAAGGAAACCCCAAACCCCAGATCTAACCCATAGATCCCCACAGATCCCCAAAATAAAAGTCAAACACAAAAAAAAAGGGTCGCTCCGGCCATCGCCGGGAAAGGATCTGCCCCCCACCTCGGCCACTTGACGACGGTGCACCCACCCTCGGGTGGATGCACGCATCGGCAAGCAGCCAAGGGGGAGGCCTCTCTGGTCTCTGTTGCTCGAAAGGGGAGATGGGAGATGAAGAAAAAAATGGGGGCTAGGGTTTTCGTGGGGGGCGGGGGGCGTTTTATACGGCCGAAAGGCACGGACAGCCGCACGATCTAAACCCTAGCGAGCGGACGGTCCAGATCGAAGCCATGGCTGGCGCTGCGGGCGATGATAGGGCTAAGCGCCAGCGGCCAGGCCGCTGGCTGGGCTGGTCAAGGGCGGGCAGCGAGCAGTGAGCCGTGGCGGGTCTTTGGCGGCTCTTGGCGGCCATGGGTTGTTGTGCGCTGCTCACAGCAAGGGCCCAACAGGGCATAACTGCACAGTTTTTTTTTTCTGTTTTTCTTTTTAGAGCTGTTTTTTAATTGTTTTTTGCTTAGTTTTAAGCATATTTTTAACATAGTTTTCTCTATTCAATATTTCAACTGAATATTTGACCAGCGAATATGAAAGAGGCAGAATTTTTCTGTAAAGTTTAAAGTTTATGAAAGTCATTATAAATGTTTCCGCTGCAAATAGTTGTATTAAATTGCAATAATGCAATAAAAGTTTGTTTAAATTTTTGTTATAAAAGATGTGACAAAGTAATTAAATATGATTGTGTCCTATGTTATTAATTGACCAACGTTATTAATAAGCATGATCATGATCGTTTTCATTGAGTATTAAAGGTGCATTTAACTTTATTTCTACCCAACGGTGATGTAATTTTAAATAGCACAAACAATTGCATGCTTAATTTATATCAACATTGGATTAATGCATACAGTTGTTTTGGTTATCTCACATCTTTTGTGATTTTCAGGAGGTCTCAACCCCATGAGCTATTTGAAGGACATCCCACTGCTAAGGGGGGACAACTACTCCGAATGGAGGAAAAAGGTTGATCTGGCGTTTGTATGCGACGAAGTGGACTGGGTGGTTGACACCAAGCAACCAGTCAAGCCTGCTGACCCTGTGAGGGGCGATGCTGAGGAAAGTGCTGCGTTTGAAAAGAGAAAGAGGGAACATGCTCCTTTAGAGCTGGCCTACTCGATAAACAATCAAAAGTGGGTGAACGTCAACAAGAAATGTTTGGCTTTTGTAAAGAACACAATTGAGAACGCTATAGTGGGCTCAATTGGAGAGTGTGCCTCTGTGGGAGAATACCTTGCAAAGATAAAAGAGCCAGTTTACTGGCTCTTCAAAGATGTATGCAACCCAGCTGTTAAAACAGCTGGTGACAGAAAAGTACACGGGAGGGCCACACGGCATAAGAGAGCACATCTTGAGGATGTCAAACATGGCATCCAAGCTGAAGCCCATGGATGAGGACCTTGAGCTAAAGCCTGCACTTCTGGTGCACCTGGTGATGGCCTCTCTTCCACAGCCATTCGAGAACTTCGTAATCAACTATAACATGTCCCCTGAAAAGTGGGATATTGAAAAGACCATTGGGATGTGCTCCCAAGAGGAGGAAAGGCTGAAGGCCCTTCACGGTGGTTCCTTGAACTTCGTGAAGGACAATAGGAAGAGGAGCTTCACCAACAGTAACCATGGTGGTTCACCTTCCAAGCCACATGGCAAGGGCCCACAGCAGCACCAGCATCAGTACCAGCAGCCCACCCGTGGGGAAAAAGACCAGTGCCACCACTGCAAAAAGGTTGGCCACTATAAGAAGGATTGTCCAGTATGGCTGAAGTCCATAATGGCCAAAAACGGTAAAGATATAGTCTCTTTTGTTAATGAATCTCTGTATGAAAAGTTTTCTAGATCTACTTGGTAGATTGACTCTGGTGCAACTGTTCATGTTGCCAACTCTTTACAGGGGTTCCATTCGACAAGGATTTTGCCAAAAAGAGAAAGACTCATTGAAGTGGCGAATGGGATTGAAGCAGAAGTGGAGGCTATTGGCGACATTCCTCTGGAGCTGGCTGATGGCTCTTCTCTTTTGCTTAAGGATGTTCTTTTTGTTCCTTCCATTCATAGAAATTTAATAAGTGTGTCGTCCTTGGACAAAGATTCATATGAGTGTTATTTTGGACATGGCAAATGTGTCATTTGGTTAAAAGATATTTGTGTGGGTGTTGCTACCCTACATGACAAGCTATATCTATTATCTTTGCATGAGAAAGTATTTTCTGTGTGTGATGTGAATGAACAAGTTCCCTTGTCGAACAAAGATCAAAAGAAAAGAAAGCGAACTCTTGACTCATCGAAGTTATGGCACTGCATATTAGGCCATATTTCGAGGGGAAGAATAGAAAGCCTCGTTAAAAATGACATTCTTCCTTCGTTAGAGTTCTCAGACATAGAACAATGCATAGATTGCATTAAAGGAAAGTATGTAAAACAAATTAAAAAAGGGTGCAAACCGAAGTATAGCTACACTAGAAATAATCCACACGGATATTTGTGGACCGTTTCCGGTGAAAAGTGTGGATGGCTATGATTCATTCATAACATTCACGGATGATCACTCCCGATATGGTTATATATATCCAATTAAAGAAAGATCTGAAGCATTGGATAAATTTAAAGTTTTCAAAGCTGAAGTAGAAAATCAGCATGATAAAAGAATTAAGATAGTTCGGTCCGATCATGGGGAGGAGTACTACGGTCGGCATACTCCATATGGTCAAGTACCAGGACCCTTTGCAAGGTTCCTGCAAGAAAATGGAATAGTCGCCTAGTATTCTATGCCGGGTGAATCTCAGCAAAACGGAGTAGCTGAAAGGCGTAACTGTACCCTTATCGATATGGTGCGCAGCATGATGAGCTATTCCACCCTCCCATTGGGATTGTGGATGGAGGCACTTAAAACCGCCATTCACATTCTCAACAGAGTACCAAGTAAATCGGTGCCCAAAACACCGTATGAATTGTGGACAGGCAGAGTCCCCTCTCTGCACCACTTGAGGGTCTGGGGGAGCCCAGCTGAGGCAAAAGTTTTCAATCCAAACATTGCAAAGTTAGACCCAAAAACAGTATATTGCCACTTCATTGGCTATCCAGATAAGTCAAAAGGCTATCGTTTCTATTGTCCCGACAGATACACAAAGTTTGTAGAAACGAGACATGCAGTCTTATTGGAGGACGAATTGATGAGTAGGAGCACGGTAGCTCGGGAAATTGATCTTGAGGAGAAGAGGGTGTATGCACCTAATCCGATGACTTAGGAGCCATTTTTCTCGCTACCTGTTGTGCCACCATCTACAACCCCTGAGGTTGTGGTGCCAGCACCTGTTGTGACTCCACACGTGACAACAATGGGCGAAAGTTCGGAACCTGCCCATCGAGCCACAGAACCTTGTTGAGCACCACGAAAGGGAGCCAGAACAGCCACATACTGTAAATGTGTCTGAACCCGAGGCAAGAAATGAGCAAGAGTCTGATGAACTCAGAAGGTCTAAAAGAGAACGAAGACCAGCCATTTCCAAAGAAATTTACAAAGTCTACAACGTAGTTCATATGGAGGGCGATCCTACCTCATATGAAGAAGCCATGAGTAGCCCTCACTCAGCCAAGTGGGTGGAGGCAATGGAAGATGAAATGAAATCAATGAGTTCCAACAATGTTTGGGACTTAGAGGAAATTCCTAAAGGAGCCAAAACAGTAGGATGCAAATGGGTCTACAAAACAAAGTATGACTCCAATGGGAATGTAGAAAAATACAAAGCTAGACTTGTGGCAAAAGGCTTTACGCAAAGAGAAGGCGTAGATTACAATGAGACCTTTTCTCCGGTCTCATGTAAGGACTCCTTCAGAATCATCATGGCACTAGTTGCACATTTTGATTTAGAGTTGCATCAAATGGATGTTAAGACGACATTTCTAAATGGAGATTTAGAAGAAAATGTTTATATGAAACAACCCAAGGGTTTTTTCATGGAGGGGAAGGAACATATGGGATGCCGCCTAAAGAAATCCATTTATGGGTTAAAGCAAGCCTCTAGGAAGTGGTATTTAAAGTTTAATGATACAATTAAAAGATTTGGATTCAAGGAAAATGTTGAGGACAACTCATTTATGCAAAGTTCAAAAGTGGGAAATATATTTTCCTAATTTCAGATGTGGATGACATCACCTTGCTAGCAGTGATGTTAGTCTACTACTAGAGACAAAGAAGTTCTTGTCATCAAATTTTGACATGAAAGACCTTGGTGAAGCTTCTTATGTTTTGGGCATAGAAATTCACCGAGATAGAAAGAATGGAGTGTTAGGACTGTCGCAGAAAGCGTATTGTGAAAAGATTTTAAAGAAATACAATATGCATGCGAGTAATGCAACACCTGCTCCCATAGTCAAAGGCGATAGTTTTGGAAAATCCCAATGTCCAAAGAATCAATATGAGATCGATCAAATGAAGTCAGTACCATATGCTTCGGCTGTTGGAAGCTTACAGTATGCACAAGTGTGCACTGCCTACGACTTAGCTTTTATCACCGGGGTACTCGGTAGATATCAAGAGAATCCAGGCATAGAGCACTGGAAGATGGTAAAGAAAGCTTTGTGTTATGTGCAAGGCAGAAAAGGCCTCATGCTAACATATAAAAGATCTGATTCCCTAGAGATAAAAGGGTATTCAGATGCGGATTTTGCGGGAGATAAAGACGACAGAAAGTCCATGACAGGGTATGTCTTTACTCTCGCAGGAGGTGCTATTTCGTGGAGAAGCGCCAAACAGTCGATAGTTGCATCATCTATGATGTATGCAGAATTTATAGCATGTTATGAGGCCATGGGACAGGCGTTATGGTTAAAAAAAATTTGCCCGACTTGAAAGTGGTTGACTGCATCAGCAGGCCACTAAAGATGTACTGTGACAACGAGCCCGCACTATTCTATGCTCACAACAACAAGTCGAGTAATGCTACAAAGTCTATAGATATAAAGTATTATATTGTGAAGGACAAAGTCCAGGATTAAACTATAAGACTCGAGCATATAAGGACAAAGGATATGCTTACGGATTTGCTAACGAAAGGCTTACCACCCAATGTGTTCAAGGAACACATAGCCGGCATGGGTTTAATGGGAAGCCTATGACACCTGGACTACAGAGGCCCTAAAGTAACAGGATTTATTTCAAAACAGAAAGGTATATAGTGGCTGTCTGATTCTATCGGTAATTGAGCTGAGACGATGAAACATGCTCTATGTATCAATCTGTGATGAAACTAGTAAAGTACAAAGTTAAAAGTAAAGTCGAGATCTAGAGGGAGAATGTTAGATAGATCTCAATGTGACAGAGCCCAACGGCCTGTCACGCCCCTAACTGCGTCCTGATCGGGGACGCCCAACCCTATCTGGTTGGTGGGCCCCTGTCGCCGCGCTATATAAAGTGGTGGGGGGCTGGCAGCGCACGGTACGAGGTTCACCGCTGTGCCAATCACCCCACTTATATCCCTACCGATCTAGGGTTAGCGCGAGCCGACGGGAAGCACCGCCACCACCGCACACCCACGCCGTCGCCCCCCTTTCTCCCCATGGCCAACGACGGCGGGTCCAGCTCCGGCATCCCCTCTGGCTCGTGCCTATCGAGTCAGGGAGCAGGTAGTTCATCTCCTCTCCGACCTCTCTCTCTCTCTCTCTCTCTCTCTCTCTCTCTCTCTCTCTAATCTAGATAGACAAGGTAAAGTGCTACTGCTAGATCTAGACTAGTTACACAGCAAAGTATTATATCATCGTCCTGTCATATATTCCCTCCGTTTTAAAATATAAGATGTTTTAGGTTTATGAAGAGAATGTATTTAGTCTTGTTTTAGTATATAGGTTCATTCATGTTTGGAGTGAATCTAGACACTAACAAGTCTAGATACATTTGCTTCACAAAGTTAAAACATCTTATATTTTGAAACGGATGGAGTAGAATTCAGTTAACCATGGATTGGATGTGTACAAGATAGACTGAAGCTAGCTTTGCGACTTTCGGTAGTTTATACAGTACCGCTTAACGTGCATACATGTTCAGGTGCGAGTGCGACACCTGAGATCGGATGAACTGTTGATATACCTAAACTGTCCATAGTCTAGCACGTGCACGTGTTTGCGTGAGTGGTTATGTCGTGGTCTGTGATAAGAAATCTCTTGACAAAAAGAAAGAAAGATTGCTTATATGCTGATTTTACTAGTGTTGGCTGTGTGTGGATAAACATCCTCCAAAATGACCGCCAATTTGACAAAACGTGTGCACGTGTGTGGGGGATATTAATTGGCATCTCATTACAAAACTAACTCTTTCTGGCAAAAGGTTGGACCTCACAAAAAGTTGACTTGGTAAAATATTATTCTAGTATGGTTCTTTTATTTAATTATTATTTACAAATAAATATCATATCTGACCGCCGCTTATTTGTATGAGATGTACTATATAAACAATAATTATGATTCTTTTACATTGTACATGGTGCTTTTGACATGTCTCTGAAGTTTCATGAAGAAAAGATTCTTGTTATAAAAGGTAACTTTTAGAGCATTGGATTTGCTTTTTTTCCCCGATCATAGAAAATATCGTTTTTCCATAATATTTACGTGTGGACATATTATTGACATTTAAAAATCTTTTTTCCATATTATGTGTTGGATCTTTTTGAAACTCTCTCTCTCTCTATCTGATATTGACTGGTTTTCATCGTTAGACTAATTGAAATGGGCCACGGTGCCATATCACGAGCACACTAATATCTCTATATCAACACTAGATTTAGGGGTGCTTGGCATGCATCGACCCGTGGCTCTCACCGATATAATATATATTATATAACACTAAAAAATAGAAAAATGATAACATGTTTACAAATCCGCTAACACCATGCTTGAAACGTCAGTGGATGTCATATTCTCGCAATGATAAAAGTTCTGCAAGAAAACTTATAGTAACCTTGGAGAAAACAAAGAACATAGTAAACATAATTATTAGAACCAACACAAAATTCCTTGTTCACTCTTCCTTGCACTCAACATCCCAGGGGTATAAGCAACAGATGGCTCAGCATTGACAAATATTTTCTGCATCGGTAGATATCTTTACTGTACTATAAATGCACACGAGCATCTCGACATGTTTAGTGTATACTTTCACATCAACTACAAAATGGAAGAACGCCATCTTCTGAGCCAAGATTCTCAACCAGCAAGGTACAAACATCCACTTACAATCCGTACCACCAAAAGTTGCCAGTTCTGAAAAGCAAAAGCAGAAGTCAGGCACCAACTAAGCTAAAGACACACAGAAGACCAATAACAAAGAGAACATGCTTTATTTCTACTCGATATCATGAAGATAAGTCAATGATTTACTCATAATGATTTAACTGAACAATCAAAGTACATGGTACACATATGACCTACTATTTACTCCTCTCCGAAACTTCCAAGAGTATACAAAAATTGCACATAAGATGTATGGAAATCATTTCAGATTTCATACCTGATTCTGATGTAGGTTTTATCCTTCTTGCCCTGTCCATCCTCCTGAGTTTTCTACAATGACAGCCTGCGCCTACAAATGTTATATAGAATACCTAGCATATAATACATAGAGACGCACCACACAGATTAATACATGGGAGGCTGTTTCGCTAGCAAGAGTAGAAGCTACATATTATCTGTCAAGCTTGTGGATGGCGCATGTGGCTGATTTGGATAATCAAGCATGGATGAACCAAGCTAGTGTATATGGCAAGTAAACCATAACAAATGAGAAAACCTAGCACAAAAAATGCAAGTAGATGTGCTTAACATGCATGTAATCACCTCTTCATATTCAACCTAAGGATGTGACTCTTGGAACAGGCTCCCTACATGGATGAATCTTTAACATCTTTCACAATGATATATAAAACGACAAAGGAATACCAAATCACAGAAATTCATGGCCTATATAAAATAGTAGGTGAGCCTATGATCCGGGTTTTCGACTGATGGCTGCGTCTATAGGAGAGTTGTTCTAGGAGCAATCTGTTTATGAGATATATCGAGTAAAAAATTAAAAAACATTGATAACAGACGGCTTAGCAAACCATTGAAAATCCTAATCAAGGTTCATTATGAATGAACATTCTGATTATAACTTAGAAATCTGAAATAAAAATCCAAACAGAGTACCAAACACGAGTTATCTTTATTCCAGCACTAAATCTCTATTCAAATGAGATGAATGCCCAAGAGTGAAAGAACAAAGCTCTATTCAGTAACATACCAGCCTAGAACTTTGAATAAGCAACCTGTCAGAGTGGACGACGGTGTTCAAAAGGGGAGCGATTATTAAAATTGTACAACTCTTAAATTCTTCTTTGATTGTCTTTTGTATAAGAGCATCGGTTCGAACATCAACTGTTGTTGCCTCATCCAGAGCAAGTATCATTGCCCTTCGTAGCAACGAGCGAGCTAAACTCAGCAGCTGTCGATATCCAACACTAAAACAGTGCTTCAAAAACCTGCCAACAAAGGATTCTCAATGAAAATATGCGTATTGCATATTATTAAAGAACTAGTGATCTATTGTAAAAGGTAAAAGGGATCCAAAGCTTCTGGTTTAAATGTTTATTCAGCATTCTGGATACTGAGAACAACAATAGTCTACTATTTAGGAATCCCTTTACAATATTCTAAAGAAACTCCCGGGACTTATATTGCTAGACATGTATGAGTTCCATGTGCCATAGTTAGGCTGGCACCATAAACAGATAAATTTATGCAAGTGATTATCATTTGTCAAAAGAACAACATTTCCAAGAATATATTAACTATATGAGATAAATTAAGGCAAAAGTATAGCATACCTCAACATCTAGTCCTCATTTTGCCAAATGAATATGTGCTAAGTTGATGAAAATAAATAAATAAATAACACAAAAAATGATATAGATTAGAACCTGTTTTCCATTATACATCTTTTCGCTTTCGCAAACGAATTTGCAAGAGATTTTGACAAACCTTCAGCTTGTCAACCTGTAATGTTTTATGGAATTAATATTGAGGTACCAACCATGTGTCTTTTAAAAAAAGGAGTACATGGAGATAAGTTTTAAATCAGAAATCCAGATTTATGAAATCTAAAGCACTGATAAAAAAGGGAGAAAACATGAAAGTAAGCTGAATTAAATTTAAAATGATGAAAGTGATACCTTTTGAAAATGAGTCGCCCGGATGTATTGATTTCTATACAAGGTCTTCCATTCTGGAACACAGACTTCTTTAATACAAGGTCCTCCATTCTGGAGCATAGACGAACCTTAGCAACTGCAACTTTGAAGTCCTATAAAGAGTAACATAATTTAGAAACGAACTGCAGAATCTAGCTCTCGACCTTTTTGAGATGATAGTACCAAAACACACACAAGGTTTCTATCCAGGTTTACCGCAGAGGTAAGCCTCACACTACATTAGCAAGATTTAATGTTCTAGCCACTGTACAGATTAGGAGGTCAAATCACATGGCGACTCATGTACAAACCTGAAGCTTAAAGTAACTAAATGCACCGGAAAATCAGAGCCAACATTAGATACTCCAAAACGTAAATTTGAATGGGATACGCTTATACATAGGATATGAAATTTTTAAAAGAAGAGGCATCATATACTCCTAGGCATGAGCAAACATACGCTTGCAGTTAGAATTGAGCACGTAGGAAAAGTACCTATTTTCATGGCAGTAGATCAAAAACAGAAGACATTTTCTAAAATGAAATTGAAACTGTCGTTCCCGTAGGATGTACATGAAATTGAATTACCTAATTCCGATATGGCAAGGCGGCGGTCTAGGATGCAGCATTCATGTGGACTGCGTCGTCGGCTCGTCGCTGCGACAACGGCATCGTTCAGGCTGTAGTATCCACCAACTGCCATTTTCCTGGGTCGGTATGTCCCCTGAAACTTGGTCATATTGTCACCTTTCTTAATAGAAACAATCATTATATTTTTAGTTCTATTTATGAACATGGATAACTCGATTATCACGTGGGACAAGGTTATTTCAGACTTGCTACAGTCACCAAAATCATCATAATTCATGAATCTCAGTCTGGTCTACCATGTAGAAGCTAGCACATTCAGCAAGATGTGTAAGTGTATGGAAAATACTACAACGTTGGTTCCATTGGATTGGATTCCAGTCTGTCCGTGCACTTCATTTCCTCCGTCGCTGGAGTCTACACTGCATCGTGTTGTTCATGCACATAAACAGGATGAAATTCAGATATTGCGGCATGATGAATCAAGTTAGTCAATGCAATAAAGGCCTTTCAAATTAACATGCTAGTGAATCAGAATGCTTTGTTAACTATTTATTAAACTGAACTGTACATTCATCAGAAAAACAAAGTTCAGTGTCCATGCTAGCTCTAATATATCAATGCTTGATCAATCTAGCATTTCTAAAAACCTCAGATGCTACGTGTCCATCGAAATCTTTTCTGAAATCAAAACATGTTACATGTTCTGACATGAATGATAAGTGATTGGCTGCCACCCATTCAAAAGATAACAAAGAGCAATCAGAGGTGGTGTATGCATCCCAACAAGCTTATGGGAGACAATTCTCATATACAACCACTGTTGTATCAAGAAACAAATGCTATATCAGAGATTACTAACGTTAATAGCATATCTTTATCTGACAAGGTATTTCACTAACCAAATAAAAAGAAAACTATTATGTTCAATACCACGAATGTGAATCATTGCATAAATATTGGAGAGGCGTACCTCAACCGTTTGATCTCATTGAGAGTGAACATGAACCTCTACTGTGAGGCTCTTGACGCATAGCCCGGTGATAAATCCTCTAATTATTTGAAATACAAATTGTACCAAGAAATCATTCGATCAGTATGATCCATATATATATCTGTACATGCAAGTCACACACCGGAGCTCTATATATATAAAAAGAAATTAATATCCATCATAGCCTTCGTGGATTTTCATCAAACATATGATAGGCATTAAACAAAAATAACCTGCACAAACAAAACATGCAAATATTTGTTGGATTAAAGGTGCAACCTGAACAAAGAGAGGAGTGAGTACTTGCAAAGAAGGGATTGAGAAATTCAGAGGCATCTAGGCCGAGAGGTAGGAGTGGAGGAAGCGGGAATGGCCAACCAGTGCACGTGAAGAGTGCCAGGGATGGGGAAACATAGCATATCATTCATCTTCTCCTCTTACCCCTATCTCCCATTTCTCCATCCTTCTCCTCTGTCATGGTGGGGGAACCAAATTTACCTGCAGAAACTCAAGGTTACATGGCTGTAGCTCTAGAGAAGATGAGGCAAGATAGAAAAGGGGCGGTGAAGGAGATCGTGTACCTACAGACAAGATGGAGACGCCCGGGAGGTTTCTCTCTACAGGCAGAGGGCGACGACGGCAGCGGCGTGAAAGGCTCGGCGTCGATCCTCCTCCACATCTTATCCTCCTCATCAGCCTTGGTCGTCGGCCTCCCCGGCGAATCTAAGCCAAGAAACACATAGCGAGGGAGGGTGGAGGAGAAACGTGATCATGGCGGTGGCGGCGATGTTGGTCGGAGGATGAAGAGGATTGGAGGAGGAGAAATCACGCATGGATTGGGGGAGGAGAGAACGTGGGAGGAGGGAGACGCAGCGGGCGGGTGTAGAGCGGCGCCGCCACACGCAGCAGGAGAAGGGGCACGAGCGCACGCGCGAGGACCAGATAGGGTTTCAGGGGGCGGGTGTGTTTGCGCGATGACTTTTATATGAGACGGTGAAAATTGATCAACGGCTTTCACGGCTTAGTGATTCAATCGGAAGGCTCCTAAAATCTAATTTACCAGGGAGCTCCTTGAGGGGGCACCAATTACATCTTTAGATACATCGAAGGTAGTCCACAATCTAATTGAAATGGGCAAATTTTTGGGAGATCCAACTCAAAGCATAGGGAGGGAGTGTTGTGATGATTTAAAAGGTCATAGTGTATTTTTCTCATGTTTCTAACACCAAATCGAGGCGATGCAACTCAGGGACGAGCACACAAAGGATCGATAGATCAAGGGCTCCCATCAACAAAATAATCATAGCTATTATTGCTCATTTTCGCCTTTTCTATTTTATAGGCAACACATATCGGTAGGATGTTTTGTTCCTCTTGATAATTTTGCATTTGGTTCCTCGTTTTGTGTCCCTAACTAAAAAAAAAAAACTAAGGCCTCGTCCAAGGAGGCGTGGATGCTAAACCATGCATGGTGCGCTCGACTTATTGTATATATAGTCTTGCACAAATAAAGAAATATCATAGCAGGAGAGGCTGAACATGTTTGTTAACCAAGCCATAAAATGGACAAAGCCAAGTAGGGAAACAAATCATCATAATCCAGCGACGCCATCCCGCCTTAGGCCAAGCCTCAATATATGAGGTTGTACACAATTGTGTTGTGTTCAACATGTTTTGCAATTCATTTTGAAAAAACCCTACCCAAAACACAAGGAATTATTGAATCCCGAAGAATACAATGCACTTTTTTTTGGGCAAGAACAATATTAGTATCATAATTTATACACTACAGTAACATTTGATGTTCACATCACCTTTGCAAGTCTTTGCAAGTCAACGCCCTTTGCACATCATTCACGTCGTGTTGTGCCCTCTGCTGGGGGGCCTGACCTCCTCACCACGTCGTCTCGTATTGGGCTTAACTATGGGAGTGTCTACGTCTCAGGCGTTTGAGAAATAGTTATTTCTCAGTCGCTGACGTCATTGTCAATTATAAGCAAGTTTCAGACGTCCGAGAAATAGTTATTTCTCAGTCGCTGACGTCGTTTTCAATTATAAGTAAGTTCCAGGCGTCTGAGAAATAGCTATTTCTCAGTCGCTGGCCATTGTCAATTATAAGCAGTTGCAATCGGGACCTGGAGCTCGTTACAAGTAAGTTGCAATCACCCTCCACCTCGATGGGTGCTTAGTTACAAGGAAGTTGCAACTGGGACCCAACAGAGCTCAGTTACAACCAAGTTGTAACTAGCCCATCCGGCGGGGCCCCAATTACAAGCAAGTTGCAACTGGCCCGCCGATGGAAATCAAGTCCCCCCCTGAAAGAACATGTGGGCCCCCATGTGTGGTTTTGGTAATTAATGACAATCTTTATGGACTAATGTGTGTATTAAGTTATACTTGTAGGATTTGTCCATTAGCATCGCTTGGAGCATGTGTTGGATTCAAGGTCAATGAAATGAGAAGAAGATGTGTTGTGCAAGCTCAAAATGCACCATCTATAGAAGATCTCATGTTTGATGCTTGCCATTCTCAGTGATCATGGATCGATGATGAGGAATTAAGAAAGGAGTTACATCTTGAGAAGGGCAAGATCGTCTATATCAAGCTCAAGTGGAATGCTCAAGGCAAAGGTATAATCTTGATAGGTTTTCCCTTTTGCCAGTCTCATATTGTTAGTAGGAGACCGGGTTTAGGATAGATAGTCGTACTATCAAGAGGGGCTCTCGAATGAGTAACTCGTTCACTTTGTTAGGAGAGAGCTCAAACCTTTGCATATTTGCATCATCATATTTGGTTGTTATTTGGTCTTATCCATGTGAGGATATAGAGCTTGTCGTAATCTCCATAACAAGCTCTTGTTCATCAAAATCGGATCTTCCGTTTGTATCTTGTTGCGATTTTGATCTTGGCGGCTTTTCGGTTTCTCACCAAGTGAGGTATCTCACATTATTATACATGATACATTCTCACTTAGTGATAACCAATATTTTCACATTTCATAGGGTAACTCATGTCGTCCTTTTCCAGCATAATTGGAATCGGGTGATCGGAGTTACCAATCAAAAGTTATAGAGGTTACCTAGCGCCGGTAGAGGTTTTGGCAAGTTGCCAATGTCACTGCCCTCCTAGGTATCAAAATGAGTAATAGCATTTTAGTACCTAGCACCAGAAGGTTTTGACAAGTTTTCAAAGTTAAAGGCTAGGTACCAAAAATGGTACCGCATTTTAGTACCTAGCGCGGCAGAAGGTTTTTTTACTTCATTATTTGGATCTATCCTCCCTTGCTGGACTATGATGTTTCTTTGCATGATCTTGTAGAGGTTGTTGTTCTCTTCGAAACGAGCCCAAGATCATCGAAATCGGAGTCCGGATGCAAAGTTATGATTGTTTTCGTTCTATGATGACGGTTATTACTGGGACGGGATCCGTAGTACCGGGTTCAGTAATACCGCATTTTGGTACCAGGGAGCATAGAGAAAATCGTTTGGCGCCCAGAACCCCAGGGAATGTCCGGTGGTCTGGGAAAAGTCCGGTAGTCTTAGGAAATCATTGGATTTTGGAGGACCTATATAAGGGCCTTCTTCCCCAATGGTTCCTAACCATTCTTGCAAGTTTTCCCTCCATTGTTGACCTTCTTGAGCACTTCCTCTCAATCCTCTTATGATTCTTGCATATTCTTGAGGATTTGAAAGAGATCTAGATCTACAATCCCACCAATCAATCTCTCATCTAAGTGAGGGGAACATATTGGGATCTAGATCTTGGAGTCTTTTGTGGATTTCCTCCATAGTTCTTCCTCTCTTATTCCCCCATAAGCTTTTGTAGCTTTGGTGGAATTTGGGAGAGAAGGATTTGAACACCTTTGTGGTGTTCTTGCCATTTAAATTGGTGCATCGGTTTGAGTTCTCTCCAGGATTTGGTGAGTGAAAGTTGAAGCTTTTACTCTTGGGTTCTTGGAACCCTAGAAGGTTTGTTGTGTTGCAGGTTGAGGCCTTGGTGGTGTTTGTTGGAAGCCTCCAATTAAGTTGTGGAGAAGTGCCCCAACCTTGTGGCCTTTGTGGCGTTTGTTGGGAGCCTCCAATTAAGTTGTGGAGAAGTGCCCCAACCTTGTGAGAGGTTCAGTTGCCACCGAGCAAGTGCCATAGTGGAGCGTGGATCGATCCCGTTGGGGTGAGATTCACTGGAGAATAAGGAGGGCCTTTGTGGCGTAGGTGGTTAGATACCACCTCTCTCCAAACGAGGCGTACTCCATGTTGGGAGGAACTCGGTAAAATATCATGCGTCCCAGCATTCCTCGGTTATCTCTATACCCGAGCTCTTACTTATACTTTACTTTGTGATAGCCTTCATGCTTGAAGTATATATCTGCTATCACTTTGTTGTTTGTAGCATAAGTTGTTGGTGCACATAGGTGAACCCTAGATTGTTCTAGGTTTTGTGTTTAACAAAGTAAACGTTAGTTTTATTTCATGGTGTTGAGCCACTTTAGGAAAAGTTTTAATCGCCTATTCACCCCTCAGACGACATCCGTATCCTTTCACCTCCCAAAGTTACAAGGGTTTGGGGTTAGTCACAACATATTTACGATTAGCTCGGTGGTGATACATTGCCGATTACAAAGCAAATTACAAAATGATTCAAATCAAGTATATGTAGTCACGACCGATTGTAACTAGGGTTTCAGTCACACCATGCTTAAGTGACCGCTCAATACATTCTGTTACAAAACAAGTTGCAAATGACTCAAATCCAAAAAGTATATCCAATGACATGGATGCAATCTAGGATTTATCCACCATGCTTCGCCTCAAAACATTCTCGGTTACAAAGCAAGTTGCAAAATGACTGTACCATGAGGTCTCGCTGATGAGGTCCCCTCCTCCCGGTTGCAATCAAGTTACAGCTGTCCCTTAAGCGGGGCCCTAGTTATAAGCAAGTTACAATCAGGACCCGTCGAGATCGATCAATAAGTTGCAAATGCACCTCCACACGATGGGTGCTCGATCACAAGAGTTACAATGGGACCAATGAGCTTAGTTACAACCAAGTTGCACCTGGCCTTCAAGGCCCCGGCTACAAGCAAGTTGCAACCGCCCAATGGAAATCAAGTCCCCTCCCCAAGTTACAAGGGTTTAGGGGTTAGTCACAACATACTTGCGACTAGCTCGGTACATTCCTCATTACAAAGCAAATTACAAAATGATTCAAATCCAAGTATATTTAGCAGCGACAAAGTTGTAACTAGGGTTTCAGTCACACCATGCTTACATTACGGCGCTCAATACATTCTCTTACAAAACAAGTTGCAAATGACTCAAAATCTAAAAACAGTATCAACATGATTGCAACTAGGGTTATAGTTCATTGCAAACATAAGGGATCGGGTTCGAACGCCAGCGTCCTAACATAAGCAAGATGCAAATGACTAAAATCCAAAAATCCTAGTCACAACATACTTCAGACTGGTGGTAGTTAAATAGATTACGATTCTAAAGCAAAATTGCAAAATGAATCAAATCCAAAAATCCTAGTCATACATAATTGCAACCGCCTCAAAGGCGTTCTCGTTACAAGAAAAACATAAAATTTCAAAAACATAAAATGGATTTTGGAAAAACAACAGACCAATAAAAACCAAAAAAGAAAAAAGAAAATCAGAACATGAGAAAAAATAGCGAAAACTAATTACAAAAGTTCATTCATGCCCAAAATAGAAGAGAATTTTTTTGAAGAGATTTGAAATAGTTCATTCACGACATAAAACAAAAACATACCAAAAACGTGAACAAAAAACCTTAAAAAAGGAAAATTGGATTTTTGAAAAATCATAAACATCAACAAAAAACATCCAGAAAAAGAAAATGCACTCCTAGTTACAACAGAAACAAAATAACAGAAATAAAATAGCAAAGTAAAAAAAAACAGGCCAGTTGCCCATAAACGAACAACCCCATCTAGCACGGCGGCACATAGTGGATTCCAGGGTTTTCATACAACTAGCGCACAAGACAGTATTAATAAATCAAAGGCCTACTTCAGCTTTCCGTTAAAAAGGTAAAAGAGACAGCCCACACACCACA
Organism: Avena insularis; assembly: GCA_023614405.1. Lineage (NCBI taxonomy): Eukaryota > Viridiplantae > Streptophyta > Magnoliopsida > Poales > Poaceae > Avena > Avena insularis. The sequence goes on from CM042685.1 coordinate 378,690,027, forward strand.
GAGTAACATAAAAAATAGACCGAATCGCGAAACAAATCGTAAGGCGGAACGCGCGCCTGAGAAATAAGCGCCTGAGAAATAGCAAATCCGCTTAACTATCTAATCTCCACCTAACGAAATCCCAGACACCACTAATCAAAGCGATCTAAATCCCCCGTCGTTGTCTCGGTTGCGTTTAAATTAACCGTCATAAACCCTCCCTCGCACAGCAAATTTTAACTCGTCGACACTGACTCGCTCAGCCAGCCCTGTCTATACACCAAGACCCGGTACCACTTGGCGCTGTCTCCTATGGCGCCACTCACCGGTATCCTAAAGATTGCCGGGCCTCATGAGCTCCGGACCACAGTCTGGCGGGTTGTTCTTCCAGCAGCATCACGCGTTCTCCCATGGGACCGGCTGGGCTGCGTTCACCTTGAAGTAAATGCGATCAAATCGTGGCACTAGCAAGTATACGTTCGCCACGTTTCTCCCATGGGACCGCTCTGCTTGCCTCGCCCGTCAGTTTCGTCCGTCAGGCACCAGTAAGGATCGTGGTTTTGCTTTTGCTAGTTTTGTGGCGTGGAGATAGATCAGGCCGGCTAGAGAGTTACTAGAGAGTTACCATGGTGGCGACCAATAAATCGGCGGAGGTCACGTAGTGGCGGTGGAGGTGACGACGACCGCCAAACCATGGTAGCCGTAGCGGCGAGACGGCGGTTATCCGAAGCGGGAATAGAAATAAATTATACTTGAAATCAAGCGGGAGCGAAGAAGGTACAAAGGCTTGAAATCATTAAGGCGCGGTTTGGAATCATGCGACTTTTCTCCTACCTTTTTCGCGGAACTCCCGCCCTTGAACTCCAAAATGGTATACGCCCGCATTGGCTTTCCGTTTCCGGTATAAATACATTACGGTAGAGTCTAGAAGTCTAGGTGCTGATAACGTGTAAGAAATCGTAGAAAAGCGATGGAAAGAATCAACAACTTTATTGATCAGGATCAATCCTTATATAGTATACATTAGGGCGCCTCAAAGGACGCCCGATTACAATGTCGGTTTTGGAGGCGGCGCTCGAGTTGTAAATAAAGGCGGTTCCCACGTACGTGGGATTACAAGTGTGGACTAAGCGGGAATTATTCCTCAATTAATAATTATTAATTATTCATAACAAAATTAACCCATTAAACCATCCCCTCGCGCTGCGGCAGCTTAGCGTCGACACCGACTATCTATACCTCGCCAAGACCCCAAGACCACTTGGCGTGCCTCCGTGGCGCCACGGTCATCCTCCGGGCCTTGGCGACATGGTGCCCTGGTCCAGCCGGCTGAAACGCCTCCACTACGCCGTTCTCCCATGGGACCGGCTCGGATCCTTCACGCCTTCCGTCAAATCTAAATTAAAATCGCGCTCGTGGGCAACAGTGATCATGGTTGCTTTTGCTAGTTTTGTGGCGTGGAGATGAGATCAGCTGTCTCAGAAAGAGTTACTAAAGAGTTTCCCTACTTTTTATTCCATATCCACTAAACAACAATCCTTAAGTGATATTACATGGTTGTAGAAGACAATTAGAAACTTAATCTAAGGACATCAAACAAAGGAGAGAATGAAGATATGCCAAGAATTAATGTATTTATCATGTAATCTATTGTCAAAAAATATATGGATTGCTCCATCTAGATTATATTTGAACTTCATCATCATGGGAATCAAAGAAGTGATGAACTCTTTCATCGGTTTGCAATCTTCTCTATCTTGCTGAGCTTTCTTGATGGTTAATAAATATATCCTAAGCACACTTCTATTCTTATAAAACCAGGAGATGTTGGGCCTCAAGATGCGGGTGGTTAGTAGAATAGCAACAGTTCCACTTAAATTGGATTACCAAGGTTTGTGAACTCAGGAGGAAGTGGTTTGAGAATATCCTCTAAAGCAACTTTTCTGTAATCAAGATGAAAGTCTCTTATGTCCCCAACACCCAATACACTTGTCAGTGTATAGGTGCACCTAATTCAATTAGAAGACCGAGTGAAATACAAGTGGTATGGATAATTATAATTAGTAGCAGTGCGGAAACTAGCTGGATGGGAATTGTAGGAAAGGAAGACTAAAGAGCAAACTGAAATAAAGATGGCAACAAGCAAGGAATATAGCAGATACGGTTACTGACGGTGTTTCAATTCTTAGAAACAAGGCCTAGGGATCATACTTTCACTAGTGAATACTCTCATATAAATATCTTCTCTTCATGCAAAACTACTCTGAACTACTCTCGGTTGGACACTCTAATCCATGAAGTAGGGCTATAATGCCTTTTTACACCTCAAAGTTAAAGCTTCTTTCCCCATCTAGATAACCCCACACTATCACCTTGGCGCAAGATGGTTCCAACAAACACCACAATTTCATAGAGACATCCAAGTCCAAATATAACTCATAACAAATATTTGTAATCTCTGGCCTACAAGGTGCCACCACCGGTGTTTCACACCTCAACTTCACACACATGGGAAGCGAGTCATCTATTAAAGCACTTGAGTAGGAGAGTAGATCTACTTGATTACAAAGCTCATGATAATAATATGATCATGCATAGATAGAGAGATGAACACATAGCTACCCGATTAGAGCCCTTAGCCTCGGGAAGACTACTCACTTCATCATCATGAATCTGTATGGCATTGTGTGATAGACTTGACCTTCCTCCACATACCCTTTTTTCAATACTGGTTTACGAATCTTTATATCTTTAGCTGAGCTTTCTTGATGCGATTTGTCCGATGTCTCGCACTTCTATTCTTATATGGAGCAGATGTATTGGGCCTCTCAAGTGCGTTGGTTCGTGAGAATAACCTTAAAGTTTCCCTTAAGTTGGATTACCCCGAAGGTTTTATCGAACTTTCGGGGGAGGAAGTGGTTAAAGAGTATCCTCTCAAGCAACTCTTTTACGCAATCTAGATACAAGAAGTCTCTTATAATCCCCAACACACCCAATACACTTAGTCGGTGTATATGGAATTGCACTAGTTAGATGAAGAGATATTGAAATACAAGTGGTATGGATAATTATAAGTGGTAACGGTGCCAGAAACTAAGCTTGATGGTAGCAGGGAAGAGAGACTAAAGGCAGAAACTGAGAATAAAAGATACAGCAACAAGCAAAAAGATGTATGAGCGAGATGCTGGTTGCAAATGGTGTTTCAATTCTTAGAAACAAGTCCTAGGGATCATCCTTTCACCCCAGTGAACACTCTCCCATATAAGCCTTCTCTGGCATGATACTACTACTGAACTACTCTCCGGTTGGACACTCTAAATCCCCATGGTAAGAAATTTATAATAGCCACACCTCAAAGTTCGCCTTTCCCATCTAGATAACCCCACTATCACCTTAAAAGCGCAAAAGATGGTTTTCCAACAAAACACCACAATTTCATAGAGACATCCATGTCAAATATAAACTCATCAACAAATATTTGTAATCTCTAGCCTAAGTGCCACCCACGGTGTGAACTCTTTGTCGGCTTCACACACATGGGGAGAAGCCGGAGATCTATTAAAGCACTTAGGTAGGAAGGTAGATCTACTTGATTACAAAGATCATGCTTTAATAATATGATCAGCATGCATAGAGAGGATGAACACAAAGCTACCAGTGGTAGAGCCCTTAGCCTGGGGAAGAACTACTCCTTCATCATATGCAGGAATCGTAAGCAACATTTGATGAACTTGACCTTCCTTCTCACACATACCCTTTTTCCATCGCGGTTTGCGAATCTTCTCTATCTGTCTTGAGCTTTTCTTGATTGTTGTCACGATGTCTCTACAGCTTGCTTCTATTCTTATAGACAGATGTTGGGCCTCCAAGTCGCAGTGGATTTAAGTAGAATAAGCGTATACAAGTTTCCCTTAAGTGGATTACCCAAGGTTTTGTCGAACTTTCGGCGAGGGGAGAAGTGGTTAAAGGTATCCCCTCTCAAGAACTGCTGCCAATCAAGATCTGAGAAGTCTCTTATGTACAACTTGCACCCAATACACTTGTCCGGTGTATAGGTGCACTAGTTCGAGTGAAGAGATAGTGAAATACAGAGTGGTATGGATAATTATAAAAGTGGTAACGGTGCGAGAAACTTCATTTGGATGGTGTAGGAAGAGACTAAAGGCAAACTGAAATAAAGATGGCAACAAGCAAGGATATAGCAGATCTGCAGTTTACCAAGCGGTGTTTCAAATTCTTAGAAACAAAGGCCTAGGGATCATACTTTCACTGAAAGTGAACACTCTCCATACCTATAAATATCTTCTCTTCCTTCATGATACTACTACTGAACTATTCTCCGGGGTTGGACACTCCTAATCCATGGTAGGGCTTTTATAATAGCACACACCTCAAAGATCGCCTTTCCCATCTAGACTAGCCACCCCACTATCACCTTGAGGCAAAGATGGTTCCAACAAACACCACAATTTCATAGAGAGACATCCAAGTCCAAATATAACTCACTTAACAAATATTTGCTTAATCTCTAGCCTAGAAAGTGCCACCATGGTGTGCACACTATCAACTTCACACACACATGGGAGAGCGGAGATCTATTAAAGCACTTGAGTAGGAAGGTAGATCTACTTGATTTACAAAGCTCATGATCATAATATGATCACGCATAGAAAGTTGAGATGAACACACTTAGCTACAGTAGAGCCCTTAGCCTCAGGAAGGACTACTCCTTCATCATCATGGGAGTGCTGAACAGTGATGAACTTGGCCAGCCTCCACATACCCCTTTTTCATGCGGTTTGCAATCTTCTCTATCTTCTTTGCTGAGCTTTCTTGATGCGTTGTTGTCTAATGTCTCGCACTTCTATTATTCTTATACAGAGATGTTGGGCCTCAGAAAGTGCAGTGATGGTTAAATGCAGAATAACTGTACGTTCCCTTAAGTGGATTACCCAAAGGTTTATCGAACTCAGGGAGGGAAGTGGTTAAGAGTATCCCTCTCAAAAGCAACTACGCACTCAAAGATGACAAGTCTCTTATGTCCCCAACACACCCAATACACTTGTCGGTGTATAGGTGCACTAATTACGATTGAAGAGATAGTGAAATACATTAGTATGGATAATTATAAGTAGTATGATTGCAGCTTAGCTTGATGATGTGGAAGGAGACTAAGGCAAACTAGAATAAAAGATGGCAACAAACAAACATATAGCAGAGATCTGGTTTACTAGCGGTGTTTCAATTCTTACAAGTGATATTACAAGTCGAAACTAAAAAGGATCATAGTGAGGTGACTCAGGTATAGCAATCTTAACATGGTGTGAGCATCGTACATGAAATCAACCAATATAAAGCATCAAAGGAGAAGACCCGCAATACTATGCTTTAATATACGGACCTGGACACAACGCATGATTCTTTCAAGAGCACATTAAAGCAATCTCAATTGTTTATAACATGTCATGCTACAACAAAAACTCACTAAGCATAAAAGCAAAAACAATATCGAAGCATGACATAACAACAAAGCATAGGCCACATTCAAAAAACAAGCTCCTTTTTTACCACTTAAGCATGAACTTTTCCTACTCTTTTCAATCCACACCAACATTTGAAAACAATGCATGAATGAGGGGTCCAACCAATTTATTCAAAAGCAAACTAAAGCAAACCAAGCGAACAAAAACCAAAAAAACAAAAACGAAAGATGCTCCAAGAACAACACAACGATGCATGAAACGAAAATAAAAATGAAGTGTTTGGAAGAAAGCCTGAAATTTTTTGATGAAGAAGCAGGATGCCTTGGGCATCCTGACAAGCTTACAACACTTGTACTTCTTGAATATTTCTTTGGGTGACACGAGAATTTGGCATCCCCAAAGTGTAACTTCTTACCTCGGTGAATTACGCTCTAAGTTGCATGCCGGATAAGCGAAAGTGGTTAAAAATAATCACGGTGCGGTCGGGGGCCACTCACGGGTGAACTTTTGATTAAGTCCTAACCACTTCGAACATGGAGGACAAGAAACAATGGCGTGTCCCGGCGGTGAAGGGATCAACTACATACACAAGTGAGTATGTGCACAAGCCACCATACAATAGTTTCTAGAGCCATTCCATCTAAAAAGAAATAGAAATATTACGGCATATACATCGACAAGATCCAAATATCCTAGATAGAGATAGGTAGTTTAGGATAGCTCCTCATACATCAAACATCGGAGTATCGGTAGAAGGGCGAGAAAACAAGATCCGAGTATGGATAAGAAGCAATTCGGCATAAGATGCCACATAAATAAACACATCGCCCACCAGATCTCGCGGATCCCCATCCCGGAATCTCTACCACCCGAGTGATAGATTGCTTAACATCATCACGTCTCCTCCACCCGGTATCCATCTTGCGAATACACCTATTCATCTGAATCAAACAATTTATAAGTGCTTATGTGAGACCCTAGGGGTACTTTTCGTAGCAAGTCTTTTATTAATGCCTCCTAAAGGGACATATGTATACACAGGGTAGCGCAATTGCAGCAAAAGATAATAACTAACAAGTATGAATAATTTCGCTAACCATCCGCCTAACACCAATGATAGAGCGGATGTCCGTTAATCGATAACAACGATTATAACGGTATAATTAACAGAATCCATCCTCATTTCTACCGGCTTACCAGCGAGAAAGCGGAGCCGAACAACCCATCCGTTGGCAGTTTTATTAACCATTCCATAGGAAGTATTGCACTATTTACTAGTCAATACTTGCCAGTCAAATTAAAAAGTGGTACTTTAGTTATACTTGTCTATGATCTAAAGCTGTACTCCAAATAGCAACACACACTTTCGATCAACCTCCCGGAAAAACCAAATCAAAACCCAACGAGGCAATCCACGACAAAGCAATCACGAGGATTCAGAAATATTTACGGGGGCCACCCACTAAAGCTACCGCTTAGCGAAGGATTGGCGAGCTCGGAGCGGACCCGGGGAGTTTTGTGTGGGCCGGCGATAAGCGATTAGGAACTTAGAAAGTGTGGCTGGAGGCTTTGTCGATATAAGCGAAACGATGTCCACGATCAAAACAATCACAGATGCTCACCGCGCTGCTTTGTCCGTAATAAAATAGTAGTAAATAAAATATTAAAAGCATGGCATGAATTCACAGGATAGTAATAAAACCCCCAAACTAGTTTACTGTACGAGCCCCGAAATAAAAATAAAATCAAGCTCTAGCTCAGGGGGGTCCATAAGGCCTCCCGGGATGTGGATAGTCTGACGAATAGTCAGAAAGCGAGGGAGAATCAAGAAGTACTTTCGGGGGTCCCTCTGAGGACACAAGTGAGCATGAAAAAACCAAACCTAAGCGAGATATGTGCTCACGGTTGCCACTTTCATTAGTTATCCCATTACTACTTTCCAGGAGTTAAGTTGTTTAGGTACCTCGTTATCCATCGACACTCCACATACCCTACACATGTTGTTCTCACGACTACGCATGGCTCAAACAAACTCTATATAGTAATGGCTCATGGGATGGAGGAACAAGCTTGATTAGGGTTTAAGAAAGTAAAGGCTATCGCGAGTGCTTGGAATTCAATTTAATGCAATACAGCGACTCAATGATGCAAAGAATAAGATAGAGGCAATAGGTACTATATGTATGCAAGCATGTGGTAGTGCTTGCACAGCGGCTCGATTGAAGCGAGGCGAGAAGGATGCGGGTAGTACTCCACAGGGGTTCCCAGTATTTTCCCTACTGGCGTCTATTCGACGAAGAACCAAACGCAAACAAGGGCCATACATAAATAAAGTGCACAAACATATGAATTAAAAATGCGACAAGCAAACAAAGCATGCCATGATGAATGATGCACAATTTACATGGCAATAATGTAGCGTGGTAAAGGGTTGAGGCTGGGGAGAATGTCTTGAGAATAAAGCATTTTTTTTTGAGTTTTAGCCATGTTTTGCTCCCATATAAGTTGTTGTATACTTTATATTTATATGATGCATGCTGCAACTCAGAACATGGAATGCATAGTTAGAAGCAGGATAAATGGCGTCCTTTGATGATTTAGACATATTATTTGTCAAATTTGGAGTTGTAGAATTAAAGAGTTATTAATTATTTAAGAAAAAGGAACATTTTTATTGCATTTAAACAATTTCTAAAATTTAATTTGCACAAAAGATATTTTGAATGGCATATTTAGAAATCCTCACATTTTTTGATTCCAAAACATATATTATTTGTTTTGTTTTGGATTTACAATTTAAAAGTTATTAAAAACAGATTTTAAATTCATATTAAAACATTTTCTGAAATTGTTTTTATAAAAATGAGAAATTACGGAGACTTTTTTATACTCGGCATACTTTACGCCTAGCCCACGAGCACTTGAGCAGTAGTGGGACGCTTGAGCTAGGCGACCTTTGCCGCGGCATGAGTTTTTCTCACATGAAGCTACATGCAGCAAGCTAACAATGAATTACGGCTTTCGAGGACACACAGCGCCCGGTGGCTAGAGCTGAAACAGGTGACACCATGCAGCTGAGATCCGGGGGCCTTGGTGGGAGGTTTAAAACAGGGAGCCTTTACGTAAAACTGCCAGGAGGCTGTCACAGTGGGCCACAGGAGTGCCCAGCGAGTTGTGAGGCAAAAGGTGTGGGGAAGGTATTGCAAGATTGCCCACAGCTTCTTGTTTTTCTTCTCCTGCGTTGGCCCAGGCGGAGACCAGCTGGCGCGCAGCGAGGCTCGATCTCGTGATCCCGATCTCCTCCTACCTTGTATGAGGCAGTGACCACCTGCAGTAGGGTGGGATTGCTGTTGCAGGGAGGCGGCTAGGGCGGCTAGACATGCCACAGGCGCTTGGCTGACGGCAGAAGCGAAGCGTGAGCGGGCATGCGTTACGCATCGAGGCGCTCGGCACAAGGCTCTAAGCAGAGCACCTGGGGGGGCATCGAAGAGGGAGATATCATGGGAAGGGAAGCTCACAGCTTGAAATCGGTCGGAGGCTTCGTTGGAACCGAGGGACGGCAGGCCAGGCCAGCAATGATCTGAGCCTTGCTGCTTGAGCTAGGGTTTTCAGCGTCGTCGGCGTCTGACGGCGGAGCTGCGAGGGGATGTTTCCTCCTGTGTGGTCTTGGTGGTCAAAGTGCGCCCTCGGTCTTTCCTGAAAACTGTTCGCCCGCCCGTAGCCTGTGGTCTTGTGGCTGATCAAGGATACGCCTGGGAATCTTCTCGGCGTTGACTATGCATCCCGCACGATCTAGAAGGTGGTGGTCGACACCGCGTGGTGGTCGGAGTTGGAGGAGGTGGTGGCAGGGGAGGGAGGAAACCCGGGCGAGGCCTAGGGGATGCAGGGAGACACAAGCGAGCGAGAGAGAGAGGGAGTAGATAGGGACGGAAGAGAGAGAGGGAGGTCACCGTGGGGCGTGGTGGAGAAAAGGTGGCTCGGCCACCTTTTTCTCCCTACTATGTGCTCGACCGGCTCTGACCGAGGAGGCATGGGAGGGAGGTCGGGGAGGCGGCCGAAGGTGGGCGCGAGGGGCGAGGTCAAGGAGGCCAGGCTCGGTGTGGGGCCCCAGAACCTTATGTGTGTGGCGAGAGAGAGAATGGAGAGAGAGAGGCTCGGGTAGATGTAGCTAGGGTTGGGCTTAGCTAGGGTTAGGAGGAGGGGTAGATGGGGTAGATCATGGGGTGGTGATGATGTCTCGGGTTAGAGAGGGATGGTAAGGTGAGGGTGTTAGCCTAGACTAGGTTAGAAGGGGTGATTAGGGTTAGGGTTTGAGCATGGAAAAAAACAAAGAATCAAGCAAAAACAGGGTTTAGGGTTTGATGTGATCTACAAGATCCAAGCATGATGGGGAGTGAAAGGGTTTTGTTGGACAGCATGGGGGTGGTGGAGCGAGAGAGAGATGGAGGTGGAGCTCAACAAAGAAAGATCCACTCAAAAGCAAAGAAAAACCATAAGGAGATAAAGATGGTGGTTCTTTGCATGGCCCATGCATAGTAGCAAATGCCATGTTTATTCTTGTAAACCTAATAATAAACTCCCATGACATTTATTCGTGCATTCAAAATATGGAGTAAGGTCAAGCAAAAGGAATTAAAAAGTAGGCCCCATGTGGAGTAGATGGAGATGATCATATTTGAATATAATTTTGGACTTGCTCGTGTGTATGTTCCACTATATGTTTAATAGTCCCAAAAATATTCCAACATGAGCAAATATCACAAAACAATCCATATGGAAGCTAGAAAAGGGATTCCACTCCCCAAGCATGCAAAGGTGGCTCCACATATCAATAATGTAAGAAAACAACATGATGCTAGTGTGGGAATTAATACGTTGTTTAATATTAGGAGCAGCGATTACCTAAGGACTTAGATAGAGAGTGTTAAAGGGGACTAGTAGGGAAGCTATCGGCCCGGCGTCACATGGCGAAGGATTAGGCACAAACAAGCATAGCTGGGCCTAGATGGGAAGTACCAAGGAGTCCCGGAGGCCCTCGTGATGAGGTAAAGCTCCTACTCCACACTTTGATCGACTATGAGGGATACATCACGAACTACAAGTGCTCCTTGAGTTGTGTTCTCTAGCTCTTGCCTCCAAATGCCCTTTGAGACCAACCACTTTCTCACTGAGGCCTTGCCTCTCTCCTTATATAAGCGGAGGCAAGGTCTCACTAGCTAGTCGGCCGTTGCAGGCCCCAGGCGGTAGTCCCGGCCGACTAGTCATCTCATTATCGATATGGCTTGTCTTATCGGAGTATGGCCCGGTATGGCTGGCGTAAGTCAAGATGGGCCGTGCTGAGCTTTCCTCGTCTGACACAAGCCCAACACTTGTTCAGCGTCACCACATAAAGTCTTGATATGGTGACGGAATGAGTTACTGTCTTGTCATCGTATTATGAATAGAGCAATTGGCGATACCCTTGATACCACGTCGTCGGTCTCATGCAGTTGGGAATCGGCTACGTCGCCCGTATCCAGTACATCTCTTGTTGATCCAGCTGGGGTGATAGCTTGGCTTTACTGTCTTGCCCTGTCGAAACTGCATCTGATCAGTGATAGGGCCTTGATCCGGCTTATCACTGTTTCTTATCTGGATCAGGGTGCGGGATCATCGACACTAGCCACGACGCGGCGTGGATTCGCCGCCAAAACCAAAATGACAAACGCTCCTTCTCTAGCACTTTTGAATTTTAGATAAGCTGAGCCTGGCGGTTGCACTACCGTGATATGGTCGGTCATTGGCAGAAGCTCGTCTTGCCTGCATACGCCATCATTGCTTTCTGCGGCGGGCGTAGACATCGTCGCGCGGTATCCGTAAAGCCGCGTCGCCAAAAAGCTGCTGTCGTAACGGTTGGTTCACCGCTCAAAGGATCTTCTGCGCATCACCTGCACAGCTGCAAGAATCTAGGCGGCGGGTGGGGTGTGGGTTGCCCGGATGCATGCCACGTGGCCCCGTCGATGGTTTCCCTTGCTCCCCCGCTGCAGTTTCTTTCTCCCTCGCGTGCTCTTGCTCACTGGCGCTCTTGCCCTCTGCGCCGCTTGCGCTTCGCTATGCGTCGTCGATGCTCACTCACCGACTTACCGCCCTCTTCCGTCGCCAGCTCCTCTCCACCAGCGGAAATGGCACGCCCGGCCGAGGGGCATGGTGCGGCTCCTCCGTCCTGGAGCCAAATCACGAAATACGCGCCACCGTGTCCTCCCACCGGCGGAGGAGTGGCCTTGATCTGCGGTTAGCGCCGTGAGAGCGGAGATGTCGCATGCTTTACCCCGTGGAGGAGCGCATCATCTTCCTCTCTCACTGGTAGCCTTGTGGGTTAGATCCTTGGTGAACCCCTTAGCCGTTCACAGCGTTCCTCGCCTTCTTCGACCTCCGTCTTCACCACCTTGGTGCCAGCGCCATCGGGACGCTTTGGCGCACTTCAGCTAGCTTTTCTGCGAGAGCTATCTGGGATCGGCCGGATCTTGGGCTCTTCTGTAGGCTCTTGCCAGAGTCCAGAAGCGCGGTCGCGATACCGCGAAGAAGGAGTCAGCTAGTCGTCTGTTAAACGGCCGGCATATCCATCTACTCCGCACCCAATCCGGCTAGCCCAAATTCTTGCTCCGGGACCTGCGATGCGGCTGTGGCAGCGGTGGCGTGCTTCTCGTCAAACGTCATCGCGTCGGCGAGGATAAATCTTCCGGCCTTCGGGGCGTTGAATCGATCGGCAGAGGCGGGACTTGAAGTTCCACGGTGACAAAGGCGGAGAGCGGGCCATAATCTTGGCTGGCACATGCGGTCCCTCGTCACCTGCCAGCTAACAGGTCGGGACATCACTCTTAGCTGGATGTCCGGTACGATTCAATGCCCGATCTGATGTGGCAGATTGCACAAAATGTGCTATTACTCGGCGAGTACGGCAGCTGGACCGACCGTTTATCGGCGCCAGCGATCCCAGCTACCACAACGAAAGGAGTGGTTATGGACAATCAGCAAGGGCGGCTGCCGGGAAAGCCGGAAGTTGAGTCTGGCGCCCTCTGGCATCTGGCGGGAGAACCGGCGCCCGGGTAAGTTCGTGGCGGAAATTTTGTTTGCACTTTCATGTTATTTCCTTGTTACATCGATTGACTTCTTGCATTGACAAATCTTCGCTTTGCATCCCTTCACGAGGAGGGTAGAGAGCTCCCTCGAGAGCATTCCGCCCGACTTTGAAACGGTATCGGCGCTCGGTAGTCCGGCGAAGGGAATCGAATGGGAGATGGTGATACCTTTGGCCCGGAATGGCTGTGAGCCCGACCACCCGACCCTGCCTGCGGAGGTGCGACGGAGGAGGAGGCCGGGCCGAAACCGCTTAGAGCTGGTGGCGTGCTCCTTCATGACGGACGGCCAGCGAAGTGGCAAGCGGGCGCCTCCAGGCCCGTTCAAAGCCCGACCATGCCTTCTTGACGTGGTAATGCTCGGTTCGGCGCCTTGCCGCCAAGTCGTCTTGGCCAGAAGAAGGGGCCACCCCCAGTTGTGCCAGGGTTCGCTCCTTCTCCCCCTTCCCTTTTTCTTTGATTGGTGCTTTTCACCTGCTTACCCTCTTTCTACGTTTTCTAACTTTGGTTTATTTTGCTTTTTGCCTTCTCCTCCTTCTTTTTAGCCCAGCGTTGGTCTCTTTGGGGCTCACAGGCCCGGCGCAGGCGCCCGGACAGTCGCCGCCCATGCCCCACGACTATGGCCGGCCAGGCGCTCTCCTTCTTGGCGCGAGCCTCACGCCTCTCTCTCGAGCTGAGCAGGCTGCCTCACGCCCAGCCAGGAGGTCCCCGACTGGAAGCGAGATCCCTCCCAGCCGGAAGGCTCTTCTAGGCACTTCGAGGATGCGAGAGCTGAGGCTCGTCACGTTGTTAGCAATGACAACTTCCGGCGAGGCCGGGGAGGAGTGTGGCCCGAGCGGCGGTGGTGCATGACGAAGGTCCTTGGCCGTCAGCGTAAGTGGGCCGATGGCCTTCCTCTGCCGCTTGGATGGGACCTTGCATACGCTTTCGAGCTAAGCAGTGAAGGAATCCAGCTATTGGAGAGCCCGCGGCAGCCCAGGAACGGGCGTTGGAGCAGAAGGTTGTTAACGCATAGCAGGACTTCCTAGAAGTAAGTTACCGCTTCACCCGAGCTCGCTCTCTTTTTTTCTTGATAGCGGTTTCGTTGCAGCCATCCTCTTGTCGCGCTCCAGCGAGATCGATGTCGCTTGAAAATGCGAGCGAGCCGGCTGACGGTAGCTGGAGTCCAACTCCACTCTGGCGGCTGCATAACAAGGTTGGCAACGCAGCGGTGTGAATAGTCGGTTTGGAGGCCGCCGTCAAAGGGAGCATGGCGCCTCGCTTTCGCTAGCGGGCCGGAAGCCTTCACCCTTCTCGAGGCCCAGAACAAGGACCAAGAGAAGGAGATCAAATGGCCTGATGATCAAGGAGAAAGGCTGGTGGAGGAGCTGATCACGGTCCTGACCCTGCTTGCCAAGGGTAAGTTCCTTGCACGTCTTCCTTTCTTTCCAGGATCTGGTAGCGGATCGGCCCCTTTCGACAGCCTTTTACCAAGCGCATGAACCTCTTTGGCCTACCTAGCCGGCTGCAAAGAAGAGCCTGGCGGGAGCACAGCCGGCACGGCCCAGAGGAGCTCGTCGTCCTTCTTGGCGAGGCTGTGAAGCTTAGTCATGCGGTGTGGGGCGTCTTCTCCTTCATGTGGGCCGGAGGCTCGGTTAGAGAGAGCGATGGCGCATGGTGGCGGCGAAGGTGGGAGAAAGGTGCAAACTGCGGTGCGGATCGACTGCGGGACTTAGCGGCTTAGCGGGGGCCCGGGCCGGAGATAGCTCTGGCCTCATATCTCTGAGTAGAAGGGCGCCCAGTGTCGAGAAGATCGGCAATGGTGGCTTTTCGTGCGAGCGATCTTCTTGTCAGCCATCCGTAAGCCCATCCGAGAACTCCAGCAGGTCCGCCATCAAGATCGGCCTGATTACGTGGATCCCGACGAGGTGCTCACCGACTCGAGTCCGTCGAGTATTACTCGATCACGGAGGTAGCGCGATGCACGCGCGCCAGCGAGCGCGGGAACGGATCAAGCTTCCGCCTCCTCCGCCGCCTTTGAAGCTTCACGCCGGCTCAAAGATCCCCCATGCGGCAAAGAGATCTACCGTGCCGTCTAGTTATTGCCTGGATCTGGGTGCCATGTTGTCTTGTCTTCTGGGTTCATGGAACCTTGTCCGTTTATTGCGGTTGTCATTGATTCAAGGTTAACTTATAGGAGCCGTCTCATTTTGTTTGTTATTATTGAAATTCTTGAACCTTCCTTGTACATTGAGCTTTCCTTTTGCATTATTTTGCCTGGCTAACCGTCAGGCTACACACACTTTGGCAGGCGACCTACACCTCCCGATGAAATGCGCCTTCATGCCTCACCTTCACAGGTGTAACTTGAATTGAGTAGCTGGGCGCAGCAGGTTTTAGCTAAATCTTTCTTATTTCCTCCCAAGAATCTTCTAACTTTGTGTTGATTCGACTGCTGGCCTGCGTCGATTGGCTGCTTCCGTCGGCTGAGCATGGCCAGAACCTCTTTATTCCAGTGAAACACGGCATTGCGCCTGTGCCACCTGAGTGTGAGGCCCGAGGTCGGATGGCTGGCGTAACCCAGGCAGTGCTTGAATCTTTCTTATCTTCTTGCTCCGCCCTTGCCTCACAGGCTCCAGCGGCTGGCTAAACACCTAGCGGTCAGGAACTACAAGATTCCACAAGGCGGCATGGCTACCGGTGGATGTAGCCGAGATTAGGGCGCTTGATGAAGGTAAGGACTTTGAATCTTCTTTCCTTCTCCTTAATTCTGACTCGAAGTGGTCGAGACAGAATGCATATGCATACACATACATATTCATAGGTTAATAGGTTAGTACATCAAATCGTGGCGGAAAATGGCTTGTTTTTAGAAAATTGGCTTGCTCCTTTCTAGACACTTAGTCGCCTTCCCATGTGCTCTGCTGTTTTTATTTCGCGCGTCCTTGTCAGGCAGCAGGGTTGTAGTCTGCGGAATCAAAGGGAGGTGACAGTGCATTACGCCGCAGTACTAGCGGGACGCTTTGATCTGTCGTCTCCTCCCTATTTTTGAGTGGGATGCCTCGGGGCTTTTGCTCTTAGTAGCAGCGGACGGGTTCGGTCACATGTAGCTGAGGAGCGAAGAGTGGGCCTCGACATTATCGCACACTACTCAATGGGTTTGTTGACTTAACAGGCGGGCCAGACGGTGAGCCCCAGGTAGGGTTGCGAACCAGAAAATTTGAACAGAAAACAGGTGCACACATTTCTACCAAAGAAGGAGCCCCGAGATTCGTGGGGAAATCGCATTTTCATTCATGGGGTTTTAAAGGGATACATACACTTCCGGGGGCCTTCAGTCTCCTAAATACGGATTTGTCCATCTTGTTCTTGCGGCTGATGTCGTCGATGAAATAATAAAGTCGTTGGGCAGCGCCCATTGATGATGAAGGGCCCTCGAGTGGTGATAACTTGTGCATGCTTATGCCTTATATCTTGCAGCTGAGAACCAGTCACCTCGCGGAATCATTGGCGAAATCGGCTTGAATGGTAGCGATGTAGTCGTTCTTTGATACAGAGGCAGATCTGGATAGGACCAACTCATTGTGGGCCTCCTCGGAGGTCCACCCCCTCCAACGCCTCCTTGTTGGCTTTTTCGTACAAGAGCTTGCGAGAGTCGAACTTCGATAATGGCCCGAGAGAGGATGGCTTAGATCCGTAGAACTAGGAAGAATGACATGTATCGATTGACCTATTTGGTGTGGTGCGGAGGCTCCACAGCACCCGGAAGTTCTTGATCCAACATCCGGGTGACCGCTCAACGGCTCAATGAGATGTGGCTTGATGCCGGCTAACACCAGCCGTTTGCTCGTTCGACTTGCCCGTTGGACTGCGGGTGTGCAGGCGAGTCGGTCGGATGCCTTTGTTCTCGGAGACCGAACAAGGCCCTATGGCGAGATTCGTGCCATTATCGGTGATGATACTTGTTGGGGTAGCAGCGGTTGATGATGTCGGTGAAGAAGGTAACAGCAGTCGCTCCATCTAGCTTCGGATAGGCTTGGCCTCGATCCACTGTGAACTTGTCCCCGCTACCAGCAAGTGGGTCATTCCAGCGGGCTCGCTTGAAGGACCGACCATGTGAGGCCCCAAACTGCGAAGGGCGGTGATCGGTATGGTCTTGAGCACGAGGTTGGCATGTGCTGAGCTGCCCGAAGCAGCACCATTACTGCGCCCGGACCAGCTGCTCGGCATCCTCGAGGCAGTGGGCCAATAAAACCATGGCGGAATGCCTTGGCGACTATCGCCCTTGACGAAGCGTGGTGCCCACTCACCCTGGTGGATATCCTTGGTGGCGGTAGCCCGTGTCATCAACACATCTTTGGAAGATACGGATACCTGCGCTTGTACAACTACGCCCGTTTATGATGGTGTATGTATCGCAGCAGCGCCGCGGATTTGCTGGCCTCTACCTCGTCGTCAGGGAGTTCTCCGTTGGCGATGTACTTCATGAAGGCTGTACCCAGGATGGCACTTCTGGATGGCGAGACGCTCTTGTCCTCCGGCTGACGGATGTCGAGTCGTCGGGTGGATACCGGGCGGTAGCCCTTGAGCCATTAAGCGTCCGGTAACCCGGGTCTTGCAGTCGGAGGAGCCTTTGCTGGGCAGGTGGTGGGGTTTTCTTCTTTGGTGATTCGGCTCCGTTCTGCTGTTCCGGTAGGAGCGCATACCCCTCTCTGATGGGTCGACTCCGTCGATGGGTTGATGTATAACTGTGAATGCTCCAAGGAGACCCCTGGCTGGATGGCCTGCTGGTGGATCCTATCTTGGAAGCGCATCGGCTGCCTCATTGTTGATACGGGGGCGTGGTGAAATTCGCATCCGTCGAAGGGCGCTGAGCTTTGGATGTGGAACGGTAGAGCCATGTTTGCATCTCGGCGTCCCATTCCCCGGACACCTGTTGCACCACCAAGTCGAATCACCAAAGCAGGATCCGGTTGACGCAGATCTCCTTGGCGAACAGACCCGTGCGCCCGATGCCTCATGTTGGCTCGTTGTTGGAGGCCTTGAAGTGGATCTGCGGCACATACTCAGCGGTCTCCTTTGGGCGAGGTGAGCACGATGCCGGCTCCCAAGCCCCCGAGCCTCTTCGACCTGTCGAAGTGCATTCGCCAGTGGTCCGAATCCGGAACCGGTGGGAGATACTGGGTCTCGGCCCAGTCGATGAGGAAGTCTGCCAATGCCTGTGACTTGATCGTGAGCCGGGGCTCGTACTGGATGGAGTAAGCGGCAAGTTCGATGGCCCACTTGGCGTCTCGGCCGGTGGCATCCTTGTTGCCGATGATTTCCGAAAGGGGTGCGGTGCACCACATTTGACCTTGATCGGGTGCTCACGGAAGTAGTCTTGAGCTTCTTGCATGCTAGGTACACACGTAGCACATCTTTTGGTAGTGGGGTAGTTCTGCTTGGAGAGGGAGAACCTCGCTGAGGTAGTGAGCGGGTCTCTGAACGGCTGAGCCTTGCCTTCCTCAGGCGCTCCACCACCGGGGCGACGATGGTAGAGCGACTGGTGGCCCAGTTTGGTGGTAGTGGTGGCTGCTATATAGAAACAACATCAGCTCCTTGCTAGCGGCGTGGCGAGAACGGTCTTTGTGGATAGCATGCGCTTGAGGTCGTGAAAGCGGTTATTAACCGACTGCGAAGTCCGAGAGAACTTGTCCGTCTTCTTCATCGGCTGGTATAGCAGGAGTGCCTTCTCCCTAGCGGTGGCCAAGCGACAAGGAAGCAGGCATCCGGTGAACACGGACTCAAAGCGGGTTCTTGGTAATTTGCATCCTCTCGATGGCGCGATCTTCTCCGGATTCGCCTTGATACCTTGTTGTGATACAAGGAAACCGAGTAGCCTGACGGATGGTACTCAAAGAGCGCACTTCTGCAGGTTCGACTTCATCAGTCTTGGCGGAGGTTGTCAAATGTTTCTCCGGATCCTCGAGGAGGTGCGCTTTTCCTTGGTCTTGATGACCACGTCATCCCGATAAGCGTGCATGTTTGACCCTATCTGCAGGTGCAAGCATTTCTGCATACATCGCTGATAGGTGGCGCCTGCGTTCTTTAGGCGAAAGGCATGTTTACATAGCGAAAGCCCGTGGGGGTGATAAATGATGTCTTAATCTGATCGGCGGGTTTAGTCGGATCTGATTATACCGAATAACAATCTGAAAAGAGACAACCGTCACAACCCGGCCGTGGAATCGATGACTTGATCGATCTGCGGGGCGAAAGCGAAAAGGGAGTCTTCGAACTGCGCCTGTATTCAAGAAGCTGGTGTAGTCGATACACATCGCCGATGGTCTTGTTCTTCTCAACACCAGGACTAGGTTTGCCAACCAATCGCGGTGGTACACTTCATGATGAACCCGGCTGCAAGGAGCGGGTGATCTCAATCTTAATTATCTTTCTCTTCTCATCTGCGAACGGCGTGAGGGTTTACTTGACCCGGCTTAGCATCCGGGCCTTTATGAAGTGAAGTGCTTCGGCGAACTTCCTCGACACCGGCATATCGCCAGGGGACCATGCGAAGATGTCTCGATTCTCACGGTGGAAGTCGTGTGACCGCGCGCCTTCCCTGGCTGCTGTCCAAGCCAGCACCAATGGTGAAAGCGAACTTAGTCGGATCCCGGAGGGTCCGAGGCGAAGGGATCCTCTGTCTCCTTTGCGCTGGAAAGCTCCTTCTCCGACCGGTTTGCTAGCTAACCGGACTGGCATCCACCGCTGGGCCATGGCCACATTAGCATGTAATCAGCGGCGCTTTTCTTCGGCTATGATGGGGCCTCTGCCCGATTTGGAACCATTGGTAGGCGCACTCCATCGATGGCCTGAAGCGGCCGGCGAGTGATGATCATGTCGTTAGGGTCCCGACATCTTTAGTCTTGAAATGCAGCATTAGTGGGGATGTATGAACTTGGCGGTGAATGCGGGCGCCCAGGAGAGCATGGTAGGAGCGTCAGTTACTACCACCTCAAACCAGATTATTTTCATGGCGGAAGTTCTCTCCTCGGTCGAAGATGGTCCAGCTGGATTTTCCCAATGCCAGGGCTTAAGTAACCCCGTGGCTATTGGCGATCGTCGTGGAGCGTCGTGGTAGTCGGTCATGATGGTCGCTACTTCGTGAATGCCCAGCTTCTCAAAGCGAGGACTAGTAGAGGAGGTTAGGGCTGCTGCCCTGCGTCGATGAGAACTGGCCTTGAGAATCGGCAGGTCGCGATGTTGGAGACTATGAGGAAGGGTGAAGCACCATGGCGTGGCCAGAAGGTCGGCGGATGCTCGGGCTGATCCGCCCGGATCCAGGTGATGGGGTTTCCGACCAGTTCAGGTATTGGAGGACGGAGGCGATGGCATTGACGCCTCGCTTGGGCGTCGCTTTGCAGCATTGTGCTTAATAAGTCGTCCTCCGTCGTCGAAGATGTGGTAAGCGGCGTCTTGCGGCTGGGGTAGCCGTTGTTACATTTATTGCCGCCGTTCTGCATGTTACCATCATACCGGCTCCCCTAATGGCGGTGGTGGAAGTCCCCCACCGGTGGGGAGGTGGGAGAGCAGGCTGGTTCGCCTGGTCCTTTAGCTGGCGGGTCATTGCTGCAGTTCAGTGGTGTCGCGTGCGTAGCGGTTTGAAGGGCGCTATGCCACTTACGCGCGATCGTCAATCATCTGGTGAAGGTGAGCCAGGAACACTGCCTTCTTGCCTCGTGCTTCCGGTCGTCGGGCGCACCCTCACGGCAACGATGACCTGCGCCCGCCGCGTGGTAGCGAGAGGAAGCTTACGTTGTCGGCCTGGCGGTCCCCATGGAACGGTTATTCGTTTAGTCGTGGCGATCACGGAGGATCCGGCTTCACCAGCCAGGATTACTTTCCGGACGGTCGCGAAAACGCTTCCGATAACACTCCGATAAGCTCGACGACGGACGTCCCGTGGCGTTTTCGGAAGAAACTTCTTCATGGCGAGCATCCGCCAAGTGGCGTACTGGTCCATAAAGCGTCATGCAGCTCCTCCATGGTTTTCGGCTCGTCACACAGTAGCCGGTGGCAAAGCATGGTGCCCTGTCGGCATCCTTCGATGAAGAAGCTGATGGCTTGGCTCTCCAGGATGCCCTCGTAAGAAGTTGAAGATGATGAAGAAGCTGATGACTTGGCGGGGTACTCGCGGTCGATCTCGCTTGATGTACACAGGCGCACAAAGGCCAGGTCGGCAGCAGGCGCCACTGGGCGTTTATGCGTCGCCCGATTGAAGTTGCCAGACGAACACCTTCTCGAGAGTCAGGCGAGGCGTTGATGATCTTTTACATTGGTAGCGATTAGCCATGTCCTTGCCCGACCAGTTGCGCATGAGAGGGCGTAAGCGCCTGGCATGTCGCTTATTCCCGTAAAGCGATGCACCGACTACCGTGTAGCGTGGTCGATTCGGCCGATCTTCGACGCTTCATCGCTGATGTCGTGCTTAGGGTGTCCTGGCGGGGGAGAATTTATCCCGGAAGCGGCTCGTTACGGATCACGAGGTCCGAGGGTCGAAAGCTTAAACCGGACTGAGTGAATCTTCCTCCTCTTGTGATGCTGGCTTGGTGAGGAGCTTCAATCACGGTTCGCGAGCATCCCGGACAATCCAGGTTGGCGCTCCACCGGCTTTGAGAAGGCCGAGGAACCGGCTGATGCAGGCGCTAAAGGCTTTCGGCGGTGGGGAGGTGGCGGGTTCTTGTTCACGATCTGCTCCTGGCCTATGGTACAGGCTGGCCTGTTGCCTGAGCTGACGGCGCACACTGCGCTGCGGGCCTGGTGTTGACTGAGGGAGGGCCGCACCGTAGGTGTCACTGTGGCGCGCCACCTGTATTGGCGGTGGCACTCCCTCTGAAGTAGCACTAAGGTGCACATCTGCGGTTGGCATCAGTACCACGTTCGTCCCATGGCAGCGAGGAGCTCACATGCGAGCATGCTGGCAGACTCAGCGCCTCGCCCCTCGAGGCTGGTAGCTCCTCCACAGCGCTGGCGTCGCGCGCCAGGTTCTTGATAGGCGTGCTATGGGTGGGCGTGCGTGAGGGCAGGCGCCCAGGATCCGGTTCCCGTCCTTTTCCATCCCTACCGCCCAGCTCACCGCCCGACGCACGTGCCACAGCAGCGCCCGGCTTCCGGCTCGTCAGTAGCGGGAGTGAGGCCGTCGCATGTAGATAAATTGCGTCTGGCGCAGCAGTGATGTCGAAGTTGCTTCGCGAGAACTGCTGCCACCCGGCTCCATAGCCTCTGGAGGAGGATCATGTCTCTCCATGGTGAAGTTGGCCTCCGCTTCCTCAGTTGCTCCCGAGAGTTAATCAGCTGTCGAGGCCCGATCAATGGCATCCTCCACTAGGTTAAGAGGCTGCGGGGGGAAGCGGAAGTTCCGACGCTGTGTCGCGCCTACGCTCCAGCTGGCTGGCCCGAGGCGGATGTAGCTGGATCGCAGCCATCACCAACCTCCACGCCCTTGCAATATGCGGCAAAGTCTGCAATCTGAAGCGCGGCAGCTCCGTGACAAAGTATTGACAATTTCCCTAGGAAGCGCTCGGGGCGGTGGCAACATAGAGCAGGGGGGAGATTGCGAATAGTAGGGAGCGGTGTAGTTATTCCGTTGGCTGGGAAGGAAGTTACAGCGAAGCGAGGCGTTATCGATAGCGCAGGTCGAACTTGCCAGCGCGTGAGCACCAGGCCGGAGGCGCACGCGCTCACCGGCTGAAGTGATCGGGGAATCCCGTGCGATGCGTGACTCGGTCGAAGCCATGTGCCCCATAGTGAGCACCAGCCATGTCGTTGTATTGGGAGCGGCGGTACCTAAGGAATGATAGATAGAGGGTGTGGGGACTAGCAGGGGAAGCTATCGGCTCGTCAATGGGCGACATTGGGTACAAGCAAGCATAGCTGGGCATTGAGAAGTACCCAGGTTCGGAGCCTCGTGATGAGAGTAAAGCTCCTACTCCTGCCTGATCTGACTATGAGGGATATCCCGAACTACAAGTGCTCCTTGGGCTGTGTTCTATCTAGCTCTTGCCTTAAATACCTTTGAGACCAACCCTTTCTCACTGAGGCCCTTGCCTCTCCTTACATAAGCGAGGAAGGCAAAGGTCTCAACTTTAGCTAATCCGACTTGGCCGGGCCCCCACGAAGCGGGTCCCAACCGACCTATTCATCTCGATATCCGGTATCAAGCTTGTCTTATCAGAGATATGCCTAAATGGTATGGCCGCCGTCGATTGGGCCATGCGAGAAATCGATGGGCGTAATATGACCAAATAAATAAACGAGCCATGCGAGCTTCGTCGTCACGACACAGGCCCTCTTCGCGGCGTCACCATATGCAAAGTCTTCGGTATGGTGCAGGTAAGTGGTTGCCAAATCTTGTCATCGTCCAAAATGCAGGCGTCATAGTGCATAAACTCATGCACGTCGTCTGTCTGCCCGGTGGGTAAATCATCACTGATTGGAGTATCGGCGTCTTAATGCGTGGTCAAATCCGGCTCTGTCTGATCAGCTAAAGATGGCAGACCGATCTTCCTGTCGGGCTGCACTGTCAGCAGACGCGATCCATAGGTGCCTCTGAAGCCGTCTTCGACGCCTGACCTTGATCCACCCCATCTGTTCTTATCCGGATTAGAATCTAGTCGTGAGACGCGATCCACCCCCATCTGTTTCTTGTCGGGATGGGGTGCAGGATCATCCTGACGAGGGAGCATGTAGAATAGTAAGAGGATCCATCAACCACTTAGGAGCTAGAGGTAAACTCAAATGAATCTTGAAGCTCACATATGAGTGGAATGGTGGAATTATGGGGTGGTGACAAGAAAGGTGGTGGAGTTAATAAAAGATATACCCTAACTCAACTTGGGCATCAAGCATTATATCAATAACCAAATACAATATATCAAGAGGCAAATACAATTAATAATGCATATGGGATGAGAACCAAATGAAAAGGGTTTTATATGATGCTCAAATGCAAGGTGGCATGATGATATGAGCATGATATAATTATGATGCAACAATTATATATAGGAAGTAGCAATTATATTACTAGACCATGTAGCATTACATATGTTAGATAGATGGGATGCTACAACTCTCCCCCCACTAAGCGGAATCTCGCCCGAGATTCTAGGAAGAAAAGAAGACACGAAGAGGGGTAGGATACTTGGCACGGAGCTCATCTTCGCGTTCCCAAGTGGCTTCATCAGCGGAATGGTGCGACCACTGCACCTTGCGAGAACTTGATGGAGTTATTGTGAGTCCTTCTTTACTGACTTCAAGGATTTTTGTGGGGTGTTCTTGATAAGGCAGATCTTCTTGAAGTTGATAAGCTCATGGTCCACAGTCTGCTGGACTCTTGAAGCACTTCTTGAGTTGAGAGATGTGGAAAACATCATGGACCTTGAGTTTTAGGGAGCTCAAGAGCATAAGCCTTCTCCTCTTCTTCCACGAATTTTGAAGGACCGATGTATCTAGGAGCCGACTTTCCTTTGATACCAAAGCAGTGCGTGCCTCTCATGGGAGTGACACGAAGGTAAGCGAGATCACGAGGACATACTCCATGTAGTGTGCTTTCTGTCATAATTGCTCTTGGCGACTTTGAAGCAATCTTGATTTTCAAGAATGATGTGAACCTTCTCCTCCTTGAGTTACAATGTCAGGGCCAAACAATATTCTTTCTCTGCGCTCGACCAACCAATCGGAGTTACGCATTTTGCGACCATAGAGAGCCTCAAATGGTGCCATCTTTAGACTTTTGGAAGCTGTTGTTGTAGAGAATTCAGCATAAGAAGACATTCTTCCCACTTCATGCCAAAGAGATAGCGCCAAGCATAGACATATCCTCGAATCTGATTGATCCTTTCAACTTATCCTTGCGGTGAGGGTGGTAAGATATGCTGAAGTTCAATTTTGTTCCCAAAGCATTTGGAAACTTTCCCCGAACTTGGAAGTGAAGATGCTTCCATGGTTTGAACTGATCTCAAGAGGAACCCCATACTGAGAGACAATTACATTGATATAAACTCGATGGCCCAATTGCGGAAATTATTTCCTTGATGGGAAAGAAGTGAGCCACTTTAGAAAGCCTGTCAGTGACAACAAAGATTGCATTGTTGCCCTTTTGCGACCTTGGAAAACCAGTGATGAAGTCCATCTCTACTTTCTCCCATTTCCATTAAAGGTTTCAATGGTTGTAGAAACCGGAAGGTTTCGATGGACAACTTTAACTCTGGCGAGACATCACACTCGAGACATACTTGGCACAATATCGTTTCAATCCGAGCCACCAATATTGTGTTTTCAAGTCCATGTACATCTTTGTGCTGCGGGTGGATAGAAGAACAGAATCATGCACTCCTTAAGAACTTGCTCTCTCGAACCGGGTGGTTGAACAAACATCCGGTGTTCAAAGAAAAAGCGTGCCTTGGTCATCGGCGTGGAAGGACTCATACTTGGAAGCTGAAGGTTGGAGATGATCTTTTTAGTGTAAGGATCACCAAGTTGAATGGGCAGAACCTTTTCTTCCAAGAGAGTGTTTCAGAAGGTTGAGAAGATACCCTTGATCCACAATTTCAAAGGTTGGTGGCGGAATTCCTCGCACAAGAGGTTGTTGTTCTTCCATGAGGTTCTTGACATAAGCTTTATTTTGAGAGCATCGGCCATGACATTAGCTTTGCAGGGTGTAGTTGATGGTCAAATCAAAATCGTTAATTGCTTCAATCCACCTCCTACGCGAAGGTTGAGATCAGGCTATGTGAAGATATACCCAGACTCTTGTGATCGAGAAAAGATTTCCTAGCAGTTGCCAAGCAAGTAATGCCTCCATATTTTCAAAGCAAAGACAACTGCTGCGAGTTCAAGGTCATGTGTAGGATAGTTGATCTCATCGTCTTCAACTGACGAGGCATAAGCAATGACTTGCTTTTCTTGCATGAGACCCTTTTAATCCTTGCAAAGATGCATCACGGAATATCTGGAAAGGCTTGGATGTATGGAGGAACCAAGACTGGTGTGGAAGTGAGCTTCTCTTTAGTGTTTCAAAGCTTGCTTGACATACGGGAGTCAAAAGTATTTCTTGCCTTTCTTGAGGAGATCGGTAGAGGCTTTATCTTCGAAATTCTGAGCAAGCGGCGGCAATAACTAGCCAAACCAAAAACTCAGGACTTCTTTGACATTTACAGGAGGAAGCCAGATCAACAATTGTCTTCTGGTTTAGGGTTGTGGCAATGCCCTTAGAAGATAGATGATGACCAAGATAGGTGACTTGAGGCGTAAAACTCACATTTGGAGAACTTTGCATACGGTTCTCACGAAGCTTATTTAGGACAAAGAAGGTGTTCTTTATATTCTTCCTTTGACTTAGAATAGACTAGGATGTCATCGAGATAGACCACAACGAACTTATCAAGATACTCCATGAAAACCGAGTTCATGAGCCTTCGAGAAGGTGGCAGGTGCGTTAGTGAGACCGAAAGACATGACCGTGTACTCATCTGAGCCATAGCGGGTGGTGAAAGCTTATTTTAGGAACATCTTCCTTGCGAATCTTGATTTGATGATAACCACTTCTCGTCAAGCTTAGAATACCTGACTCTACTAGCTGATCAAGAGATCATTAATCCAAGGAAGGGATATTTATTCTTGATGGTTTTAGCATTGAGGCAGATAGTCAACACAAAGTCTATCGGTCTTGTCTCGCTTCTTCACAAAGATGGTTGGCTACCCCAAGAAGAAGTCTTGTGTTGAATGAAACCAACTTCTCTTGTTCATCAAGTGCGTTTGAGTTCAACCAACTCAGGGACCCATTTTATAAAGCCGCTTGGAGATGAGGAGCCGGTTAGGGTTCAAGCTCAATTACAAACTCAACCTCTCGATTCGGAGAGCATACCTAGCAACTCTTAGGAAAGACATCGGGAACTCACGGACCACTGAACACTCTGAATAGCTTCCATAGCATCAACATTGAGGCGCCAAGAGAAAAGCTGAATAGGAGTCGGACTTGGAGAATAGACTATATGGCCTTGGGAATTTCGGAGAAACCGAGCGTTCAAAGACAATCAATCACAACTGCATTTGCTATTGCCAACCAATCCATGCCCAAGATAACATCAATGTCGAATTGCCCAGAACAATTAAGGACCGAGAGCGAAAAGCCACCAATCTCAATTTGATTGCCATGGCTGATATGAGCGACCCTCATGTTTGAGCCGGAGATTGTACCACCGCGATGCAATAAAGGGAACCATATCCAGATCATGCTCTGAGCAAACTTATACGAAACAAAAGAATCGACACGAATCAAACAAAACTCGTGCGAGGGGAGTTAGCGGAAGCATACCCATCACAACTCCGGTGCATGCTCGGCTTGAGCGGCGTTGACAGTTAGCACGAGCAGCGATGAACCAGGCTTGGTGTTGATGTTGAAGAGGTGGTGGTGCACAAACCATAGGAGAGCTTGCGCGGTCTTGGAGGTGGTGGAGGAAGAGCTTTGTTTTCATCGGACAATTCCAGTGTTGATGCCAGTGTTTCCATAAGTGTAACAAGCACCGGTGGGCGTGAACAGCGTGGCTGGGGACTCGCCCCAGCGCTCGAGGGTAGTTGTGGTTGTAGCCCAGAGCGGCCCAGTGAGGAAGTTTGGTGGCCTTGCTGGCAGCTTGAAGGTCTTGGTGGGCGGGAGGCGGCGGTGGGGTGTTGAACCCTTACACGGCGCTTAGAAGGAGATGACATAGTGAAGAGCTTGCACATGTGGTTGTGTTTCTTTGACTCCTCAAACACTTGCCTACTTGCTTCTTCTGTGAGCTGTATGCTGAAGTTCGAGAAAAGACGCTGACCTTGCATGTGTGATTGCATATTTAATCGATGCATTGAGCCCTTAGGAACCTCTTTGCTTCTTCTTGTCGCCAGATCTCGCCATACCATAACTAGAAAGGTTCATGAAGTTTTGATGTAGGTATTGACATTGTCATCGCCACCGAGGTTGAGAAACACTTCCTTCATCCTCTCCATGACAATTTCGGCAGTCTTGCTCTTTGAAAGCTCCAGTGAACTGCTCCCAAGTAGGCTGAAAACCGGTGCGGTTGCCTTGAGGTAATTCTCCCTACGAGCTGCATCTCCCTTGAAGGTGAGTGGCAAATTTTACCCATTCTTGCTCAGGAACATCAGCGGTCACGACAACCTTGACATCTCATGCAACCAATCATCGGCATCAAGTGGTTGATCCGACACATCAAATTGGCGTGGGTTGAACTTGAAGCTCTTGATGTCTCCTCGCTTGGGAGGTGGAGGTAGCGGAACAAACTCATTCCTCGACACTTTCTTCAAAGCAGCTGTTGGTTCTGCATTGCTGCCAAGGTATTACGATGCTTGACAACGGCCCCAGTTCAGGTTGTATGTCCTCCTCGAGCAGGCGTGGTGGTGCCATCCTATTATTGATATAAAACACATGTTAGTACTATAATGGAGAATAATAATAATCCAAAATAGTACCAAGATGGAATTAACCAAGATTAAAGGATACAATTTACTAAGATGATATTAAAATATCAACGAAGTTCAAAGCACCTAGAAGATATTAAGCATATCGCATTAATTTGAAAAGGAGTGTGGTACACAACTATCAAGAAAAATTTCCATAAATTTGGCATTAAATACCAATAGATGCATAAAATCACTTAACGAATCAAGATTAGTGACTCTACCAATTCAATATACAAGAGCGAATGATAAAAGTAGTTGTATGGTCGCGACTCCATCCCGCACTCAAATCATTACTCCGCACATGAATAAGTAGAACACATATCCCAACACCTTCTTCTCACGATGAACCTAAAGATTAGTAACTACGAAACAAACACCCCAAACAAGATAGCGTCGGATAACAAAGAGTAAGACGATCGGTATACAACAATCAGATAGATCGCGTCGGTTTGCAAAAGCTTTATCGGTATGGAATGTACCAGCATTGATAACCAAAAGGCAGATAAAGATAACATGTTGGATGCAACAGACAGACAAGGAATTACACACACACACACACACTTTCTATGGTACTACGGAACCCAGAACACGTGACTCCTAGTTTGAATTTTATGAAGCGGATTGTAAACGTTACACTTCGTTACGAGAGAGTGGGTGGGTGGGTGGGTAAGAAAAAAGTGGAAGCAATCCTACTCGCTTTTTGTTTTCCCTAGTATATAGCTACCAAAATATTTGCTAGATCGACAGCGACCATTTGGTCAGAGACCACGAAGGCGGGATGGCTCGATACCAATTGTAACTACCTCGGTGAATACGCTCTTAGTTACAAGCCCGGATGAGCGGAAATGGTTAAAATAATACGGTGGGGCCCAAATGCCACTCCAGGTGAACCTTCGCCGTCCTAACCATTTCCAAACATCGGGACAAGAACAGCGGCATAATCGGCAGCGAAGGATCAACTACATACACAAATGAGTATGTATGCAAGCCACCATACAACAGTCCTCGGAGCCATTCCATCTAAAAAGAAATAGAAATATTGCAACTTTATACGGCAAGATCCAAATATCCTAGATAGATATAATAGTTTAGGATATCTCCTCATACATCAAACATCAGAGTATCAGTGAGCGGAAAACAAGATCCGATACGGATAAGAAGCAAATCGGCATAAGATGCCCCATAAATAAACACATCCTACAGATCTCACGGATCCCGTTCAGGAATCTCTACAGAGTGATCGTTGCAACATCGTCTCTCCTCCACCCGGTATCCATCTTGCGAGTTTACATTCATCCGAATCAAACAATTTATCGTGGTGAGTCCCTAGGGTTTTCAGCAAGTCTTTATGCCTCTAAAGGGACACACCACAGGGTAGCGAATTGCAGCAAAAGATAATGCCTAACAATTCTATAGATATTTCGCTAACCATCCGCCTAACCAAAGATAGGCGGATGTCCGTGAATTATTAACAACAGTTATAATAGTAATATCACAGCATCCATCCTCCTCCTAGCTACCAACGAGGAAGCGGATGAACAACCCCCATCGTTGGCAGTTTTATTATCCATTCCATGAGTGTTGCACTATTTACTAGTCGGTACTTAGTCAAATTAAAAGCGGTACTTTAGTTATACTTGTCTATGATCGAGAAATCGTAGGCTCCAAGTCGCCCATAACCGCGGACACGGCTTTGGAAAGTTTTACCTTCGCAGGGTGCACAAATAGCAAACAACACACTCGATCAACCTCGGAAAAACCAAATCAAAACCCAACGAGGCATTCACGGCAAGCGATCATGGATTCAGAAATATTTCAGGGGCCACCCATTAAGCTACCCAACGGTTACCGACTCGAGCGGACTCAAGGTTTGTGTGGGGTAACGCATGGGAACCGAAAGTGTGGACTAGGCTTGTCGATCTGCAAAACGTGTCACGATCCTAACAAGATAAGGTGCTCACGCACAATCGTAAATAAAGCGATAAAGCATGGCATAAGTGCAGGATAGTAATAAAGCCCCAAGCTACTTTGTGGCCCCAAGAAATAAGAATGAATCAAGCTCGCCTGGGGGTCCATAAGCCTCCTGGATGTGGATAGCGAATATTCAAGGAACAGGAATCATACTTGGGGTCCCACGGGACACAAGTGAGCATGAAAAACCAAATAGCGATATTGCTCACCGATGCCACTTTCATTAGTTATCCATTACTACTAAAGGTTAAGTTGTTTAGGTACCTGGTTATCCATCGACACTCACATACCTACACATGTTGTTCTACGACTCGCATGGCTCAAACAACTCCTGTAGTAATGGCTCATGGGATGGAGGAACAAGCTTGATGGGGTTTAAAAGTAAAGGCTATGTAAGATTTGGGATTCAGGCTTTAATGCAATCGCGACTCAATGATGCAAGAATAAGATAGAGGCAATAGGTACTATATGTATGCAAGCATGTGGTAGTGCTTGCTGCGGCTCGATTGAAGCGAGAGAAGGATCCGGTAGTGCTCCTGGTTTCTTGATATATCCCACCTTTGCCTATTCAAGAAGAACCAAACAAACAAGGGCCAACATAAATAAAGAGTACAAGCATATGAATAAAATCGACAAGCAAACAATCATGCCATGATGAATGATGCACAATTTGCATGGCAATAATGTAGCATGGCATGGGTGAGGTGTGGAATACAAGAATAAAACATTTTATGGTGTTTTAGTCACCTTTTATTCTCAAATAAGTTGCTGTATACTTTATATTTACATGATGCTGCTGCAATTCAGAACATGGAATGCATATACAGAAAGGTCTCATTGAGCTGATCGATTTGGACATATTATTTGTCAAATTTGGAGTTATAAAACAAAGTTATTAATTAATTAAGGAAAAGGGCATTTTATTGTAATTTTAATCAACTCGAAATTTAAAGTGTTCAAAATATATTTTGGAGGCATATTTGAAATCCTCACATTTTCTGATCTCAAACATATATTACATGTTTAATTTGGAATTGTATTTTAAAAGTTATTAAAAACAGAAATTAAAACATATTTAAACATTTCTGAAATACATTTTATTTAAACAGAAAAACATTCCAAACTTTTTATACCCAGAGGCAGCTAGCCCCAGACGTTGACGGGGGGGACCAGTGCTGACGGGGTGAAACATCTGACGATGTAACCTTTTCTCACCACGGGTGAAGTGAGCTATGGTGATGCATGTGGGTCCTGGTGAAGCGGACCCAATGGCGGAACGAGAGGGGCTTGCCACGGGCATGTGAGGGAGCGCGGGTTGAGGGGTAGGAAAACTCGGGGCTCTTTTGTAAATCGCCTCGAGGCGCTGACAGGTGGGACCGGTGGATTATGGGTCACTGGCAAAAGGTGGGGTTTTGTGGAAAAGTACCACGTACTGCTTTCTTCTCTCAACCTTCATCGACAGTCCGCGGCGCCATGTGACGACGCGGCGTGGGGGATCGAACCGGTGATCTGGGGCACGCGCGTGAAGGCGACAGCCACTGCGGCTAGGAGGGGTTGGTGCTATGTTTCATCGCGCGGCTAGGAATTCATCACAAGACGCTGGCGACGCAGCAGACGCCACGCACGCTGACGACAGAGGCCTCTCGACGAAAAGTTCGGCATGAGCATTCCACGATTTACCAAGGAGAAAGGGAAGGTGTCAGGGATGGTGCGTGGCTCACCACAAGGTGGTCGGCGGTGGTGGATCGGGCCGGGGAGCGGTGGATCCTCGGTGTAGCAGGCGGCCGGAGCTAGGGTTCCCGGGTCGGCGTCGTGGACGTGCAGGGGTCCTGGGCGCTCTTTTCCTCGCTGCTGTGCACAGGGACGTCGCCAGGGGCCTCGTGGTCTTCCTCGACAACCTCGACGCCACGCCCGCCTCCTCGATCTGTAGATGGAAACCGAAGCCGAGGGTGGTGGCCGGATCTAGAGAAGAGGTGGAGCAGGGGTACTGGGTAGGGCTGCAAGACAGGGCCTGGGGATCTGCTCGGTCTAAGAGAAAGGAGTAGATAAGCGGAGGAGAGAAGCACATGGGGAGGCTCGGGTGGAAGGTGGTGAGCACCTTTTTTCCCTCCCTCCTCACTCACGTGCCCAACGAGGCTTGGCCTGGGAGGTGGTGTGGCTGCAGGTGGGCCAGGACGTAGGTGGTTCGGGTATGGGGCCTGGCAGGGATAGATAGGGAGAGAGGGGGGTAGCATGGAGCTAGGGTTGGATAGAGGGGTTAGATAGCTAGGTTAGGGGGGGACGGCTTTGGCCTAAGGCTGGAGAGAGAGGAGCTGGTGGGGTCTTGCTGGCCGAGAGAGAGAGGGAGGAGGGTCGGGTGTTGCTAGGTTAGCTTAGAGGGGGCTCGGGTTAGGTTAGATGGTGGCTTCGGGTTAGGGTTAGGTGGTGGCTATGGTAAAGAGAGAAAGAGAGAGAGAGAGAGGTAGATGGCTTAGGGTTTAGCCAAAACAAAGAGGTAGGTTTATATTAGGGTTTAAGAGGTTCAACAATAAGAGGGCACTAGTTTGAATTTTAAAAGCAAAGCTCAAACCTAAATAAAACAAAACAAAGAGAAGAAGGCCAAGGGTTATGATTGCATGGAAAAGGCAATAAATGACTTGCATGCATGTGAGCATATTTTGTGGAAACAAAATATGGGGCACATATATGTGAGGAGAAGATTTGCAAAGTTAAAGATGCAATTAAACCCAAATTTGAGAAAGAAGGGAGAGCTCCAAGAGACATACACCACTCAATAATTCATATAAAATCCAAAGGACTAGAATGTGGTGGTGCTTGCATGGTCCATGCAAAATAATTAATGCCAGGCTTATTCTTGTGAAAACAATAATATTAACATGGCATTATTCTTATGCATTCCCAAAAGATGGATTAAGGGCCAAGCTAAGGATTTGTAGAAGTAGATCCATCCTATCTCCCATGAGCTAGATTAAATACCAAAAGAAAATAAAATACAAGCTCATGGATAATGGGATGGTGGAATTATAAGGTGGTGGAAAGAACGGGTGGTGGAGTAGAATAAAAGATATGCCCCCAACTCAACTTGGGCATTAAACAATATATCAATAACCAAATACAATATCAAGAGGCAACTACAATTAATGATGCATATGAGAGGAGATCCAAATTGAAAAGGGTTTTATATGACGCTCAAATGCAAGGTGGCATGATGACATGAGCATGATATAATTATGATGTAACAATTATATATATGAAGTAGCCATTATATTACTAGACCAAGTAGCATTACAATTGTTAGACAATTGGGATGCTACATATAAACTCAATGACTTTGATCGTAATGCTATACATCGGATGAATGTTCATCACACCATTACACTAATGTTGTGATCTCGTTATTAACAACATCCAATGTCTATGATCAGGAAACCGTGATCATCTTGTTAATCAACGAACTAGTTTATGAGAGAGGCATAACTAGGAACTTTCTTTTTGTTTATTAAACACACATGTATTAACGTTTCCGTATTAATACAATTATAGCATGCAAAATAAACATCTATCATATACTTGGAATACACATAATAAACATTTTATTATTGCCTCTCAGGGCAAATTCCCTTCAGTCTCCCACTTGCACTAGAGACAATAATCTAGTTACATTGTGATGTATCTAACACCCATGGAGTTCTGGTGTAGATCATGTTTTGCTCTAGGGAGAGTTTTAGTCAACGGATCTGCTACATTGAGATCCGTATGTACTTTACAAATCTTTATATCTCCATCCTTGACATGCTCATGGATGGAGTGAAACCGCGCTTAATATGCTTGGAATGCTTGTGAGACCTTGGCTCTTGGCATTGGTAATGGCACCATTGTTGTCACAATAGATCACCGTTGGGTCCAACGCGTTTTGCAACCACACCTAGTTCGGATATGAACTCCTTCATCCAAATCGCTTCTGAGCCGCTTCAAGCAGCAATATATTCGCCTCCGTTGTTGATCCCGCCACCACAGGTTGTTTGGAGCTCCTCCAACTAACCGCTCCGCCATTCATGAGAAATATGTATCCAGATTGAGACTTAGAGTCATCCGGATCGGTGTCAAAGCTAGCGTCGACATAACACTTAGCGACGAGCTCTTCTTCACCTCCGTATACAAGAAACATATCCTTAGTTCTTCGCAAGTACTTAAGGATATTCTTGACCGCTTTCCAGTGTTCTGAACCTGGATCCGATTGGTACCTACTAGTCAAAATAATAGCATTTGCCACATCCGGTCTTGTACATAGCATGGCGTACATTATAGAGCCTATGGCTGAAGCATAGGGGACCTTGTCCATGATCTCTCTTTCTTCCACCGGCAACTTTGAGTCTTACTCAATGTCGTGCCTTGTGTCATAGGTAAGAACCCTTCTTACTATTTTCCATTTTAAACTTCTTTAAAATCTTATCAAGGTATGTACTATGATAGCCCTATTAGGCGCCTAGATCTATCTCTATAGATCTTTATGCCTAATATGTATGACGCTTCACCTAGGTCCTTCATTGAAAATTTGCTGTTTAGATAACTTTTAACATTGTTTAAAAGCTCTATATCATTTCCGATCAATAATATGTCATCCACATATAATATCAGAAATGCCACATTGCTCCCACTCACTTTCTTGTAAATACAAGCTTATCCATAAGTTTGGACAAATCCAAACTCTTTGATCACCTCATCAAAGCGGAGATTCCAACTTCGTGATGCTTGCTTCAATCCATAGATGGATCGCTGAAGCTTGCACACCTTGTTAGCATCCTTAGGATCGACAAAACCCTTTGGTTGTATCATATAAAACTCTTCTTCAATATTACCATTGAGAAATGCGGTTTTGACATCCATCTGCCATATCTCATAATCGAAATATGCAACAATTGCTAACATAATCCTAACTGATTTTAGCATCGCTACGGGAGAGAATGTCTCATCGTAGTCAACTCCTTGAATTTGTCGAAACCCCTTTGCGACAAGTCGAGATTTATAGACGGTCACATTACCATCAGCATCAGTTTTCCTTTTGAAAATCCATTTGTTATCCACGGCCTTTCGGTCGTGAGGTAAGTCCACCAAGTTCCAAACTTGATTTTCATACATGGATTCCATCTCGGATTTCATGGCTTCTAACCATTTGTTGGAACTGGCTCATCATCGCTTCTTCATATGTCGCAGGTCATCATTTTCATCAACCATGAAATTCATGACAGGATTTCCAGCCTTCAGGAGCTACACGTCTGCTAGACCTGCGAGGTTCGGTAGTACTCTCTTCGAGTTTCATGATCATTATCATTAGTTCCTCTTCAACAGTGGAGCCAACTCCTAACAACTTCCGGCATGCGCTACTCGCCATACTTTGAAGAGAAGGTTCAATAACCTCTTCGAGTTCTACCTTCCGACTACTCACACCTTTCGCGAGAAACTCTTTCTCTAGAAAGGATCCATTCTTGGCAACAAAAACCTTGCCCTCGGATCTGTGATAGAAGGAATACCCAATAGTTTCCTTAGGGTATCCTATGAAGACGCATTTTTCCGCTTTGGGTTCGAGTTTATCCGGTTGAAGTTTCTTCACATAAACATCGCATCCCCAAACTTTAAGAAATGACACCAGGTTTGTTTCCAAACCACAATTCATACGGTGTCTTTTCAACGGATTTAGATGGTGCCCATTTAAAGTGAATGCAGCAGCTTCTAGTGCATAGCCCCAAAATGACAACGGTAAGTTCGTCAAAGACATCATAGATCGAACCATATCTAATAAAGTACGATTTATATTCGACACACCATTTCATTGTGGTGTTCCCAAGCAGGTGTGAGTTGTGAAACAATTCCACACTCTTTCATGTGAGTGCTAAACTCAGAACTTAGATACTCACCTCCACGGTCGGACTGTAGAAATTTGATCTTTCTATTACGATGATTTTCCACTTCATTCTGAAATTCCTTGAACTTTCAAAGGTTTCAGACTTGTGTTTCATCAAGTAGATATAACCGTATCTACTCAAATCATCCGTGAAAGTAACAAATAACGATATCCACCTCGCGTTTAATAACACTCATTGGACCACATACATCAGAATGTATGATTTCCAATAAATCTGCCGCCTGCTCCATTGAACCGAAAACGGCGTTTAGTCATCTTTGCCCATAAGGCATGTCTCACATGTATCAAATGATTCATAATCAAGTGATTCCAAAAGTCCATCCGAATGGAGCTTCTTCATGCTTAACGCCAATATGACCTAGACGGCAATGCCACATATATGCGGATATATCATCATTTAGTTTAATCCTTTTAGCATCAACATTATGAATATGTGTAACATTATTATCGAGGATCTAAAAGAAATAAACCATTCATCATCGGTGCATGACCATAAAAGATTTCATTCATATAAATGGAACAACCATTATTCTCGGATTTAAATGAATAACCACTTAGCATCAAACACGATCCAGCCATAATGTTCATGCTCAACAGGCACGGATAACAATTATTCAAGTTTATTACTAATCCCG
Source organism: Avena insularis (assembly GCA_023614405.1). Lineage (NCBI taxonomy): Eukaryota > Viridiplantae > Streptophyta > Magnoliopsida > Poales > Poaceae > Avena > Avena insularis. Next base: position 378,726,604 of record CM042685.1, read on the forward strand.
GCGGCAAGTGGAGAGGCAGCGTTGACGGCGATCACATCAACGCTGATCCATTGCCGACACGCATTCGACCTCACCCCTTGCTAGCGGTCGCTTGTTCCGCAGCCCCGATTCGAAAGTTACAAATATTAGCAACTGAACGGTATCAAATACCCAGTGCTCGCGAGCACTAGTCAAGTACACATCAATAACATGTATATCATATATACCTTTGTTTGCCTTCCGGGCTTTCTTGTCGCCAAATAATGAGGGCGCTATGCCCAAGGGCGATCCCTTACAATAGTAGCACTCGGTATCGACTTAGGTCCAACTCGGGTTTATTTTCAGGTGCTGCAACCGGCTTTTTACTTCCCTTCCGTTTTCCCTTCTTGTCTTTCTTGAAACCAGTGTTCCTAATGATCATCAACACTTGATGTTCCTTTTTGATCTCCACTTCTGCAGTTTTAAGCATTGACAGAAGCTCGGGGAGAGACTTCTTCATGCCTTGCATATTATAGTTCATCACGAAGCTCTTATAGCTAGGTGGCAGAGATTGCAGAACACGATGGATGCCTAAGTCAACGGGAATCGATATTCCCAAGGACACAAGCTTATCGGCGTAACCCGACATCTTGAGTACATGCTCACTAACGGAGCTGTGTGTAGCATCCCAATTGTCTAACAATTGTAATGCTACTTGGTCTAGTAAGATAATGGCTACTTCATATATATAATTGTTGCATCATAATTATATCATGCTCATGTCATCATGCCACCTTGCATTTGAGCATCATATAAAACCCTTTTTGTTTTGGTTCTTATCTCATATGCATTGTAAATTGTATTTGCCTCTTGATATTGTATTTGGTTTTTGATATATTGTTTAAATGCCCAAGTTGAGTTGGGGGCATATCTTTTATTCTACTCCACCACCCTTTCTTTTCACCACTTTATAATTCCACCATCCCATTATCCATGAGCTTGTATTTTATTTTCTTTTGGTATTTAATCTAGCTCATGGGAGATAGGATGGATCTACTTCTACAAATTCTTTTGCTTGGCTTTTATTCCACTTTTGGAAATGCATAAGAATAATGCCATGTTAATATTATTGTTTTCACAAGAATTTAATCATGGAAATTATCATTTTTGCATGGGCCAAGCAAGAGTACCACCACCTTTAGCCATTTGTTTCTCTCTTGGTTTTGATGGGTTTCCTCTTATGGGGCCATATCCATCCATCATCCTCTACCCTTCCTTTTGCTTGATCTAGTTTGGTCTTGCTAAAAAGCCACCACCACTTTTGCCCTCTCTCTCTAATTCTTTCTCCTTAAACCTACACCTAATCTAAACCCTAAACCCCCTCTCTCTAGTTCTATCTAACCCTAACCATACCTCACCTCCCTCTCCCTGCCATGCAGGCCCCACCTAGCCACCCTACTCCCCCTGGCCGAGCTACCCTTCTACCCCAACCCTAGCACCAGCCCTAACCCGAGCCTACTCATCCAACCCTAGCTCCATGCCACCCCCTCTCTCCCTCTCTATCCCTGCCAGGCCGACCCCACACCGAGCCAACCACCTTGGCCTCGCCCTGACCCCACCGGGCAGCCTCCACCACCCTACCCTGCCCCTGCCGGCCAGCCCGAGCACGTGCTCGAGGAGAAAAAGGTGGCGACCGAGCCACCCTATCTACCCCGTGCCCACACGCTGCCTCGCCTCTCTCCCTCTCTTTACCTCCTTCCCCGCCTCCTCGCTTTCCCAGATCCACCCTGCCTCACTTCCCTCGATGCTAGCCTACCCGCCAACCTTGTTGCCTATCTCGGCCACCCCTGCTGTGGTCGAGAGGAGGAGAAGAGGAGCCGTGTGTCGAGGAAGGTCGAGGAGACTCCTAGGAGGCCACCTGTACCTGTCACGGAGGAGGAGAAGGACCAGAGCCGAAGATCACCGACGAGCCCGATGCCAAACCCTAGCCCGTCGTTCGCCTGCCTCGTCGACGCCCTGCGGCTCCCCAAGCTGATCGAACACCACCAACATCTCCTCGGTGAGCCCCTAATCCTCGCTGACATCCTCGCTCATTGCCGCCGTTTAGTGCCGCTGTTCGCTTGAACAGAATGCGCACGCCTCGCCACATCTGCCGCTCGCCGCTTCGCATGCCAGAACCCCATCTAGGCCCCGCCTCCTACCACCAGCCCAACCACTCACCGCCGCGGCCGCACTTCAAAGGCTCCCTCGGTCCCGATTCGATCCCACGCCGCGCCGCTGCTTGACGCCGATCCATCCGCAGGCGCGGAGAAGATCCACAGTACGGGCGACCCTTTTTGCACTTAACCCCCTGCATCTTTTTCGGCTAAACCCGCGGTACACCGAGCCCCACCGTCACCTCTCTCCGTCTGCTTAGCGTAATAGCCCCAAGTTACACCGCCTCAACCCACTCCTGGATCGCGCGTGTCACGCCCTGGCGCGCGGTGGGGTCCAAGGTACTCCGGCCTCATACCACTGTGTTGGGTCAAACCAAGGTGAGAAAAGTTTTACTGTATCGCCTGGCAGACGCTTCACTGGCCCACCTGTCTGTGGCTGAGGCTAGTTCTGTCTGGGTATAAAATGTCCTGACGATTTTCTGTTTAAATAAAACAATTTCTTAAAAGTTTAAATATGTTTTAATTTCTGTTTTTAATAACTTTTAAATTGTTATTCCAAATAATACAAATAATATATGTTTTGAAATCATAAAAATGTGAGGAATTCAAATATGCTATTCAAAATAATGTTTGAACACTTTAATTTTCAAGTTCTTTAAAATTACAATAAAATGCCCCTTTCTTAATTAATTAATAACTTTTGTTTTATAACTCCAAATTTGACAAATAATATGTCTAAAATGATCAGCTCGACGAGACCTTTCTGTTTATGCATTCCTTGTTCTGATTTGCAGCATGCATCATATAAATATAAAGTATACAGCAACTTATTTGAGGATAAAATGTGACTAAAACTCAATAAAAGGCTTTATTCTTGTATTCCACACCTCACCCATGCCATGCTACTTTATTGCCATGCAAATTGTGCATCATTCATCATGGCATGATTGTTTGCTTGTCGCATTTTACTTCATATGCTTGTGCACTCTATTTATGTTGGCCCTTGTTTGTTTGGTTCTTCTTGAATCAGACGCCGAGTGGGATATATCAAGAAACCTGTGAGCACTACCTGATCCTTCTCTCGCTCCAATCGAGCTGCCAGGCAAGCACTACCACATGCTTGCATACATATAGTACCTATTGCCTCTATCTTATTCTTGCATCATTGAGTCGCATTGCATTAATCAATCCCAAGTCTTGCATAGCCTTTACTTTAAACCCCACCAAGCTTGTTCCTCCATCCCATGAGCCATTACTACAGGAGTTGTTTGAGCCATGCAGTGAGAACAGCATGTGTAGGGTATGTGAGTGTCTGTATAACGAGGTACCTATACAACTTAACCTGAGTAGTAATGGGATAACTAATGAAAGTGGCACCGTGAGCAATATCGCTATTTGGTTTTTCATGCTCACTTGTGTCCTGAGGACCCCGAGTACTTGATTCCTGTTCCTTGAATATTCGCTATCCACATCCGGAGGCTTATGAACCCCCGAGCGAGCTTGATTCATTCTTATTTCTTGGGGCACAAAGTAGTTTGGGGCTTTATTACTATCCTGCACTTATGCCATGCTTTACCGCTTTATTTACGACAGCGTGGAGCACCAGACTGCTTAGGATCGTGACACGTTAGTTGTATCGACAAGCCCAGTCACACTTTCGGGTTCCCAATCGTTCCAGACCATTGGCGCAAAACCTTGAGTCCGTCTCGAGCCGCCAACTTGTGGTAGCTTAATGGGGTGGCCTCAAACATTTCAATCTGTGATCGCTGGTCGTGAATGCCTGCTGGGTTTTGATTTGGTTTTCCGAGGTTGATCGAGTGTGTGTTGCTATTTGTGCACCCTCAGGTAAATCTTCCGAAAGCCGTGTTCGTGGTTATGGACGACTTGGAGCACAGTTTCTCGATCATAGACAAGTATAACTAAAGTACCGCTTTTAATTTGACTAAATACCTGACTAGTAAATAGTGCAACACTCATGGAATGGATAATAAAACTGCCAACGGATGGGGGGTTGTTCATCCGCTTCCTCGTTGGTAAGCGAGGAGGAGGATGGATCTGTTAATATTACCGTTATAACTATTGTTATTAATTCACGGACATCCGTCTATCTTTGGTTAGGCGGATAGATAGCGAGTATCTATAGAACTGTTAGGTATTATCTTTTGCTGCAATTGCGTCACCCCAGGTTGTGTCCCCTTTAGAGGCATAAAGACTTGCTGAGTACCCCTAGGGTCTCACACGATAAATTGTTGGATTCAGATGAACAGGTAAACTCGCAAGATGGATACTGGGTGGAGGAGACGGACGATTTGGGCAACGATCATTCGGTGTAGAGATTCCAGGAACGGGGATCCGTGAGATCTGTGGGGGGGATGTGTTTATTTATGGGGCATCTTATGCCAATTTGCTCTTATCCGTACTCGGATCTTGTTTTCCGCTTCCGCCTGATACTCTGATGTTTGATGTATGAGGAGATATCCTAAAACTATTATATCTATCTAGGATATTTGGATCTTGCCGTATGGCGTTGCAATATTTCTATTTCTTTTAGATGGAATGGCTCTGAGGACTGTTGTATGGTGGCTTGCATACATACTCATTTGTGTATGTAGTTGATCCTTCGCTTTCGCCAATTACGCCTTTCGTTCTTGTCCCGATGTTTAGAAATGGTTAGGACGGCGAAAAGGTTCACCTGGAGTGGAACTTGGCCCCAATTGCATTATTTTAACCATTTCCATTCATCCAGGCTTGTAACTAAGAGCGTAATTCACCGAGGTAGTTACAATTGGTATCAGAGCCATCCCGCCCTTCAGGGTCTCAGCCAAATGGTCGTTGTCAGTCTAGCAAATATTTTGGTAGCTATGTATACTAGGGAAAAACAAAACGCGAGAGTAGGACTGCTTTCACTTTTCTTCTTACCCAACCACCCACCCTTTTCTGGTAAGGAAGTGTAACGTTTTCAATCCTCTTCTTAAAATTCAAACTAGGATTCACGTGTTCTGGGTTTCCGTAGTACCATAGAAAGTGTGTGTGTGTGTGTAATTCCTTGTCTATCTGTTGCATCCAATTTGTTATCACAATCTTCCTTTGGTTATCAACTGTTGGTACATTCCATACTGACAGGCTTTTGAAAACCGGCGCCATCTATCTGACTCCTTGTTAACCGGTGCCATCTCCTTAAAGGTGTTCTTCCTTCCAGCATGCTTTCACAGAATGTGGAGTTGCTAATCTCTACCTGATAAGTGATTTTGCGCATCTATTGGTATTTTAATGCCGAAAATGCGAAAAAAAATTCTTTGATACATCTGTGCTTCCACACTCCTTTTCAGTCGTGTGTGAAACATTATCTATCTCCCTTTTATCAGCATGTCCATGCTAACTCATTCTTTTGTCACCAGCGCTTAATCCTAGAGTTTCTTTTCATCTCCAATTCTCTTGGGCTAATTACATAACATGTGTCAATCCGATGCTGGTGATTGTAATTTGGTTCTCGGCATAGCTATATGACACTTATCATGAGTGGAATATGGAAAATGCTATCAACACTATCCTCCAAATGGTGACGGTTATCTCCTGTGATTTTGAGTACACCGTGATCATCTCTATGCATATTCAAGCATCTTTGGCAATCCAGAGTTTCTGAAGGCACTACGGTCATCATGGCCCATCATCTCGCATATCTTTTGAACCCCATATCGCAAAATTCTCTTTGAGACGAGGGAATTGCATCTTTCGCCTCCGGTAGCTTTGCTTGAGGTATGAGCTATCATCGTTTTTATCCAAGATCTCTTTATCTTTGTAACCGTGATCCATTCGACAATGTGAACCGGTGACATCTCTTTTCTTCCAAGGACCGGATAATCTATTCTTCCAAAGGTATCTTCTTCAACACGAACCCGTGCTCTTAATATTGATCTTTCTAAGAGCGTTGAGCTCAGGAAGTGTTTCGAGCATTTGTTCGTTTCTCTCGCCTTTTGAACTTGGTATTCTGGGAATATCTTGTTAATCCATGGTGGTATATGTTGATAATATGCTTGCCTATTCCATATCAATGGAAGAACATGGAAGATCATCTGTGTCCCTTTCTCTCAAGCTTTGTTAACACTGCCTGTGTGCAAAGTCTCAAGTGAGAATTCTGACTTTTTGAAGTCACCTATCTCGCCACGCCCTTCGCTAAATAGATCGCTTCAATTCTGGAATCAAGAAGTTCATTGTTAATTCCATCTTCCATCTTCAATCAAACCCGGAGTTTTTCCTTGTTGGCGAGTTATCATCGTCGTCCGCTAAAGATTTTCCTCAAGACCGCTAAACCTCTCTCAATCTTTCAAGAACAACATGGAGTTCTTTTCACCTCTATCTCGTTAAGTAATCTTTTGAAACCTTCTCGTTCTATCATCTATGCTCAATCCACCGGAGGCCATGAAGACCTTCCAGATCTTGTATTCCTCTCGTTCAAGTTGGTGCTATCTTTTCAGAGTCTGTTGAATCTTGCAGTTGTCTCCTTGATCTTCCTTCATATCTTCCTGGCTGGTTACTTATGATATGACGACAACATCATCACCTCTATCTATCTATTAATCCGGCGAATCGTTTGCATCTATCCTTGTTTTCTAGCGGAGTTCCATGAGCTCTTCTTGTCAATACCTTCAGTCTGTTTCGGTAGTTGGGTTGCATGGTTTTCTTATTCATGTGCGGAGTAATGCTTTGAGTGCGGGATGGAGTAGCTACCATACCACTACTCTTATCATTCGCTCTTGTACATTGAATTGGGGAATTAACGTGATTTCACTCATCCCACGGAAGTTAGAAGTGGCCTTTATCCCTCGATACTTTTACTTCCGTCCTTGTTTTTCCGGAGTGCTCTCTCGAAGAAAGTAATCAATAATCTCTTGTTGGTGGTCTGTCTATTCTAGGGGGAGCAAATCATCAATTATCTGGTGGAAACAAACGCAAACTCTTTTCTGTCCTCGTCATTCTACCGATGCTCGATATCCCTAAACAAGATGAAAGGAAACTATCTCTCTCGTTGTTTCATTAATTCTTTTTCTGTGGTAAAGCCAATTATGGTTGAGGCCATCAGCCGCAAATCTATTGCGTTAGTCTCAAGGCTAAAGAAAGCAATAAGTATCTCTACAATAAACTCCAGATCCTCCATATTCTTTGCTTCTCGGGATTCCACCATGATCTGGCTTCACATCCGTCTCTGGAAGTTATATCCGCGCACCTCAATTGCGTGATCCGCTGGTCTTACCTAGGTAACAAGAATCTAATCCGACGATGTCTAACTAAATCTTTCTGTTGATATCAAGGGACTCTATTGTTTAAAGGCAATATTGTTTCCGAACTTCATTTCTCAAATCCGAGAGAAGATACGATGCTATTGTCATAGTGGTCCAAACCTCTCCAACCTAGCTCTTTTATTCCGGCGAGACAAAGATTCATCCTCTCTAGTATCGGTAAATCTTAAATCTTAACGGTGTGCCTTTCTTTATCCATGATACATCATCTTGTCCTTTCTTTCACAAGTGGTTCTAGTCTTTTATCTTGTTTCTCGAAAAACCGGAGCTATGTTCATCCTACCTTCTTGCCTCTCAGGGCATATTCCCTTCAATGGTTTAGTTGATACTTCTACTGGGGGACTATTACTTATGGATGCTGTTGATTTGGGAACTTTCTACTGTCAAAATGTTAATACTAACAGTAGTTTTGTCAGTGATGGTTCACTGCATCTATAATTGTTGGCTTGTATGGTGATATACAGACTGAGATTAATCATTATATTCTAGTGATGTTCTGAAGATGTATAGATAAGCTTGATGCTGATTTCTGGCATTTGATTCCAGGAAAATGATATTTAGTGGCTTGCCATTTTATTTGTGAAATCTAAGTAATGGTTTTGCTTGGGTTTTAGAACTTGTCCTTGTGACACCATCATAGAATGGCACACAAGTGGTTGGGTTATATTATTGAGCTTAATTCTGACAATGTTTGAAATTGGTAAATGCCAAAGATAAGTGGAAATCCTCTTTTAAACTTCTCTGCAGGCAGATGTTTGTCTGAGGCATAGGAACTAGTTTCCTATTTTTTGTCCCTAATAGAATTGCTTTGGTACTAATACTAGTTACTCATTCTTGAGTCCTAGTTGGTAAAATGATTGGTGTGCTGCCTAAATTGTATGGATCCATAAGATCTAGGGATTCTAAGGTGCTACTCCCTTTTAAGAGATGTGCCTAGAATTCCAAATCTTGGCTATATTTATTCTTGGAGTATGAGATATAGCTTTATAGCCAGGATTAATGGGGTTGTTCTGAGATCCTGGTTTGATCTGTAAAGTTTTCTTATAGATTTTGTATTCAAAATCTTCTATGATGGATTTACCTCACTTGGGTGAATACTGAGAAGTTAAGTATGAAACAACACATGAATCTCTATATAAATATAATAGACAGATCACGTGAGGGTTTTATATAACTCACCACAACAGTTGGTTGTTGTTGTGGTTGCTGGTTGATCAGGTGACTTAATCTTGCTGTCTTGGGTTGCTGGCCTGATCTTGTTCTTCTCCTGATGCTGCTCCTGCTACTTCCATCTCCTTGAAGCTTGTCCTTGATCTTGCTATCCACCTTTTGGTTCCTGTTAGCTTGGCCTTGTTCTTTCTATCCACCTGATCCATTTGCTGTGGCTAGACTGTTGATGTTTGGTGTGTATGAGCAAAAGAATGGTGTTGTTGTGCTTGCCCACGGCTGTGTTGAGCTCTTTTGCTTGTGTAGACAGTTGTGGCCGTGTTGACAACACACACCATGCATTTAGGTGTGTAAGATGTTTGTGTTCCTGCGGCATCCTTATGGATATGCTCAGGGAGATGATCTACCTTTTTATCTGATTACCATTTATATGCCTAGTGAAACTTGCCCCGCTTACTGATTGGAATCATTTGACTTGTGGCTTATTAATTATGAAATATTTAATTTTTTTATATTGGTGAAACTTGCCCCTAAAGATTTACTCAATGATGTAAAGTGGAACAGTGCATCTCACTATTCATTACTGAGAGTAAAATATCTTAACCTTTATTTTTTTTCTTTTTGTTTGTTCTTTGTTTTGCAGGTACAAGACTTGAAGATTTAAGATTAGAATAGGTGTACTTTTAGATAGAATAGTTCCTTTGTAATCTTTATTTTATTTTTTTGTAATCTTTACTTTATCCCTTTGTAAGAGATATTGTAATAATCCTCAATATGTAAAAATTCCACCTTTTATAATTTACTATTGTAAAGATTCTTGATTAATTTCATAAGTTTTGTAACTTATTTATTGAATAAATATATGGAATAAATATTCATTTTCTTGATTGTGTTATATTATTTAAAGTTTGAGTTACTAAATATTATCTCTTGATTAAATAAGATTACTCAAACATAATTCTAATCTTTTAAAAAATCCAAATATCAAGTTTGAATTCAAATTTACTTCCCCAAAACACACTAATCCATAAAGATTATGTCAAAGTTTATAATTATCATTCTCTAAGGCTATTCCTAAACTTAAAGAGTGAAGAAAAATCTAAATAGAGGCGCCGCACCGTGCACTCTTCCGTGCGGCGCGCAGCGATTCTGGAAAACGCATCGCTGTCTCCCAACAACCGATGGCTTATCCAGTTATCCCTCAATTCCGCTTGCGTCTTGTCCCCTCAATTCTACTCAGTGCAATCCCTTTCTATCTCTCTGAAACAACCACGGGAAGCAGCATCGCGCCGGCAAGACGCACGGGAGAGGCTGCCATGCAGCACAACAACTAGGAGGCTGGCCGCCGAAACGCCAAGATCTGCAGGCTGCCGCCACGAACACGCAGCAGCCGGCGAGGCCGCCGCCTCCGAGCACGCAGCAGCCAAGGAGGCGGCTGCCAAGAGCACGCATCAAAGGTAGGAGGACTTCGCCTGAGCATGGACATGGAGCTCGGCTGAGAGTTCTTACATTATGGGAGCTCGCCGGCGGGAGGAGGTCGGTAGTGGTAGGTAATGGAGCTTTCTTCTCCTGTTCTCCACCATGTTGGTCATGGCATCAGGTGAGGGAAACGAATCAACCATACGAGGGAGAGAGAAAAAGTGCTAGGAAACTAATTAATCTAGCAATTTGGATGGTTTAAACCTGGTATTTAGGCCATAACTAATATGGCAATTAGTATTCTCCCAACAAGGACTTAGCTAAATATGGCAATTAGTCACATATAAATCTGACAGCTTGGAATAATTAATCTGGCAACTAACCTAGAGTATTTAGAATTGTATCACTAACAATTGAGCCTCATAATTAGGAAATATATTTAAAATGGCAATCAGTATTCTGGCAATTATGACAAATTAATCTAGCAATTTAGAAACAATTGAATCTAACTAATCTGGCAATGGAGAAACACACTAGCGTTCCGCAGGTGCAAAAACCATGTGAAAAACTCGACAGTGGCTAAAAACATTGGTGGAGAACTTTTCTTGGACATAGCTGAATGTAGAAGCTGCCACTTATAGCTAACCTTGATTTTTATCTCACCGGGGTGCACGTGGTGTCTCTGACAAAATTTGGAATTTGACTAGTCCGTGCGACCCGCGCGTGCATGCTTTGTTTGCGCGGTTAGGATGCTCAGTACCTGCCGCCGCACAGGGCCGATAGATATGCGGCGCCGCTCGATAGTCACGTTCGAAACTTTGATCACTTTAAGTTTTTCTTTGGCGAAAAATTTACCCACATAGATGAATGCATGCAATTGCACAGATTCTGAAATCTATCCTTCGTTGGTTCCTAAATGCTGGGATGTTACAGAAGACGAGCAGGGAACTCCAGCAGGACACACTGGACCAGGCCTCCACACAGGAGGTTGAGAAACAAGGTTGCCCTTCGACTTGCAAGGGCAGAGGCCCAGCGGAGAACGCCACCGTAGAAGAGCCTCTGCGGATGAACACCAGGAGATGCACCCGAAGGAGAGGAAGGAGAAGGCCAACGTAGACACGCCTCCCGCCAGGAACCACCACCATGGTGGCTATGACGAGGAAGCACCGACGCTGCCCACCCGCACCTGTGAGCATACGACCTCCCACACCAAAGAGGCTAGGAACCACCGAAAAGGAGGAAGAAACAAGGCGAGTAGATGTTGAAAAAGTGCATCATTCTATGTGTTTCTTACCGACACGACACTTCCATAGTTTAAACAGGTGTCCATAGTTCATTTGATTATCTCACAATCCCACATATTAGACATTATATATCTCACAATCCCACAAATTAGACGTTATATATTGAACACAATACGTTTTCATTTTATGACACTAAATACGTGATTATACCTGACTACGAATTTAACATAGTTGATCGATTAGTGTCACTAGATATATTCATAAAAACCAGCGACCGCAAGTTGTTGTCTTGAAAGAGACCAATTATTTCCTCCTTTTGTTCACGAAAACTAGGGACCTGTAGTTGTTGTCTTGAAAGAAAATGAATGTTCGGCCAGAAGGAAACGGTTAACGAGAAGGAAAACCTTGAAAATAAAAAAAATAACGACAAAAAAAGGCTTGAGAATAGTGAAAAAAAACGTGCTCCCGGCGGGGCTCGAACCCGCGACCTTCGGCTCATAAGACCAACGCTCTAACCAACTGAGCTACGGGGGCTTGATGTCTGTACACTTTAGTTAAACTTATTTATCTAATTACAAGATGTTGTCAACGAGACCTTCCTCTCCTCTTTGACTTGTATAGGAACTTTGTGAAGCAGTCCACCCATTAAAACACGTAGAGTAGTTTTTTTTTTTTTTAAAAGATGTAGTATAATGAAGGCGTTAGTAAGTTTAGAAATATGAGGTCGCATTAATTCGAGAGTTCTTCATGGTCGTCTCGGGGCATGCTATTTGCCCACCATGGCGTGCATGCGTATGCGCAGAGATAGGAGTCTCGATGCCTAATTACCACACACACACACCGCACACGCACACGCGCGCACCCGCACGCGCACGCACATACACACACACACACAAGTACTCCATGCACGCACGCACGCAACGCCAACCGTCCAACGAGCACCGGTAGCCGGTAGGTGAGCCCTCGCCGTCCTCTGACCCAAGCCATCCGGCCCCGCGTGACTGGAGCGAGCGTGACGCTCTCGCTTGCTTGTGCGCTCCGTCAGTCCGGCCGGCCGAGGTGCCGCGTCACGCGCCCGACGTACGTCGTCCCGGGCCCCGGCGCGGTGGACGTCCGCGGCCGCGTCACGCGTAACCGACCCCTGACGCGCGTGCACGCCACATCGCCATCCATGACATTCGTCCGTCCAGATCCCCTCCCCGCCGGTCGGCGCTCGGTCGGCGGTCCACGCCGTCACGACTCACGAGCGGTGGACGCATCCCCAGCTGCTGGCAGCTGCATGCGATCGAGGACGTGCGCACGGTTCGACGTCGATTCGACGTCGATGACCGTTGACCAGACACAGATGCATGCAGACACACGCCTCGCTGCCTAGCTTGACCTCGTACAGGTCGCTGGCTACTACAGCTCGATCGGTAGCACTAGCAGCGCCAAGGTGTGGCCTAATCCAAAGCATTTTGTGATGAGAACATCTTTTACAACATGTTATGCCCTTATATTAGTGGACACGCTGCTGGCCTACTAAGCTGAGTAATATACTTCTTGTCTTAGTGCACGCTTCATACCGGAGAAGAAGGCCTCCGGGATGATCTCCCCTCCGGCAGGGTGCCAGGAAGAACTTCGTGTCCGTGCCCAGGGGGGTCTGGCCGCCCTGTGGCGCCTCTCCGTCTCCCCTCTGGACTTCATGTCGCCCACGGTAAAATATTGACTTTGGCTTTTGTCGTGTCTAATTTCGAGAATATTGATTTTCTACCTTTTTGGAACCAAAAAAATAGAAGAAAACAGGCAACTGGCACTGTGGAAACTTGTTAATAGGTTAGTTTCAGAAAGCATATAAAAACACCTCAAAGTGTAGACAAAGCAAATCAAAGTAGATACTAAACAAGCATGGGACATCAAAAATTATAGATACGTTTTCGACGTATCACACAACAGCAAGTTTTCCCTCAATAAGAGACCGAGGTTATCGAACCAAAAGGAGGAAGGAAACGACTCAAAGGTGTTGCTAGCAACTTGGAGACCTGCACAACACAAACTCAAGACTTTGTCCCAACGAATCAGTGAGGTTGTCAAGATCACCGGTTTTCTGTAACAAAGGATTAACTGTATGGTGTGGAATGTAATGATGGTTTGCAGCAAGTAAACAGTAACAGTGGAAGATGTATCAATGGTAAAGATTGGACCGGGGTCCATAGTTCACTAGAGGTGCTCTCCTTAGATAAACAAACATGGCATGCAGGGTAAATAAATTACAACAGGGCAATTGACAGGACTGAGCAAGGCATAACAATGCAAATACTAGACACAAAGATCATATGAGATTCAATTGGGCAATACAACAATATACATAGACCGCCATCCAACTGCATCTATGACTAGAAGTCCACCTTCAGGTTATTATCCGAACCCCCTCCAGTATTAAGTTGCAAGCAACATACAACTGCTTTAAGCAAAGTGTGTAAGGTAAATAGTCCACTTGTTCCATGAACAAGAGACCATTGTTTTATCCCTAGTGGCAACAACACATCTACAACCGTAGAGATTTCTGTCACTTCCCTTGATTAAGTAGAGGCATGAACCCACTATCGAGCATAAATACCCCCTCTTGGAGTCACTAGTAACTACTTGGCCAAGATAGCTACTAACAACGGAGAGCATGCAAGATCACAAACAACACAGACATGATAGAATCAAATAGACAAAACCATTAATCAATTTGACATAGTAATCTCAATATCCATCGGATCCCCGCAAACACAACATGCATGATTACAAATAAAGGAGATTTTGATCATGAACGGAGCTAACAAGATCTAGACATGAAAGCACAAGGATGAGATACAACCATCTAGCTACTACATGGATCAATAGTCCAAGGTGGAACTACTCACGCTTCATACCGGCGCTGGCATGATGAAGAAGAAGGCCTTCGGGATGATCTCCCCTCCAGTAGGGTGCCGGGAAGAACTTCAGATCCCCCCGATCTAGGGATGACAGTGGCGGCGGCTACAGATGGTTTCGTGGAATATTGATCGGGTGCTTAGGGTTTAGGAATCAGGGCGACTTTATTGGCGAAGAGGCGAAAGGGAGGCCACCAAGTCAGACCCTGTGCGGCTAGGTTAGCATACGGCCAGAGGTGTGGCCTCGGTGCCTCCTCCGTCTCAGACAGGCTTAGTGTTTCCCACGGTAAAATATTGACTTTGGCTTTTGTCCTGTCCAATTCCGAGAATATTGATTTTCTGCCTTTCTGGAACCAAAAACAGAAGAAAACATGCAACTGGCACTGTGGCAACTTGTTAATATGTTAGTACCAGAAAACATATAAAAACACTTCAAATTGTAGACAAAGCAAAGCAAAGTAGATACTAAGCAAGCATGGAGCATCAAAAATTATAGATACGTTTCCGACTTATCACTCGCCCGCCACGAGGGACCAACGGGGTCGTCACCGAAGAGGAACAACGCGGCGGCACGACGCCGCTGGTGGAACGCTCTAGGGCGAACTTGAAGGGTTTCGCAGCATAGTAAATCAAAAAAATTCTATGGGTGCGAACGGGAAAGCCAAGATCTAATCTAGGAGATGCAATCAACAAGAGGGATAGATGAGATCTTCATACTTGAAGAATCGACATGAAATGTTCAACGAACGTGGTTGGTGTAGTCAGACTGGCCTCCTCGCGACCCGATCCGATCCAACGCCGCAAGTGGCGGAGCCTCCGAGAGATGCACACGTATGGTGCCGCGACGTCTCCTCCTTCCTCGGTCCAGCAAGTGGGGTGGAGAGATAGATTGGATCTACAACACGACGGCGTGGTGCTATGGTGGAGAGTTTCTGCGGCAGGGCTTCGCCTACGCGCAGTCGGGAGAGAGAGAGAGGGAGGGCAGCAGTATGGCGGCTAGGGTTGAAGGAGTGGGGGGAGGAGGGTGCGCCCCTGCCCTATTTATATAGAGGGCTGGCCGGCCCCCTTGGCACCTCCTCCAAGCCCTAGGGCGGCGGCCCCAAGGGTTGGAGTGGGGGGCAAGTCTCCCCTCCCTTCTAGAAGGGTTCCTAGGGTTTCCCCTAGGGTTTTGGTCGGCTGGGCCTATGGGGCCTTGTGCCCCTGGCACAATGCGGCCAGGGCACTCCCTCGTAGGCCCACTCACCCCTCCGACAAGTGGGGCCACGTTGTTCCCACTCCGGAAGCTTCTAGAACCTTCCGGTACAATACCAAACATTCCAAAACGATTCCGAAATCCAAAAACTACTTTCCTTTATATGAATCTTATCCTCCGGACCATTCTGGAACCTCTCGTGATGTCCTGGATCTCATCCGAGACTCCGACCAAAAACTCATAAACCATTTATCCATTCTATCCTAGCGTCGAGACACGTTAAGTGTGTGACCCTACGGGTTCGAGAATATGCAGACATGATCTTCTATCAATAATCAACGGGATCTGAAACCCATATTGACTCCACATATTCATTGATGATAATATCGGATGAACCATGATGCCAGGATTCAATTAATCCCATATATATATTCCCTTCGTCACACGATATTTTACTTGCCCGAGATTCGATCGTCGGTATCGACATACCTAGTTCAATCTCCTTCACGGTAAGTACTTTACTCGTTCCATAATCCGATATCACTTTGTGATCAACTCCTTAACCACGTGCTTGCAAGCGGTGTTGATATCGATTACCGAGTGGGCCCGAAGTATATCTCTCCGACTTGGGAGGGACAAATCCCATCTCGATACATACAACCCAACAAGTATTTTCCGATCACCTGAGAGACACCTTTATGATCACCCTTACATAGGATGACGTTTGATGACCTCAAAGCTTTTTTCCGATACTAGGGAGTTGCATTATCTCATGGTCTAAGGAATACAATATTTGACATAAGAAAAAGCTTCGCAAAGATGAACACAATGACATGATCTAATTGCTCTGCTTGATTTGGGTATGTCCATCATATCATTCTCCTAATGACATGATCTCATTATTAATCGACAACTCATGTCTATGGTTAGAAAACCTTAACCATCATTAATCAATGAGCTAGTCCATAGAGGCGTACTAGGGACACGGTGTTGTTCATAAACCACACAAGTATCAAAGTTTCCGCTTAATACAATTCTAGCATGGAATATAAACTTTATCACGAACAAGAATTATAACAATAACATCTTTATTATTGCCTCTAGGGCATAATTCCAACAGTCTCCCACTTGTACTAGAGTCAATAATCTAGTTTACATCTGGCAACAATCTAACACCCATGGCATTAAGGTGCTGATCATGTTTTGCTCTTGGAAGAGGTTTAGTCAACGGATCTGCGACATTCAGATCTGTATGTACTTTCTAATCTTAAGATCTCCATCTGTTATATAATCTTGAATTATATGAAATCGGCGGTTGATGTGCTTGGTCTTTGGATGATATCTTGGTTCCTTAGCCAGTGCTATGGCGCTGTTGTCGCAATATCTCCGGGGTCCAAGGCACTTGGAACCACACCAAGCTCAGTGATGAAGTTCCTGATCCAAACTCCTTCACTTGACGCTTCTGCAGCAGCCATGTATTCCGATTCTACTGTAGATCCCGTGATCACGCTTTGCTTGCAGCTTCTCCAGCTCACAGCTCCTCCATTCAAAATATAAACGTATCCTGTCTGAGATTTAGAATCATCCGGGTCGGTGTCAAAACTAGCGTCGACGTAACCTTTTACGATTTAGCTGCTCATCACCTCCATAGACCAAGAACATTTCTTTAGTCCTATTTAAATACTTTAGGATGTTCTTTATGGCTGTCCGTTGTTCCACTCGGATCACTTTGGTATCTTCTCATCAAACTAAGAGCATTGGACACATCCGGCCTAGTACACAACATGGCATACATGATAGAACCTATGGCCGAGGCATATGGCACTTTGCTCATAGTTTCTCTATCGTTCAGTAGTGGACGAGCCTTGCTCAATATATTACCGACAACATGGGCACCGAACCTTTCTTTGCCTTATCCATTCTAACCTTTTCAACTTTGTCTAGGTATGTACTTTGGCTTAAAGCTATTAGGCGTCTTTGTCTATCTCTATAGATTTTGATGCCTAATATATAAGCAGCTTCTCCTAGGTCTTTCATTGAAAAACATTTATTCAAATAACTCTTCACTTCGTTAAGCATACCAATGTCATTTCCAATAATCAATATGTCATCCACATATAGTACTAAAAATGTCACTAATCTCCCACTCACTTTATTGTAGATACAAGTCAGAGCAATTTGGAACAAATCCAAAGCTCTTGATCACTTGATCAAAACGAAGGTTCCAACTCCGAGATGCTTGCTTCAGTCCATAAATGGAACGTTGAAGTTTGCACACCTTATCAGCATCCTTAGGATCGACAAAACCTTCGGGCTGCATCATATACAACTCTTCATCAATGTTGCCATTGAGGAACGCAGTCTTGACATCCATCTGCCATATTTCATAATCATGAAACGCAGAAATTGCTAATAAAATCCGAATGGACTTAGCTACGAGAGAGAAAGTCTCATCGTAGTCAACACCTTGAACTTGTCGAAAACCTTTCGAGGCAAGCCGTGCTTTATAGACAGTAACATTACCGTCCGCGTCCGTTTTCTTCTTGAAAATCCATTTGCACTCAACGGCCTTTCGATCGCTAGGAGGGTCCACCAAAGTCCATACTTGGTTTTCGCTCATGGATCCCAATTCGGATTTCATGGCCTCTAGCCATTTCTCAGAGTCTGGGCTCATCATTGCTTCCTCATAGTTTGTAGGTTCACTATTGTCTACCAACAAGACAGTTAAGACAGGGTTGTCATACCATTCAGGAGTGGCACGCGACCTTGACGACCTGCGACGTTCAGCAGTAGCATCGTTCGAAGTTTCATGATCCTCGTCATTAGCTTCCTCTCTTGTTGGTGCATCGCACTAGAACAATTTCAGGTCGCGCTACTCTCCAACTCGAGAGAAGGTTCAATAACCTCGTCTAGCTCTACCTTCCTCCCACTCACTTCTTTCGAGAGAAACTCCTTCTCAAGAAAGGATCCGCCTTTTCACAAACACTTTGCCTTTGGATCGTGGTAGAAGGTATACCCAATCATTTCCTTAGTGTATCCTATGAAGACGATTCGCTTTGGGTTCGAGCTTGTCCGCATCAACTTCGACGTAAGCTTCGCATCCCCAAACTTTAAACGACAACTTAGCTTTAGCACCAAACCACTCATACGGTCGCCTCAACGGATTTAGATGGTGCCCTATTTAAAGTGAATGCAGCGGTTTCTAATGCATAACCCCAAAATGATAACGCAAATCAGAGACATCATCGATCGCACCATATCTAATAGAGTTCGATTCCGCGCTCGTACACACCATTGCGCTGTGGTGTTCCGGGTGGCGTGAGTTGCGAAACGATTCCGCTTGATTTAAGATGCGTGAGAAAATCATAACTCAAATATTCACCTCCACGATTGGATCATAGAAATTTAATTTTCCTATTACTATGGTTTTCCACTTCGTTCTGAAATTCTTTAAACTTTTCAAACGTTTCAGATTTATGTTTCATTAAATAGATATACCCATATCTACTTAAGTAATTAGTAAAAGTGAGAAAATAGCGATATCCACCGCGCGTCGAAACACTCATTGGTCCGCATACATCGGTACGTATGATTTTCAACAAGTCCGTTGCTCGCTCCATCATTCCGAAGAACGGGGTTTTGATTATCTTGCCCATGAGGCACGGCTCGCACGTGTCAAATGATTCAAAATCAAGAGACTCCAAAAGTCCATCAGAATGGAGTTTCTTCATGCGTTTTACACCAATATGACCTAGACGGCAGTGCCACAAATAAGTCGAATTATCACTATCTACTTTGCATCTCTTAGCCTCAATGTTATGGATGTGTGTTTCATTGCTTTCGAGATTCAGAAGAAATAAACCATTCATAGCAGGTGCATGACCATAAAAGATGTTACTCATATAAATAGAACAACCATTATTCTCCGATTTAAATGAATAATCGTCTTGCAATAAACTGTAGGGGTTCGTAGCATGGAAAACAAAAAATTTCTATCGCATACAAACAAACAAGCCAAGATCTATCTACTAGATTGTAGCAACGAGTCAATAGAGGAACTCACCTCAAGATTCCAAAGCGTTAACGAGAGCAGATTCTCGTGGGTGATGTAGTCGATTTCTTCCGATCTCAAGATCGTAGACGATCCTTCCAGCTGCCTCAAGAGCGCTCCGCAAGCTTGGTCACACGCTCGGTATTCGATTGAAGACCTTCCTCTCCTTGTTCCAAAGAAAATGGAGGTTGTAGCACTCTCCTCGCTTCCTAAGAAGACAACGGCATGGTACCTAAGTAGAGGGAGATCCTGCAGGCTTCGCCTTAAGCCTGCGTAGTATGGTGGAGCTTATGAGAGAGGCTATTAGTGGTCTAGTAATTATACACACCAATTAGAGGGCTCTAAACCAATTAGAAGGCTCTAAACAAATAGCTCTAAACCGGGGTTTAGGTCTAGGGTTTAGTTTAGAGGATAGGAACTTGTGTGTGTGGAGAGGAGCCCGCCCTCCTTATATAGGTGGGAGGGGCTGGGCCAGGGGAGGGAGTGAGTCCTCCCCAACTCGGCTTGGGTGGTGGCACGGTTGGAGGAGGTCTCCTCCCAACTCGGTTTCATACTCCTCCTCTTTCCCACTTCCCAAAATTGTCGCTTGACTTTCAAACTAGCTGCTTGACTTTTCAATTTAGGATTTAAATAAACCCTTTATTTTGGACAGCGAGAACACTTAGTACATGATGCAATCATTCCAACTTACAATGACACATTCATGTACCCTTCCCTCCGGAGTGCCGACATTCCGGGACCTTCTAGAATGTTCCCATGAAAACACCTAATCATTCCACTACTCAAACGGACTTTCCTTATATGAATCTTATTCTCCTGACCATTCCGGATCACCTCGTGATATCCCGGATCCCATCCGAGACCAACAACATTCGGTCTCTTTCATAATACCATAACTACTCAAACAACGTCAATCCTTATGTGTCTCCTACGGTTCGTGAATTATGCGGACATGATCGAGACACTTCAACAATAACCAATAGAGGAATCTGAAATTCATATGGCTCTACATATTTCTACGATTACTTTGATCGAATGAACCACTTACATACGATACCAATTTCCCTTTGTCTCACGATATGTTACTTATCCGAGGTTATGATCGTCGGTATCTCGCATACCTAGTTCAACCTCACATCGATAAGTACTCTTTTCTCGCTCCCTGATATGTGATCCCTTGTGAGCCAGTCACATGCTTGCAAGCTAATTGGATGACATTTCACCGAGGGGCCCAGAGAATATCTATCCGTCATGTGGATGGACAAATCCCACTCTTGATCCATGTGTTTCAACCAATACTTTCCAACACTCAATGCCACCTTTATAGCCACCTGTTACGGTGTGGTGTTTGATGACATCAAAGCATCCATCCAAAGAAAGGTGATATGCATGATCTCATGGTCAAGGAATTAGGTTACTATGTATCAGAAAGCATATAGCAATTGAACTATTGAAATGACTTGATCTTTATGCTACGCTTGTCTATAGGAGTATGTCCACCATATCATTCTCCTAACGATATGATCTTGTTGTTGATAACATCTCAATGTTCATGATAGGGAAACCACAATCATCAATCAACCAACAAGCTAGTTTAACAAGAGGCTTTACTAGGGACTCTTATTTTAGTTTACAAATCACACAAGTATTAATGTTTCCGGTTAATACAATTATAGCATGGTATGTAAACATTTATCATAAGTGTGAAGATATGATAATAACCACTTTATTATTGCCTCTTGGGCATATCTCCAACATAAACATGATCCAGATATAATGTTCATGCTCAACGCAGGCACATAATAACACTTATTAAGGTTTAAAACTAATCCCGAAGGTAAAACTAAGGAGAGCGTGCCGACGGCCATCACATCAACTCTTGATCCATTGCCAACACGCATCGTCACCTCATCCCTTGCTAGTCATTGCCTATTCCGTAGCTCCCTGCTTCGAAAGTTACAAATATTAGCAACTGAACCAGTATCAAATACCTAGGCACTACAACGAGCGCTAGTAAGGTAAACATCAATAACATGTATATCAAATATACCTTTAATGGTGCCAGCCTTCTTGTTCGCTAAGTACTTCGGATAGTTGCGCTTCCAGTGACCCTTGTCCTTGCAATAGAAGCACTCAGTGTCCGGCTTAGGTCCAGACTTGAGCTTCTTCTCAGCAGGGGCAACGCTCTTGCCGCTGCCTTTCTTGAAGGACTTCTTTGCACCCTTACCTTTCTTGAGCTAGGGGTCTTGTTGACCATCAACACATGATTATCTTTCTTGATATCCACCTCCGCAGCTTTCAGCTTAGCGAAGAGCTCAGTGATCATATCAGTGGAACCAATCTGATTGTGAGTAACTACAAAACCTTTGTAGCTAAGAGGGAGTGATTGCAGAACTCTTTCAATCTTGCAGTCCAGTTGCTCAAGACGTTGAGTGTAGCCCGACATCTTAATGGCGTTCTCACTAACGGAACTCCCTTCCTCCTTCTTGCAGTTAAAGAACTTCTCAGAGATCTCATATCTCTCAGAACGGGCCTGAGTCTGAAACATGGTTTTCAGTTCCTCAAGTATCTCAAAGGGCCTGGCGAACTCCTCAAAACGATTTTGAAGGTCTGATTCCATATCAAACAACATGGTACTCTTAATCACTCCATAATCATCTTTGCGCGACTGATAAACAGCTTTTTCATCAGCCGGCGCATCTATAGCAAGGGCGTCACCTAGCGCTTTCTCAAGGACATAGTCCTTTTGTCCGCCAGCGAGAATGATTCTCAGATTGCGGAACCAGTTGGTGAAGTTAGACCCATTGTTATTAAGATTTTCTTTCTCTGCAAAAACGTTGAAGTTGAAGTTGGACTTAGCCATTTGATCTACAAAATTTGCAAGTACAATTTAGACTATGTTCATGATAACTAGTTCAACTTAATCAAATTACTAGATGAACTCCCACTAAATTCAACATCCCTCAAGTTGTTTAGTGAACACGATCCAAATTCACCACACCTAATCCGATCTTCACGAGAAGAGATGTGGTTTCAATGGTGGACAACAAATTGTCGATCATATCATTCATATGACTCATGCTTAACCTTTCGGTTCGTGTGTTCCGAGGCCATGTCTGTACATGCTAGGCTCGTCAAGTCAAACCCAAGTATTTCCGCGTGTGCAAAACTGGCTTGCACCCGTTGTATGTGAACGTAGAGTTTATAACACCCGATCATCACGAGGTGCTTGAACACGAAGAGCTTTCGCAACGGTGCATACATGGGGAGAACACAATTTTATCTTGATATTTAAGTGAGGAATCATCTTATAATGCTACCGTCGCGATCTAAGCATAATAAGATACATAAAAGGATAAACATCACATGCATATAATTTTATGTGACATGGTATAGCCAATCTTCACAAGAATGATCTCTATCTTGTGCGCCAAGCATGATCTCCATCACTCCACCATGATTGCCTCCACCACGAATAGCAACTACAACTATTGCTAACTACTTAGCGATAAGGTGAAGCTATTACATGGCGTATAAGAAGTTGACACACAGGTCATACACAATTATAAAGACAACCATATGGCTCATGCCGGTTGTGTACTCATCGACATGCAAGTCGTGAAATATTACAAAACATGATCATTGCATACAACATACACATCACATCTTGGGCCATACCATATCACAAAACACTCCCTGCAAGAACAAGTTAGACGCCTCTACTTTGTTGTTGCATGTTTTATGTGGCTTATGGGAGTAACAAGCTAAGAACGATTCTTACCTACGGAAAGCCACAACGGTGATATTATGGTTGCCAACATCCGGTGTAAATCCCATGACAACTATAGTGAGAGAAACTGGCATCCACCAGCCGCATGTATGGAACAAGCCACACGTCAAGTGCGGAGGTATCGCTAACGAGGTCGCAGAAAGTTGGCACGAACGCTTCGATCTCACTATCCCGCGTCATAAGAAGTACACAACAAGAGGCTTGCAACGGAAAACATCAACGCCCGCAACAAGCATGTTGCGTTCTACTCGTGAAACACATCTACGCATAGATCTAGCTCACCACTGAAGGGTTTCGCAGCATAGTAAATCAAAAAAATTCTACGGATGCGAACGGGAAAGCCAAGATCTAATATAGGAGATGCAATCAACGAGAGGGATAGATGAGATCTTCATACCCTTGAAGAATCAAGATGGAAACGCTCAATGTAACGTGGTTGGTGGTCGCACTCTGTCTCCTCTCCTCGCGATCCGATCCGATCCAACACCGCAAGTGGCGGCGCCTCCGAGAGATGCACACTTACGGTTCCACGACATCTCCTCCTTCCTCAGTCCAGCAAGTGGGGTGGAGAGATAGATTGATCTACAACACGACGGCGTGGTGCTATGGTGGAGAGTTTCTGTGGCAGGGCTTCGCCTACGCGCAGTCGGGAGAGAGAGAGAGGGAGAAGAGATGGCGGCTAGGGTTGAAGGAGTGGGGGAGGAGGTGCGCCTGCCCTCTTTATATAGGGGGCTGGCCGGCCCCCTTGGCCCCTCCTCCAAGCCCTAGGGCGGCCCCAAGGGTTGGAGTGGGGGGCAAGTCTCCCCTTCCCTTCTAGAAGGGTTCCTAGGGTTTCCCCTAGGGTTTTGGCCGGCTGGGCCTATCGGGCCTTGTGCCCCTGGCCCAATGCAGCCAGGGCACTCCCTCGTAGGCCCACGCACCCCTCCGACAAGTGGGGCCACATTTCTCCCACTCCGGAAGCTTCTAGAACCTTCCGGTACAATACCAAACATTCCAAAACGATTCCGAAATCCAAAAACTGCTTTCCTTTATATGAATATTATTCTCCGGACCATTCCGGAACCTCTCGTGATGTCCTGGATCTCATCCGAGACTCCGAACAAAAACTCATAAACCATTTATCCATTCTATCCTAGCGTCGAGACACGTTAAGTGTGTGACCCTACGGGTTCGAGAATATGCAGACATGGTCTTCTATCAATAATCAACAACGGATCCGAAACCCATATTCATCGATGATCATATCGGATGAACCACGATGCCAGGATTCAATTAATCCCATGTATATATTCCCTTCGTCACATGATATTTTACTTGCCCGAGATTCGATCGTCGGTATCGGCATACCTAGTTCAATCTCGTTCACAGTAAGTACTTTACTCGTTCCGTAATCCGATATCACTTTGTGATCAACTCCTTAACCACGTGCTTGCAAGCGGTGTTGATATCGATTACCGAGTGGGCCCGAAGTATATCTCTCCGACTTGGGAGGGACAAATCCCATTTCGATACATACAACCCAACAAGTATTTTCCGATCACCTGAGAGACACCTTTATGATCACCCTTACATAGGATGACGTTTGATGACCTCAAAGCTTTCTTCCGATACCAGGGAGTTGCATTATCTCATGGTCTAAGGAATACAATATTTGACATAAGAAAAAGCTTCGCAAAGATGAACACGATGACACGATCTAATTGCTCTGCTTGATTTGGGTTTATCCATCATATCATTCTCCTAATGACATGATCTCATTATTAATCGACAACTCATGTCTATGGTTAGGAAACCTTAACCATCATTAATCAATGAGCTAGTCCATAGAGGCATACTAGGGACACGGTGTTGTTCATAAACCTGTAGCATCCCAATTGTCTAACAATTGTAATGCTACTTGGTCTAGTAATATAATGGCTACTTCAAACATATAATTGTTGCATCATCATTATATCATGCTCATGTCATCATGCCACCTTGCATTTGAGCATCATATAAAACCCTTTTTGTTTTGGATCTTCTCTCATATGCATTATTAATTGTATTTGCCTCTTGATATTGTATTTGGTTCTTGATATATTGTTTAATGCCCAAGTTGAGTTGGGGGCATATCTTTTATTCAACTCCACCACCTTATCCTTGTCACCACCTTATAATTCCACCATCCAACTAAATATGAGCTTTGCACTTTATTTGGGTTTTACCTCTAGCTCATATGGGTTGGGATGGATCCAATTCTATTTCCACATGCTCTCATCTTAGCATCATGTTGTTTTCACATTATTGATATATGAGAGCCACATGGCCACCTTTGCATGCCTTGTGAGTGGAACCCTTTTTCCTAGCTCCCATATGGATTATTATGGATTTATGCTCATGTTGGGATATTTTTGGGACTAGTAAGCATCTAGTGGAATATACACACTAGTAATTCCCAATTATAATCAAATGTGATCAGCTCCATTTACTCCACTTGGAGCTTTCTTCTACAATTCTTTTGCTTAGGCCTTAATCCACATTTTGGAATGCATAAGAATAATGCCATGTAAATAATCTTGTTTTCACAAAATAAGCATGGTATTAATTATTTATGCATGGCCCATGCAAGTACCACCTTTTTCTAGCCTTTTGGTTTTTATTTGAATCTTTGAGTGGATCTTCCCCATATCTCTCTCTACCCTTATGCTTGATCTTGCTAGATGCATACAAGCATCAAAAACCCCATCACCATCTCCTTCCAATGCCATCACCACCTTTTCTTCTCTTCTCTCTTTTGGCTATATCTTGCTTGAGCTTGTCATGAGCATGCTTGATCTTGTCAAAAGAGAACCACTCAATCTCTCTCTCTCTCTCTCTCTCTCTCCCTCCTTTTGGCTTGATCTTTTTGATCTTGCTTAAACCACACCACATCTCACCTCTCTCTCTAATCCTCTCTCCTAAACCCTAGTTCCTCTCTAATCTAACCCTAACCTTCCCCTTAGTTTCTCCTTGCCGAGCCTCACCTAGCTAGACCCACCTGGTCACCCTGGTCCCACACCCATCTACCCAACCCTAGTGCCAAACCCTAACCCGAGGCTCCCCCAACCTAGCCCGAGCCTACCCCCTCTCCCTCTCTTGCTCTCTCTCTGCTATGAGGGCCCCAGCCCGAGCCTCTCCCCACCGAGCCTACCCTCCCTGACCTCACCTTGCCCCACCTGCCCCTGCCCTGGTTCCTGCCTGACCCAAGCACGTGAGGAGGAGGAGAGAAAGGTGGCACCGAGGCCACCTTTTCCATCTACCTCGCTCCCCACACGGCACCTCCCTCTCCCTCTGCTTTATCTACTCCCACCTCTCTGCCTCGCCCTGCTACCTCTCCTAGATCTCCCAGGCGCCGCCGCTTCCTCCTTCCTTCCACCGCTCACCCCCAACGCCGCCACTGCCTCATTCATCGACGCTTCGATCCAGCCGACGAGTGCGACGTGGAGGTGATCGAGGAGGACGAGGAGGTTCCCCTGCCACGTCCTGTACACGCCGTCGAGAAGGAGGAGCCCCAGAACCGCTGCGCCACGCTGAGGCCGACGCGAAACCCTAGCTCCGGTCCGTCTGCTGCCGCCGATCCTCGCGCCGAGCCGATCCGACCACACCGACACTCTCGGTGAGCCACGAACCTCCTAGACACCCTCATCTTCGCTGTCTGCTTCCTGGTTGCGACGTATGTTGGTCGAGCACCCTTCAGGCACCGGCAAGCGCAGCTCGCCGCTTCGCGTCAGCGCAAAACCCTATCTAGCCGCAGCAGCCCTCTATCAAGAACCCCAAGCCACCGCAGCGGTAGCCACACATGAGCCCTAGGTCCCCGGATCGAACCCCCCACGCGCCGCGCCGCGTCGGCCGCGCACCGATCGGTCGCCAGCGTGGAGAAGAGGAACAGTACGGGCGCTGCTTTTGCAAATACCCCCTCCGTTTCTTTTCTGCTTAATCCGGGTACGCAGAGCCCACCCGCTACCTCCGTGACGCTTTGTAACACCCCTAGGCTTTTTTCAACCTTAACCCGCACTCCCTCGGATGCCCCACGTGTCGCGTCCCACTGGCTTCATGAAAGTGGCCCGCGAGTGCCCCAATTGCCACTCTCGAGGACGGATTAGCTCATGCATGTGAGAAGAATTTCTTTGTGGTCGCCCAACAAGATGATGG
This sequence comes from Avena insularis, assembly GCA_023614405.1. Classification (NCBI taxonomy): domain Eukaryota; kingdom Viridiplantae; phylum Streptophyta; class Magnoliopsida; order Poales; family Poaceae; genus Avena; species Avena insularis. The sequence continues at coordinate 378,753,948 of CM042685.1, forward strand.
CCCACTCTGCTGCGGATGGCTAGGACTGAGCGAGTGAGAAAAGTATTTTCTGTATTTCTGTTTTAATTCAAATCTTTTTCAAATTAAATTAAATTCAAATTTCAAATCTGTTTTAAAATAACTTTTAAATTATAAATCCAAATAATACAAACAATATATGTTTTCAAATCAGAAAAATGTGAGGAATTCAAATATGCCCTTCAAAATATATTTTGAACACTTAAATTTCAAGTTGATTAAAATTACAATAAAATGCCTTTTTTCCTCAATAAATTAATAACTTTGGTTTTATAACTCCAAATTTAACAAATAATATGTCTAAAATGATTAGCTCGACGAGACCTTTCTGTTTATGCATTCCATGTTTTGTTTTGAAGCATGCATCATATAAATATAAAGTATACAGCAACTATTATGAGGATAAAATGAGGCTAAAACTCAATAAAATGGTTTATTCTTGTATCCCACACCTCACCCATGCCATGCTACTTTATTGCCATGCAAATTGTGCATCATTCATCATGGCATGATTGTTTGCTTGTCGCATTTTATTCATATGCTTGTGCACTTTATTTATGTTGGCCCTTGTTTGTTTGGCTCTTCTTCGAATAGACGCGGAGCAAGGGATATATCAAGAAACCCAGGAGCACTACCCAGATCCTTCTCTCGCTTCAACTGAGCTGCCAGGCAAGCACTACCACATGCTTGCATACATACAGTACCTATTGCCTCTTTCTTATTCTTGCATCATTGAGTCGCGATTGCATTAAACTGAATCCCAAGTATTGCATAGCCTTTACTTTTAAACCCCACCAAAGCTTGTTCCTCCATCCCATGAGCCATTACTACAGGAGTTGTTTGAGCCATGCGAGTCGTAGAACAGCATGTGTAGGGTATGTGAGTGTCTGATGGATAACGAGGTACCTAAACAACTTAACCTAAGTAGTAATGGGATAACTAATGAAAGTGGCATCAGTGAGCCATATTTTCTATTTGGTTTTTCAGGCTCACTTGTGTCCCGTAGGACCCCGAGTACTTGATTCCTGTTCCTTGAATATTCGCGCTATCCACATCCGGGAGGCTTATGAACCCCCGAGCGAGCTTGATTCATTCTTATTTCTTGGGGCCACAAACTAGTTTGAGGTTTTATTTACTTTCCTGTACTTATGCCATGCTTTATCGCTTTATTTAAAATTGTGCAGGTAATCGCACTGCATCGCTTAGGATTGCGGAGTGTTTTCGGTATCGACAAGCCCACCACATTTTCGGGTTCCCAAATTACCATTGGCGCAAACCTTGAGTCCGTCTCGAGTCGGCCAACTTCTGCTGGTAGCTTAATGGGTGGCCTTGAAATATTTCTGAATCTGTGATCGCTTTGTCGGATCGCCTCGTTGGGTTTTGATTTGGTTTTTCCGAGGTTGATCGAGTGTGTGTTGTTATTTGTGCACCCTCAGGTAAAACTTTCAAAGCCGTGTCCGCGTTATGGACGACTTGGAGCACGCTTTCGATCATAGACAAGAATAACTAAAGTACCGCTTTTAATCTTACTAAGTATCTGACTAGTAAATAGTGCAACACTCATGGAATGGTTAATAAAACTGCCAACGGATGGGGGGGTTGTTCGTCCGCTTCCTCGTCGGTAAGCGAGGAGGAGGATGGATCTGTGGATATTACCGTATAACTATTTTAACTGTTGTTTTTAATTCACGGACATCCATCTATATCTTGTTAGGCGGATGGTTAGCGAGTATCTATAGAATTGTTAGGGTTTATCTTTTGCTGCAATTGCGTCACCTGTGTTGTGTCCCCTTTAGAGGCATAAAGACTTGCCGAAAATTCTAGGGTCTCACACGATAAATTGTTTGATTCGATGAACAGTAAGCTCGCAAGATGGATACCGGGTGGAGGAGACGGACGATGCGGCAACGATCATTCGTGTAGAGATTCCGGAACGGGGATCCGTGAGATCTGTATGGATGTGTTTATTTATGGGGCATCTTATGCCGATTTGCTTCTTATCCGTACTCGGATCTTGTTTTCCGCTTCTGCTTGATACTCTGATGTTTGATGTATGAGGAGATATCCTATACTATTATATCTATCTAGGATATTTGGATCTTACCGTATGGCGTTGCAATATTTCCTTTCTTTTTAGATGGAATGACTCTGAGAACCATTGTATGGTGGCTTGCATACATACTCATTTGTGTATGTAGTTGATCCCTTCGCCTGCCGATTACGCCGCCCGTTTTTGTCTCGATGTTCGGAAATGGTTAGGACGGCCGAAAGGTCTACCTGTGAGTGGCATTTGGGCCCCACCGTACTATTTTAACCATTTCCGCTCATCCAGGCTTGTAACTAGGAGCGTAATTCACCGAGGTAGTTACAAAACCACACAAGTATCAAAGTTTCCGCTTAATACAATTCTAGCATGGAATATAAACTTTATCATGAACAAGAATTATAACAATAACATCTTTATTATTGCCTCTAGGGCATAATTCCAACAGAACTCTCGCCGCCATGTTGGAGCACATCCACACTGGCAACAACCCCCGCCTCGGCTTCCCCCGCAACTGACGCCGGCAACAAGGGCGAGGCGCCATCCTCCAGCCAATTGGCTGCCGGGGAGGATGGCCAGCCTCAGCTCCTCCTCCTCCTCCGTAGTATCGGCCTCCCGCTCCTCCGGGTCTGCGCCGGTGATGTCGCCGCTACTCCGGCCGGTCAAGCGGGAGCCAGAGACGCCGGTCCGCTCGCCATCAAGGACAAGGGAACGCGTCATCATCATGAACAAGTCATGCGCGCCCTCGCCGCCCACTGGCCGTCTCCGGCTTCGCCAGCCAAAGCCGGAGCCGGGCAAATGGGCAGTGCCCATTGACGAGGATGCCTTCGCCATGCGAATGTCGATGGAGCCATCCCTCCATGACGCTGCGCCCCCGCTGGAGCCCGCGTCGCCGGACATCCTCGCCTGGTCTAGGGCAGACTGGGAGGAGACAGAGCGACGTCGTGTCCAGCGCCAGGCCTGGGCTGGCTCGCCTACCAGGTGCGCCACTCGTCATCCTCGACGATGCCCTGGAGATGCGGCACCTCCTACCAGCCCTAGAGATGCGGCGACGACGGCCAGGGCAGCTCCCGCCCACCGCAGCCGCCGAGCAACGACGATGGCAAAGCCGACCCCGACTACACCTGCTTCTACAGCAACTTCGGTATGTAGAAGCAGCGTCGGCATCTGCGGCAATGACGACCTTTTTAATATTTTAGTTAGTATTTAGCCTAAATGCAGTTTAAATTTGGGTGTTCGCCTGAATTTTATGTAATACATATGTATTCGTCCTTAATTACTGAAAGCCGTCTATATTCAAACTTTCTGAATTTTATTGAATTTTGGTCAAACGCGGGAACTAGGCCTAGGAACGCGAGTGAGAAACCACCGTTCTCAGACAAAAACGAGTTTCGTCAGCCTAAAATAGGTCCGAATTTTGGACTGGGAAGGGTAGATGCCCTAACCCAACCTATTTCTAGTGCTTCTATAAAAAAACCTATTTCTAATGCTATTTCCCAACTCCCCCGCATCCACTCCTCCCCACACAAGTCCACACTCCACACACCGAATTCCGCCCTGTCGCCTCGTTGCTCATCAAACTCCACGGGAGCGGACGACCAAGTACAAAGAAATGCAAGAAACCAAGGTGCCAGCACCCACGACACCGCGGCGGAACGTCGTGGCCAACAGCCCAGACGATGTCCGCGACGTCCAGAGGACGGTGGAGGAGAAGCCGGTGTGTTAGGCTGCTGTTGACTGGTGAGGCTACACGAAGTTCAGTCCTAGCTCGCCTATGGGAGGAGGCCACACCCAGCTTATAAAGGAGAAATTCCTTCCTCTTTTCAGTCCGGGCTTTTGGGATGGATGGCCTCTCTTCTTATTGTTGGGATGTAAGTGCATGAACGTCCAGAATGTAGGACGAGTACTGAGCTGGCCAAATGGACGCTAACATCTGGTATCAGAGCTAGCGATCGCCATGCCTTCCTGAGGGGCTTCTCAGGGGGATGGGATGTTAGGCTGCTGTTGACTGGTGAGGCTACACGAAGTTTAGTCCCACCTCACCTACGGAAGGAGGCCACACCCAGCTTATAAGGAAGAGATTCCTTCCTCCTTTCGGTCGGGGCTTTTGGGATGAAGTGGGCTCTCTTCTTATTGTTGGGTTGTGACCGCATGAACGTCCAGAACGTAGGCCGAGTACTGGGCTGACCAAGTGGACGCTAACATCTGGTATCAGAGCTAGCGATCGTCATGCCTTCCTGAGGGGCTTCTTAGGGGATAGGATGTTAGGCTGTTGTTGACTGGTGAGGCTACACGAAGTTTAGTCCCACCTCTCCTAAAGGAGGAGGCCACGCCCAGCTTATAAGAGAGAGATTCCTTCCTCTTTTTAGTCCGGGATTTTGAAATGAAGTGAGCTCTCTTCTTATTATTGGGCTATAAACACATAAACATCCAGAATATAGGCCGAGTACTGGGCTGACAAAATAGACGTTAACACGGTGGTGGTGGTGGTGGTGGTGGGGCAGCGGGGGTGCTGCATGGTGCACGTGGCCCGGCACTTGCTCCTCGGCCAGGACACGAACCCAGCGGTGCTTGAGGTTGCCGACGACGCCGACCCGGCCACGCTCGTCGTCTCCCTCCGGTCTTCCAAAAACAACGATGACGCAAAAGGCATCGTGGACGTCGACTCGTATGGCGCCACGCTGGCGGCTACGACGGCGCGCCACAAAGCGTTCCCGGCTGTGTTCATCGGGGGCAGGCTGCTAGACTGGCTCATGTCCATGCACATCGCCGGCGAGCTCGATCCGTCGTCCTCATGATCTGATGTTAATCAGTTATAATGCCACCATAGTTATAGCAAGCACTAGTGGAAAAATGGCTTCTAGTCCCAGTTTGCAAGGGCCTTTAGTCCTGGTTTTGCACCCGGGACTGCGAAACCGGGACTAAAGGCCCCTATTTCTAGTCCCGGTTTGTTACAACCCGGGACTAGAGGGCCACTGCATGGGCGTTTTTTTGCTACAGGAGGATGAAGGACCTTTAGTCCCGGGTCGTAATACGGCCCTGGACCAAAGATTTTTTTTTCGATTTTTTTTATTTTTTTTTGATTTTTTTCTTAAACTTTTGAATTGTTTGACTCATAATCATCTCACTTGGAACATTTTTAGCACTAAGTATATTTAATCTTAGGTTAAATTACACTTGTGGTCAAACTTCCCATTCGGTCACCCATCCTAGCACTACTCCACCCTCAGCACGCTTAACTTCTCTGTTCCATCCAGATGTCCTTGCACGAAACCCTTTTGTACCTTGTTGTCAACACTATCATATCAATCCTATTAGCCCATATCAATATGCCATACATCTTTATTTATTGAAACTATAAACCACTATTTTAGTAAACAACAATAAATAAGTAATAATAATATTTTAATATAATAAAAGTAAAAAACTAAATAAAATAATTTTTTATTCATTTTTTGCCATTATTCATTTAATATGGTATAAATAATATCTTTAAATCTGCAAATCGAAATTCGAAAAATAATATATTCATTATTATCAGAAAAATGTGAGGAATCAAAATATGGAATAAAAACTTGCTAAATAAAAAAATAACTTTTTTCCCTTTTCAAATTTTAAAAATGTAAAAGAATCAGAAAAATGTGAGGAATCCATTATTTATAATTTTAAAAATCTAAAAATGTGAGGAATCCAAATAAGATTGTTAAAATCAAACTCAAATTTTTTTTCCACACATTTTGATAGGTTGTATATTTTTTTTTCGATATTGTACGCAAAAATTATAGCAATTTTAAGTTGCCCGCGTCACAACCCTTTAGTCCAGGGCCGTATCACGACCCGGGACTAAAGGATCACCCCTTTAGTCCCGAGCTGTATCATGGCCCGGGACTAAAGGATGTTGCCCACGCCTGCACATCTTTAGTCCCGGAGCGTATCACGACCCGGGACTAAAGGTCAAAAATGACCCGGGACTAGAGTTTTCTCGGTCTCCTGGCCACTAAAAACGGTACGAACCGAAACTAGTGCTCATACTAGTCCCGGCCGGTAATAAATCGGGACTAGTGTCAGACTCTAAACCAAACCGAAGCCTCTTTTTCTACTAGCGAAGTTATATAAGTTTCGAATATAAGTATAGCACATCTGGCAACTCTAGATTATTCCTGCTTATTCTCATGTGTCTGCGTGCCTTCTGGAAAAATATGTAGCAGCTGGTTTGCTCGATCGGTCTCGACTCTGATCTGCTCATTTCTATGTGCGCCAGGATAGTCTCTCTCTCCCTCCCTACCTCTGGTTCGTGCGTTGAAGGGAGTCGTAATTGCTGAAAAAAATTGCTGATTTTTTTGTTTAAAAACATATTACTATAACTAGCTGAATGTCCGTGCGTTATTACGGTCTAGTCAAAGTTTTTTCCAATGCATATATAACCATAATAATTATGTACAGTTGTAGCAGAATCGGGAGTAGCTTGTTGTTATTAGAACATAGTTTAGTTCTGTCGTGTATGCTGTACAACAGGGGGTACACTTCCAATGGAGGAAAGTTGGTACATGAAGACTTGAAACCAAATGGTGCTTGCTAAAGGATGATTTATTTCGGGTAAAATAGGTCACGGTTCTGCGAGAACAATAAATTGCAATTATGTTAGACTGATCGAAATATACACCATCTGCAAGAATAAATTGTACTTCAAGATTGCCATTACAACTGATCATTACTCACTTTCCACGTAGCAATATACTCCTCTTCTCCGAAATAATTCTTGAACATACATTATTCACGTACTGATCATAGAGCCATTGCGGATGAGGGACCTGTGTTCCCAATCTCCCCCATCCTGACCTCCACGTCAAGAAAGTTGTTCCCGGCCGCCTCTACCTGTCCCTCCTTGGCAAGCGTGAAATTAATCAGCATTACTCTTAATCAGTATTACTCCTATCTCTCCATATGTCCCACTCGCGTTAATTCTTTCCTATAATGAGCAACCATTGGCAAGAAAGCAATAACTAACAATCCTGTACCTGCTAGCAACAACTTCAGCAGCAGCTTGCGCAAAAAAGAAACTTCAGCAGCAGCGTTGTACACACTGACACACAACAAAGCACACGAACCACCGGGTACAGTACAAAATGGTTCTAAACAACATTTATTTTGGCACTCTTCAGCCTCTAGTGGCAGATCAGGGGGGTTGTTGTTAGGTATTAAGATTATGAGGTGAAAGAAGTGGAGGAAGGGATAAACTTTTTATGATTCAAAATAGGAGATAAAATGGAAGGATTTGAATGGAATTTAATAGTTGTATATGGTGCAGCTCAACAATCTGGGAAATAAGCTTTCCTGATTGAGCTAGCACAATTATGCAACAAAATCACAATCCCTACTGTTATTGGTGGGGATCATAATGAATTCTGCTGAGAGTAGCACATGTAGAGAGTTTGGGAGATGGACTAACATTTTTAATATAATTATTGAGAATAATAATTCTTTGGAGATTTAGATGAGCAACAGGAAACTTACTTGGTGCAATGATCATGAAACTCCAATTTATAAGAAATTGGATAGGGTTTTAGTGACAGCTAAATGGTTGGACAAATATCCTTTAGACAATGTAAGAGCATTGGCTAGAGGACATTGGTCTGATCATACTCCCCGTATGTTAGTTACTGGATGTGTTGTTCCTAATGATTATCATTTTAAGTTTGAATTAAGTTGGTTGCTGAGATAAGGCATTAATGATGTTGTAGATCCCATTTGGAATTTATCTTGTAGAAACAGGAAAGCTATTGAGGAGTGGAATCGAAACATGGCCTTAACCATGAGGAAATTAAAACGATTGGCTAGAAATGGTGATGCAATTTATAAGGATGGGCTAGGGGAGGGGGATGGGTGTGTTAGATGTAGCGAGGGTAGCACCCGAGTGTGTGAGGGTGATACCCGAATGTGCCCGTGTGCGTGAGGGTTACACCAAGCGTAGAATGACCAAGGCAGAAGTTGTGTGCCTGTCTGACGACGAACCATAGCAATGCAGTCCCAGTTCGACTTGTGGGACGGTACTCCCGACTTCCTGTGGTAGCAAGAAGTCTTGTTGACTCACAAGCCGATTTAACTCCTCTAGCGTCATCAGAGGGTCATGTTAGCTTCGACGAAATCAGGAAGGCCGTCAGAGGGTGCCGCTGCTTTTCGTTCTACGATGAACCCAGTGTTGTGACTGACCTCTGCTTGTATGTTCTTGTTGTCAATGGCAAGAACTGGTCCTTTTCGTTCTATGGATGAATCCAGTGTGGTGACTAACGTCTGTTTGTCTGTTCTTGTCAATGGCAGGAGGCCTGTGGCCTCAATCGCAGGCCAAAGGAGCTCAGCTCACCAACTTCTGTGTGTTTTGCAGGTCAATGATTTCATTCACATGGCGGACAATGCGCCTTCCTGGTCCGGTTCGCCAAGGCCGCCAGGAGCGATAAGGAGGTGAAGGGATGAACTTGATTGCTCTCTGTTGCTGCACATCAGATGGAACTGCTTCATGCCGAATGATGAATGCAGCTGGAGCACATGGTGTTCTTTGCGGATATAAAAAACACGATAAACAGGTATACCGAGGCAGTGGCAGTGCTAGATAACTGCCATCTCGCCACATATCAGCATCCAGGCCACCTTATATATCAAGGTCCGGAAACAGCCAATTGTAGATTTCTGATACTACCAGAGCAAATCCAAATGATCCTGGAACACAAATGCCTCATCATATCAATATTAGAGGTTGCCAAGCTCGCACAAAGACGCCATACAGGTTGTCAATTACTACAAGAAGTTTTGGTAGGCTAAAGTAGCCTACCACATCATCTTATATTCTAGAACAGATGTAATACTTCAAAGTGTCGCCTCAGCAGACCAGCAGGTGACTAACCATGGTTGGGTCATTTACAAGGTGCTCAAAGACTATGGAAAACTACCGCCTACCGAGGGAGGAGCAAGCTACATTGCACTACCTAGCCCTTGGTTCTACAGCAAAGGACGTCTACAAAAACTCAAGGCTGTTGTTAACATTAGACCAGCGGGGGCATAAGTGTGCATAGGCAGTTTACTTTGCTGTGCTGATGTGTTTCTTGATCATGTTCAAGGTCTCCATTACCTGTGAAAGCGAGAGTACAATTAGTGACCGGCAGAAGAAACATATAATAATCTACAGGGTGCAAGAAAATCATGCGGTTAGGATGGATGCCAACAAATCCTAGCACACTAGGCTGCTATGGAGTAACAGGTTATCCTAGACATGTAGTTAAGAAAAAAAAAAGGTAATCCTAGACATGCCCATGACTTGCGCGCAAAGATCAAATCCATTAATGGAGAACCAAATCAGTAAAATCTGATGGAATTTTCTGTTAACATCCATCTTCTACGAAATTTTGTTTTTAGCATATCCCTTAATCGAAACACCAAACGGGAATGGAGAATGATTAGCTGAGACTTACTCCAGTATAGTGTTGCAAAACCGGAGAATAGTGATCGAGTGCAATATAAATTTTTGCAAGAAGATCCGTCAAGGCCTCAACCTCGTCACCAAGTAAATCCACCTGCAGAAATTCAGAAACCACAACTCATTACATCACTCACCTCCCACAGATTTTGCAGGTGACACGGTATACATGGAACAGCACAATATTATTAGCAGTTAGGATCTGAAACTTTATTACTTCGAGCTCAGCTTTCTGAAGATTAGAGCCTTTTGTCTCAGCTATCTCCTTGTACCACAATGCCTTCTTTTTTAAAAGATTGCCTTCTTTAGCGAGGTGTTTACATTGGTCTTTCAATAAACAAAACCTGTATAAGAAAAAGACGCCATCCTTATTCACAGAAATACAGAAATACAACATAGCAATTGTTGTAAGTACTACTATGAACTAAAAGCTAATCATATAGTAAGACTGGTTAACAAAAAACTGGTAACCATAATATGAGCTCAGTTTCAGAAAATGAAACAAATACTCCCAGTTCTGAAAAAATGCAAAACAAGCACCTTGATTCACTGTGCTGAACTTTATTTGCCATGACAGTTTGTTGATCTGTAACAAAATTTCCAAACTCTCTCATAGATTCGACAAGACTTGTCATGCGTTCTTTGAACTCCTTTTCTTTATAAATGGTTGATGTGAATGTCTTCTCCTTTTCTTCGATGATATTACGTAAATAATGATTTTGTTTCTCCGCCTCCTTTAGAGAGTCTGTAGCATTTCTAAACCTATCATGTAACTCCCTAAAATTGTTCTCATTTTGATGAACATGCTGCAGAGCTTGCTCCAACCTGCCCACAATGATATCAAACTCCTTGTTCTTTTCAGATATACAGGAGTCTTGCTTTTCCACTTTGTCTGTTAGTAAATCAAGTTGATGGAATAACAAATCCACATGACCCTTCATTGCCCCCAATTCAATCTGACACACAAATGCCTCCTTTTCCCTCATTACTTTACTGAAAGAGTCAACAGCAAGCTTCAGGTTCTCAATCTCCTGCTTTTGTAGAGTCGATGCTGCTTCAGTGCAGCTCTTTTCCTCATTGTACTTTAACAATGAAGAATTGAGGTTTAACACTGCTTCTGCTACAGCTTCATTCTGAATGACTGAGCAAATGTCTTGCTTCATGTTATACTCCATCGCATTACCATGCAACTCTATTTTTACTTCGTTAACGAACTCTCCTAGTAGAATCATTTCTATCTCTTCACTAATGATTGCAGCAATCCTGGCGTCTTCGATGTCAGATTCTAACATTACAATTTTCTTTGCATGATCTGCCTCCATGGATGCAAAATGAGAAGCCTGGGTTGGAAAAGCACATGCTGCTTCTTGATCATTAGCGGCAGTACCTTGTAGTTGCTGGACTTCAGAATCTACAACACTGCTCTTGTCTTGGTGGCCAGCAACAGCAAGTGTTTCTGCCTTGATGCCAGAGGTGGTCCTCTTATTATTCTCCAAGAGAAGCCCATCCAATCTCTTCACAACCTCTTCAATTTTCTTCCTCACTTGCTCAAATTCTTTGTTATTCCGTAAATGCGATGGGTTGGATCCTTCTTTATTTAGGACTTTACGCTTGAGTGCAAATATCTCCTCAGTCTTTTCTTCCACAACCTTATCATGCTGCCTTTTCATATGATTCATCTCTTTATTGAAATGGGCTATCAGAGCATCGTTATCCATGTGCTTCAGACACGACCCATCTACGAAAACCTCTTCAGTAGAGATTTTAGGATTTTCATCCTTTGTCGGACCATTTCTCAAGGGTTGTTCCTTGCCTCTATGTTTACTCACATCTTCTGCACCTTCAGAGTTATACTGCGACCCTGGAAGCCCCCACTCAGAATTCAACAGTGACTTGGAAATGGCATCAAGCTGCTGGCGAATGCTATAAACTTCATCATATTTCCTATCCCGGCCCTCATACAAACTTGAGCTTCCATTTACAAGCTGCAGAAGCCTATGGTGCAGCAACCTTATCTCTTCATCCTTGGAAGCAAACTGCTGAACTACTTCTTTTTCTACATCTTTTACAAAGCCTTTGACGACTGAGTACGTCACGAATGTTGAGAAATCAACCATGGTATTGACATCGTCCCACAAGGAGTCCATCTCATCAACGATGATTAACTCATCACCATCTGAAGAAGGTTCACCCTGAATAATAGCATATCCGTCAGTGTCACTGAGTGTCTCACCCAAGCTCTGTTCATCCCGAGTAGTGGCACTTCCGTTACTGTGACTGAGTGCCTCAGCCAAGCTTTGTTCACCCTGAGTAGTGGCACTTTCTTTGGTGTCACTGAGTGGCTCACCCAAGCTCTGTTCACGCTGAGTAGTAGCACTTCCGTTGGTGTCACTGAGTGGCACATCCAAGCACTCTGCCATGTTTGCTTATGCTGGAATATGAAGGCACACCACTGCAGAAATGGAAAAACACAAAATAAGGGCATTAAAGCATCTGACTGGAACTGTAATTAGAACAAGTTCACTGAGTAAACCCCTGATTAACTGCATCCCTAAATGTGAGATGGCATAGGTGTTAAAACGGGACACATTATCCCGAACTTCTAACAACATAATGATTTCTAAGAAAAACTCTACAAATTTCTGGAACCAATCAGTTCATAATGCACAGTGAATTAGTTCTTAGACAAAATAGTCCAAATACAGAGACGAGGACAAGGACAGAAGCATCAGTACAGTCCAAATACTCTACATGCTTCACCTGACTACATGCTAAATAAGAAAGGGACATGGGTTAAAATCCAAAGGAGCAAGGAGTAAATTAATCCTAATCTGTCAAACAGGGCAAAGCAAGAAACAATTAAACCAACTACTGATTAAGACCTAACCACCAACCCCCCGAGATTAATCAGCTCCAGGACTAAACGAACTGGAAAGGACTCCACCAACAGTCTATACTCGAATCGAATCATGGAAAAAATATGGAAACCGGACCGAAGAAACCCCAGCAAGAAGAGGCAGGCGCCAGCAAACTTACAAGCAAGCAGATGAAGAAAATGGCAGGAAATCAAAGGAAGCACACAGCCATGGAAGGCAAGTACTATGCCAATCATCGGATGATTTCTGCAACCGGGAAGGGAATCATACCTTTCCTGCCGCGCTGCCGCCGGCGTAGTGGGTGCGGGTAAAAGCGGCCGCCTTTCCTCTCCTTTTTCGCCGCCGCCGCAGCTGAAGTGGTGCGCCCCCTCCCGTGTGTGCTGTCGCCGCTGTCAACTGCCGTGTGAGGCGACAGTACAGCTTCTACTTCTCGGCTCGGCCCATTAATTAAGCCCAATAACCCATTACATCAAGAAGCCAAACCCATAACCGCATCCGCACACCCCGACCCACCACTCCGTTTGTCCTACTGGGCTACTGGCCGCCAAGGCAAAGAAGGGAGAGGGGAAAGGAACCCAAGAAACCTCCGTTCGCGGCGGACGACCGGTCGGCGGCGAGGGTCCGGCAGCGCCGTCTCCTGGACTCCTAGTTCCTTGTTGGTACTCTACTCCATCCAAACTTGCCTGTACTTTGCGGTTCCAACTTCCCGCATTGCAGCACTGATGATCAGTTGGGTTGGGTTGGGTTGGGTTGGGTTCGATTTCTTGCAGCGATGGCCGCAGTGGCGGAGACGACTGTCGAGGCCGCCTCGCAGAGGGGCGACCTGCGCTCCTTCTTCGTCAAGCGCGGTGTCCACACTGCTGAGATTGATGACCAGGCTCTCAAGGAGCTGGAGGAGAAGTACATCATCGCCAGGGACCTCGACGCCGACACGGTGCTCTCCAAGATCCAGGACCTGCTGGGGTTGGGGCACAAGGAAGACAGCATCGTCGCCTACGAAGGCTTGTCCTACCAGCTTCCGTCTCGTGACCTGGAGCAACAGGAGTACGTTCCCCTCCTCCGGCAGCTGTGCCTGCGCCGCGGCAAGGTCAATTCTTGCGCGGTCAGCGACCCCAAGACCTCGCACTGGGCCAAGGTCATCACGGCCGTGCTCTCCTTGGTCCAAGAACAACTCATCCGTGGCACTCGCAGGAGCAGTGACATTCTGGCCTGCCGAGAAAAGCTCTTCGAGAGGGGGGAGAAGACCGTGGATGATGCCCTGCTTGACATATGTTGCCTGCTCGAGTGCACGATGAAATCTCTCAATTTGTATCAAGTGACTGCGGGCATGGTCATTGGGCCACTAATATTCACAAGGGAAGATGGCGTAGTGATCCCTTGCAGCTTGTTGGGTCCGGAAGGGGCCTATATACAGCAGAAATGGTCTGAGATTACTGTCACACCAGGTGCAGAGGTCAAGTTCATCCTAGTAGTCCAGGGGGCTGCTAATTTTGACCATTTTGGCCCGGGGAAACGTGACCAATTCCTCCATGAATTTAGCTGTGCGATCGTTACAGGCGGCGATGGGCAACCAGATATAAGAACACGGGCTTTCTTGCGCAAACTCAAGGACTCTCTGTCTGTCCCTATTTATGTGCTTGTCAATCCAGATCCGGAGGGGCTTTCCATCTTTTGTACATACAAGTTTGGATCATCGGAAGGGCCATTTGACAATGTGGGACTTACCGTTCCTGACATCAAGTGGATTGGAGTGCATTTAGGTGATGCCCTTGACGTTGAAAATGCCCTTGACATTGAAATTGGGCTGCCGCTGACCAAAGAAGACGTATCAATTCTGGAAGGATTATGTGCCAAAAAGTATGTAATGGGTGATGAACTATTGAGGATGCACATACATTTCATGATGTACAGGGGGTTGAAAAGCAAGATCGAAGCTTTGTACTACCGTCAGTACCCTCCTACTGACTACATCCGCAAAGCAATAAAAAATCAGGAGGACATCCAAGTAGCTCGTTGTGTTAACTTTGGTAGAGAGACATCTGTGTAGTTTATCATGTAAGATAGTTCATGTTGGTGTGCAATCTATGGTCACTAGTAGATCGAGGATGATGCACTGTATGCACTTATTTTGTCACAATCAGCTCGTTGCATGTTCCTGATCGTGGATGGTTATGTCATTAACCAGCTTCTTCCTGGTTCTGCTCTTCTGTTATGAGGAAGCCTATATTTTGGCTCACCTGAAATCAAGTTGCAAGATAAGCAATTTGGCATGTTTCTGATGAAAATTTCTGAGGCGGGGTGTTCTCTTCTGGTTGCAAAAGCCTTGATTTGAGCTCTCATTCCTGGCACCACTAGAGTTACAGATATCAGGTATTCTTGAAAAACCATTTAGTGGGCAAGTCATGCGTCTGAGGTGATTCGAACCACAGTAAGCACAGCAAGGATTTTGATTCAAACTAAAGAGGGAGGAACTCACACTTCTCATCTTCATTTGCAGCTTAAATTTACCCTTTATAAGTGGACAAAACAGCACCTGATAAAAAAAGAACATCACCTGAAAACTAGTGAATGGATCACTGGCTGCCAATACAAATGCACAAAGCACACAATCCAGCATATTAGGCCATCCAGGAAGCCTGTCAAGATCAAATTGATCAAAAAAGCATGTCTGTTGAGGCTAGCTCTGTACAAGTTACAGTCTATGGTAGACAAAAACTAAAAAAGAAAAGCTGTAACTAGCAAGTAAAGATGATCTGTATGGAAATAAATTACATGGTCTCACCCAAGAAACTTAGCGCTCCACTATTATATCTCCTAACTGAACCATGTTAGTAACCCCTAGAAGACGACTACAATGATATTATTGATGTCTTGTTGGTACCATTACCTTTTTTAGGCTGGGTAGTCGCTTGCATGCTAAGAGCCTAAGATTCCTATCCTTAAATCTTCTTTTCAATGATCTGTGGCGGTCACTGAAATGGTATCCTCCACAGATTTTGTTCCATTGAATCAGTTTCGATCAATCCATACCATATTAATTTTTCTTTCATGATACAGTGGTAGTGTTGATCAATGTTAGACAATATTATTTTTTCTGAAGCGACTATTTGTTGAGAATAATGAAGTGACCTCCATGCTTCTTCAGACCGTAGTTCTGTAAGGAAACTTTGGATTATGTTAAATCTAGTTCAGGAAAGAAAAAAGATAGTGGAGATTCTTCGCAGCAAAGAAATGCATCAGTTTGAGTTTGGGGTTTCAATTATCAGAAAATCATATGTAGGTGCACTTATAAGAAGCATGCGTCTTATTTTTTTCCACTGCTCGAAGACATGATCTAGGGACCTTTAACAGTTGATAACTTATATAGTTCAGCACTTTTTACTTTAAAAACTGACCTAAGATTCATGATCTGCTCACCATTTATCTTGTAATGGTTTTGAAAGATAATTTAATGTGGACTTAAATATTAGTAGCATACATATAATAGGCTAAGACCGATTTGAGAAGATTGGAGAGCACATCACTTTTGCACCTCTTTTGCACCTTTTACATACCTATACTGCTTGGTCTGAAACAGGAGGAATCACCTTTTGCTACAAGGTTGTCGGCGAGGTCTCCGACGAACTTTTCGGCGAGATCCAGTCTATTTGTATTTTTTCTGAAACGAACCGTTTTCTACTACGTGTAGCAAAAGCGAGACTATTTGTAGCAAAAACGGATATATTTATAGCAAAAACGGGATTTAAGGGTATTTTGAAGACACGTGTCAGCTAGAGGACCCGGGGGATTTTCGGGAATTATCCCCTGGGGGACGCGTAGTATGACCCTTTTACATACCTATACTGCTTGGTCTGAAACAGGAGGAATCACATTTAGACGACATCAGACTGAATTGGTAGTGTAGCAATTAGCTAGTAGTGTATCGCAAGTTGATGCTGTTTTCAGGAATAACTGTAGTAATACTTGAATCCTGGAACTTTACATCATCTTCAGGGAATTTTATATCCTTTTTACTGTAACAAATAACATCCATACCTGCAAGGGATTGTTTTTCTCCAAGAAACAAAGCTTTGGTCTGTTTCTTCCTTTAACAAGTCGGCAATCCTCCTTGCTTGGCTAGCTGATTTTGAACATATTGAAGCAATAGGCACTGCTGGAGGTATTTTAACTGTTATGAAAACCAGATCATTGACGGTTAACTTACAGTCTGAAAATTAAGAATTTTATTTCTGGGCAACAAATGTGTATGGACCGACAATAGATTCAGAAAGGGATGAGTTCTTTGAAGAAATAAGGCAGGCTCAGCAGGATGTGGATGGTCCATGGATTATTGCTGGAGACTTCAAATTTGTTCGGTCTAATGAGGACAGAAGCACTGGTAGTGCAACGCTGACAGAAATTACAAGGTTCAGTGATGCGGTGAGAGATTTGCAAGTTCAGGAGCTGCCACTTTTGGACCGTGACTTTACATGGTCAAACTTTCAAGATCCGCCCATTCTTACAAGAATACACAGGAGTCTTCGTGAATGCAGAATGGGATACTTTAATGCCAAACACAACCCTTCACTCGGTGCCAAGGGTCACATGATACCTTGAAAGTTGAGGCTTCAACGACTGTCCCCAAATCAAAAGTTTTCAGATATGAGAATAACTAAAAGTTTAGACGGGGCATCACCAACATAGTCACTGAATCTTGGAGCCACATACCCCTGTTTAAATGCGCAGCAAAAGGATGTGCGGGGACCTGAAACTAGGCCATTTGACAAGCCCAGTGAGCTATTGATGCTGATCCCTTATGCCCGGTTTGTACTCCCTCTGTTTCAAAATATAAGATGTTTTAGGTTTGTTAAGAAAATGTATTTAGACTTATTTTAGTGTTTAGATTTACTTCAAACCTGAATGAACCTACATACTAAAAGAAGTCTATATACATTTGCTTCACAAAACTAAAACATCTTATATTTTAAAACGGAGAGAGTAAGACAAGATGTGCCCATATGTTTTTAAACTATAAACTTGTGAAACTACAATGTGGCAGTAGTACTCAAAGAAGAATCGATTGGATATTTCTAATTATGGCTTGGCAATAGAGAATGTGAATTGTATAAAGTCCGGTGCTCTAAGCAAGCAACAAATTTTGCACTCAAATTGTATTTGCAACACAGGTTGCAATATTTATGTTTTTTTATGAAAAATTACATTGTACACAAGTTTGCATACAACAAAAGGGACACGAGCATGTACATGCATATTTCTTTTTCGTATTTCTTTTGACATTAATAAATTTATTTTCGTATATATATGGTATGCTCTTTAGAGCAAGTTGAATATCCGTAACATATAGAGCAAGGAAAATACAAGAGTTTAGAGTACTAGTCAGTGGTTGACATGGGAGAAAATCAGCTTCATTGTTTGACTGTGAGATGAGTGGATGAACTGCCAGGATTGAACACGGCAAACCCGAAGTCATGCTTTTAATATTGCTATAAGAATATGAAGAGAAAACATATAAAATTACAGTATAATGTAAAACTCACATGCATCTGGGGTTTCATGGCTACCGGTAAATAATAAAACCACAAACAAAAATGCATGGTTCGGCCTAATGTACACAATAACAAGCATTGAACACAGCAAAAAAGGGCAGGCAGGCAGGCCAAGCCGACCAGAGCACTTCTTCATGAGATATTGATCCTTGGACCATATCCAGCGGACCATCAACCGCTTACTATTTCTGCCCAGATTTTTATTCCCTGGATAATATCGATCAGCCAATTATTATCTTTATAGATGAGGAGAAGCCATGTGTGAGCTGCTCCCGATGCTTTGTACTAGCTTCATCCACCGGGAACTTTCTTGGGTACTCGAGGGAATTGCACTCACTACTAGAATTTGCAAAGAGCCCTAGGGCTAAAATGGCTCCCTAGAGCTGAAAATGAACAACCTAGGGATAAAAAATATCCCTAGGGTGAGATTTCATGACCCAAGAAAATATGTTGTTTCTTTAGTGTTTACTGCCAACCCAAGGGATCCATCTGTTGGTGGGACCATCTCTAATCCACGTGGGCATAGTTCCCTAGAGTTCATCCCATGAACCCTTAGGAAAGATTCATACCTAGGGTAGTACAACCAAACTCTAAAGTACGCCGGGAGAAGACGGCTGTCCCATAACGCCATAATATAACCCTAGGGTTAGGGTATTTACCCTAGGGATCATTGGATTAAAGTTTTTAGTTAAACATATTTTATCGCTGCGGTAAACAATATCTAAGGTAAAGTTGAGTATATACGAAATAATAAAGAAAATTAATAATGATTAAATATATCAAATATAGATTAACGTAAATTGGTGAAACTTAGTGTATAGTTAAATTAATGTGTGCGATTTGTATCTAATTTGACGCTGCCTGGCCAAAAAAATGGTATTGGTGGGTAGCCACCCCGCCAAGTGACACGCGCGCGCGGGAACGGACAAATTTTTTCCTTCAAGAACGCTCCAAACCCACTCACCTGTGTCGAGCGCGCCACCAACAAAAAGATCCCCAATCTCGTGCCGCCCCGCCCGCCCGTGAGAAGCCTTCGTTGCCGCCGCCGCCGCTGCAGCTTCAAGCCCTCGTCTTCGTGGTCGTCGTCGGTGTCATCGCCATCGCCGCCGCTGGCGTCATCACCGGCGGCCGCTCCTCAAGCCATGGTCGCCGCCGCCCGTTGAAGCCGTCTCCGCTGCCGCCGCGCTGCTACCTCCGCGGCAATTCTCCGTGCGCGGTGGCGGATTCTATCTGGCCACCCTTGACGTGTAGTCTGCTGTAAATCTAGTCCTGTGATTCAGTTCTTTCTTGGTTTGTTCAATACTGCTAGATTTCTAGTTTTTTTTTATTTGTTTGCTTCAGATTGCTCTATTCTTCCAAGCAATTCTAATCTTCTGCTATGTCTTGGCGTGCATTTGTAGGATTCTTGAAGACATCGGACGAAGACTTGGTCTGAACGATTCAACGAAGAAGAGAAGAACCAAGGCTCGATTAGGTGAGCTCATGTGGCTATGTTCACTTACTTTTTATATGGGTTAGATGGATTCAGTTTAGGCATATAAAATTGAGCTGTTTGGAGACTTTCCGTGGATAATATTTATCTATCTAGTGTTGTGATTGAATAAATATGAAGATTTGCAGCTTTGGGTTAGTAAGATAAGGGACTTATTGGTAGTTGCGGAATAAAAATAGGCTGATCACAGTATATGACTGTATGTTTAATATATTGTTTTGGGACACCCATTGCTTTGACCTTGCCTAATGTAGCTAACTGAGCACTGTTACTCTGTCCTTTTGACATTCATATTGTGCTGCCGATTTCCCAATTATTCAAACATGTCTCTAGAAGAGCAACGTAGCTAGATGTACAATGAGTGGGATGAAGAGGGGCGCCATTCTCAAGAGTGGGTGCGCAATACAACGGCTTTTCTGGATCATGCTTTCTAGATTATGCCTAATGATGATAGGATATGTACAAATAAATTATAGCGAACGTGCATGGTAAGGACTATGATTGGTTGCATTCCCCAATTGTACCGCAAGCACTTTATGAAGCCGATAAGGGAAACCCGCATGATAAGTGGTCACTATTTAATGGCTTTGTGGACGATAGAAAAAGTATTAGGAAGGTGCAAATTAGTCGCTCTTCATCTTCCTGAAAGCGCCAGAGGCAAAAAAATGATAGAAGTATTGCAACAACAAGAACTAATGAGGAGACATGAACTCAATATGACTGAATGGGGGAAATCTGTCCAGGCTACGGTGGAGAATAGACTTGGTGGTCTACACAAGTTCTTATGGTGTTTGGTGGTCTACACAAGTTTCTTATGGTGTGTATATATTTATGCAGTCATCTTGTTGCTATTTAAACCACTGGCTATAACTGTTCAATTAATATGAATCATTTTAGACCGTTCCAGCATTACAAGGAATTCCAGGACCTGATATTCCACATATGGTTGTACCCCCACCTCCAGCTTTTCCAACATCAACCACTTCATCTCCGCCTCCGTCTCCATCTCCATCTCTGGTCTTTTCTCTAGAACTGGTATGTAAAGTTCTCAAGTAATATTCCTATGTGTACGTAGATTAGCGTGAAAACTCCCTTTACGTCCTTAAAAAAAAGAACATTGCCTTTACATGCATAGTCTAAATAGGCACATATAACTAGTGTTATATTATTTGTACATGCACTGGTGGAAACGGGGCTATAGGTCCTGGTTGGTACGGGGCTTTAGTCCCGGTTGCCCAACCGGGACGGGGCAATCGGGACTAAAGCTCTAACCTTTAGTCCCGGTTGCCCCACCAACCGGGACAAATGGGGGCACACGTGGCGGCATCAGAGCGCGAGGGGGGGTGGAGCATTAGTCCCGGTTCGTAACACGAACCGGGACTAATAACCTGCTGCCGCGGCAGAGAATTCATTTTGACACATTTTGTTGCCGCGGCAGCATTTTCGTCACTTTTTGTGTCACGGCAGAGAATTCATTTAGGTTGTTTTATTGTTTATTTAGTGTTTTGCACTTATCAATGAAGGAACCTTATATTACACAAGATCATCCTGACAATATTACATTCAATACACGGATCGAGTTCATGCACTACATACAAAAGTTGCTATTCGATGCTACCGGCCAATTCCTTCAAAGTTGCTATTTTTACAATCCCTATTGTCTATACACAGCAGAATAGTATTCTCCTTTTGGGTCTAGGACTTCTGCATCCAATAATCCCGCCAATTCCTCCTGAATTGCTCGTACGCGATCCTTTGGCAGAAGACCGTCCCGTAGACGTTCGATCTGATTTAAAAAAGGAGTCAGCCTATATGAATGAAACTAAACACAATTTGTTTGAAATTAAAAACTATAGAAATTGTTTACGTACGTGGAGTTGCTCTAAATTTCTGCCCTTCTCATCGCACGTCTGCCGGATGAACTCGCAAACATAGTATCCACATAGATTGTTACCTGGTCCCTGCGTCAGACACTTTACGAGAACAGAGTTCAATCAAAATAATAATCAAGCATGATAATAACTGTATCAAAACTAGAATCAAAGAGATGCGCGGATATAGCTAGTGGTGCTTACATTTAGTGGTTGAAATGTAAGCTCCTCTTTCCAAACACCCCTAGCCTTGTTGGTGAACCGTTTCCAAGCGCTGCCCGACGTAGAAAACGAATAAAATAAGTTATTAAGTACTTGATATCATAAAATTCACGAACGTTGCCGATATAGTGTTGTAATGATTAGAATTACCGCTGGATAAGTATCTGCATGTCCTTCCACGTCTTAAGGGGTTTATGTTTCGAGTCCATGACTAGTACACGCCCTTTGTCAAGTTGAATGATTAACAGAATATAGTGGTACCTGCGAATGCATAACTAATCAATTATATACTTAACATCGAGTAAGCGAAATAGAAAGTGTATACAAGACAATAACACTCACTGGAAGTTGTAAGGAAATAGTATTTCCCTTTTGGTTTTTTGAAACCTTAACCGTGTACTATATTATCCTCCGTATCCTGGGGGCTTATTTTGAGATTAGCTTCATGAACCCAATATGGGTCAATGAAGCCAATGCCATAGATTTGTCCTCTGCTGCATTCGAGAATCTTCATCCTGCATATTACAGTATGATTATATACATGCAATAAACAAAATAATATAGCTGGAGACTAAATTAATTACAGAATTAGTACTTACAGACAATAGGCACTGATGATCGATTTGTCCAAGGCGTCTTGATTGAATAATTGAAATAGTTCATCAAATTTAATGGATATCATGTCATCCTTTTCTTTCCCATGATGCTTTTTTGTAACCCTCAGCACTATCCAGTTAGCCTCGGCGGACGTGGCATGCATGTACCAGTTATGCAATCTTCGCATTTTTGTTGAAAGATTGTTTACCTCCTCAGGTTTGACGAGAGGTTTGCTGTACTGGTATTTGTATGCTACTTCACTCACGGGGAAGAATTCTAACTGGGATAAGTATTGGGCAATACTCATACCTTGAGCAGCGGCAGCTTCTCCAGTAACTACCTCTGGATCATCTTGCTCTTGACCCCATATTTGCTCGACCCACATTGGTTTGAGAAATCACCTTGAGAGGGGCAAAGTCTGTTTTGCTTGTTCTCCGAAATGGGCAACAGATTTCCGCTTGCATCAAGATCGCTCTTGAGGCTTTTTGTGCCGCATGTGACTTGAGAATAGAACGGTCATAGTCTGATGACAGCTTTGGCTCGGGTTGATGAAGATTCTTTAGCATTTTCAACACTTTGGCTTTTTCTTCTTTGGTCCGAGAACTCGCTCTTCGGCCGCCTACCAGCTGTTTAAAACGCTGCGTCAGATCAACGATCGCCTGATCTCCTCTTGACAGTCATAAGCTTTCTTGGGAGGAACCTTTGGTACTTTTGGAAGAGGCTCTTGTTTACGTTTGGCGATCGCTTACGACGACAAGATGGCGATGCGCTTACGCTTTTTATCTGGCGCCAGCGATGGCTCCCATGACGATGGCTGCCGGAGATTGGTGAGGCGACGGAGCCGGGTGAGGCGACGAAGCGGCTGCCAGCGGCGGCGACCTCGGCTGAGACGGTGAGGCGGCGGCGAAGATGGCCTTGGCGTGTGATTTGAAGCGATACATTCCTTGGCCATAGAATGGTGACTTTTTGCGTCACCCAAAGATCACATCCCTTCACCAAAGGGTAGTGAAGATCCAAAACCTCAAAGGTGGGCATGATTTCATCCACGCCGACAACAGCGTAGCCCTCTGGAACCGGACGACAGTTGTAAGTTGGTGTGGGTCCAATTGGTAAGGCATAGCCGACCGCCACCTTCCTTGATATGTTCACAACTTTGACATGTAGCTCGCGATGTGTCATCTCGTGATATCATCCTTTGGATAGCCACAGGAGCCATCGTCGATGCATCATCGTCATCGCCATTGTCATCACCGGGACCTCGGTGGAAGCCCTGCTTTTCGATTATTCGATAGGCGGTAGCATCGAATGCAGTGTGCTGCTGAGATGGGCCGGTAGTACTTTGCTCTTTAAGTGCGTTAATTTCATCTTGTTGTTGCTTTAATCGTTCTTCAATTAAACGCATTCTCTCTTTCTGACTATCTGCTTCAACTGCCGCCTTGTCCTTTCTCCTCTGACGACTTCTATCAGGATATTTCTTCCTCTCTTCGGGAAACCCAGTCCTCCATGGTTGGGAGCCTCTTGTGCCTCGTGTTCGTCCATCATGTTCCTTATTTCCAAGGGCGAGCGTGAGCTCATCATTCTCTCTATCGGGAATGAAGTCCCCATCTTTAACAGCCTTCTTTGCTTTTCGATCCTCTCGATTGGCAAGGGTCTTCTTTATGTCGTATGTTATATATACACCTCCTTCCGAGTCCAACGTGCCCCCATGCCCGTAAAACCAATTCCTTGCACGTTCTACCCAATCGTGCATCTGCAGGGTGATCTTTTTATCCAGTTCTGCTCAAGTTTCTCCCACTTAGGAATGCCAGCCCTGTAGCCACCTTGCCCCATAGTATGGTGATACTTCTTGTTAGCAGCATTCAGCTTATTCGTTTTAGACATTTTCTTAGATTTTTCTGATTTCTTGTATTCCACAAACTCAGCCCAGAATGGTTTTATCTTCTCAAACTGAATATTCTTGAAATCGGGAGTCTTCTTTTTCACGACATAGTCAAGGTGCAATCTTTTCTTCCAGTTGGTGAAACACTGGGCCATCTTCTTCAAATCCCACTCCCTGACCTTAGCCTCCATGGCTCTCCCATGTTGTAAGGCGTCCTCAACTAGATCCTCCGCATTTGGATCCAGCTCTATCTTCGGTAGTTTGAAATTAACCATGAGCCTCTTCCACAGTAAATCTTTGGCGTGGTTAGGGACAAATAAACATGTTCCCTCTTCATCCGCATTAGCAGGCCTATTCCAATTTCTAATGGTGATCGGGATTAAGTCCCTAACGATTACTCCGCATTGTGCCACAAATTTGGTTGCGACAACTTCGGGAGCCGTCGGTTTGCCGTCTTCAGCGACATCTTCGATCCTGAACCTCTCATGGTCTTGCAACTTTTTGGTTGGGCCTCGTCCGCTCTTTTCAGTAGATTCCTTCGATCCGGAGGGCTAAAAGAAGAAAGATCGTCGTTACTATTTCTATATAGATAGCAGATGATTAATTAATGAATTGATTTATATTACATGCACCTCGCCGGAGCGGTCGTCTTCTCGATTACACAAGGCATCGCCTTCTCCCTCGCGGAAGGCAACACCTTCAACCTCAAACAAGTTGTCTATTCCGGTAAAAAGAGGATCACCCTCACCGGAGTTGTTCAGAAACGTTGATACGTCTAAATTATCTTCCCCACGGATCACACCTTGGATCAACTCTTCCTTTTCTTCGTCTCTGACGTGTGGGTCCATATTTTCTGCATAGGTGGAAAAGCGAATAAGTCAAAGCGGCTAAAGAAGAAAGTTAAGTACGGTGTTGAGAGATATAAACCCTAATTCAGAGAAACCCTAATATATACATACACAATAATAAAAATGAAGAGAAACCCTAAACCCTAAACCTAGCTACAAAAAGGAAACCGTGTAGTAGATAGGCACATCGTCGAACCCACATGCACCTAAGTTGCTTGACAATGTGAATCGGTGCAGGGCTACCCACGATGGTGACCGGTGGGGAAGACCAATAATACCAAAGTAATTAATAAACCTAATAATACCTAACTAATAATAAACCTAATAATCGAAACACCGAAAAGAAAGGGAAACAATCAACACATGGCATCGATGCAATGCTCAAGCAAGTATGATGATATGACAAGTTAATTTGCATTGAATGTAACCCTAAGACATGCTCGACGATTTAATCGGGGTTCCGAGGGGTGAAAACCCTAACTCGGGGAAACTCCGAAACATATGAGAGGGGTGCATTTGTTCTTCTAATTATACTTGTCATTTAAGTTATTGAACAATGCATGATTATAGTTTAGATAGATAGGTTTCATTTTTCTGAACAATTTGATATATTATTTGTATTTTTCTGACTTATAAACAATAAGTTATTGATTTTACAATATTAAATCATTTTCTAGAATTAAAAAAAAGGCAAATAGTTTTTACACCAGGCGCCCCCAGTGAGAGATCGATGAAGGGCCCAGTGCCAACTCAGCCTTCACGCAGACAGATCATTTTTATACCACGTAGAAGCCTACCCATCGAGGTCGATGATGGGCCCTAGGCCACATCACCGCCACGCGAAACACGTGGCGTCGGCCAAGACGACGTCACGCGGTGAGCTCGAGCAGCGGCAATGGCGGTGATAGCGGCACCCTGGACACTGGATGGGCGTTAGAGAGCGCGATGCAGGAGAAAGGGAGTGGCGGCGCCGCTCCTTGTTGTCACCGAGCGCCGCCTCCGTCGAGCTGAGCGGGCGGCGGCCGGGCACACGCGGGAGAGTAAGACAGAGGAGAGGGAGAGAAAGAAGAACACCGTGAGGATCAGCAGCTCACCAGAACACGCGGAGGTGGTGGCGAGGCCGGGCGATCTCGGAGACGCGGAATCGACGGAGGCGACGGACGAGCTTCAATCCAGCGATTGAGGTCACGCGAGAGGAAAAGTAGCAGTGGCGCGTGGGCGGAGGCGGCGGTGGCGGACGGAACGCTGGTGGCGACGAAGCTGCGGCGTCGGGGTGCGGCGTCGGTGAGAGCAGAGAAGTGAGATGGGGAAGAAGAAGAAGAGCGCGTCGATTATAAGCGAAGGAGCCTTTAGTCGGTTGGTGGCTCCAACCGGGACTAAAGAACATCGTCGGTTGGAGCCACCAACCGACGTATACTCAATTTTCAGCAGTTGAAGGCGGTTAGGGTCTTTTAGTCCCGGTTGGTGGCTCCAACCGGGACATATTCCCCTATTTTCAAATTTTTCAGGTATTTTCTCTCTGTTCCCGCCTTATTTTTTATTTTGGGGTTTAAATTTGTATTGTTTTTTCAATAATAATTAATTTGGAATTTAGAAAAACTTTAAACATAAAAAGTGTTTGGATTTGAATAAATAATCCAAAACCATTTTCTATTTTTAAAAAATAATTAATGTAACCTTTTAAAATGAATTAACTTATATTTTTGAATATTAATTTGGAATTTAGAAAAACTTTAAACATAAAAAGTGTTTGGATTTGAATAAATAATTCAAAACCATTTTTTGTTTTAACAAATAATTAATGTAACCATTTAAAATATGAACCATTTACAATTTAAAATGAATTAACTTATATTTTTTTAATATCAATTTGGAATTTAGAAAAACTTTAAACATAAAAAGTGTATGGATTTGAATAAATAATCCAAAACCATTTTCTATTTTTAAAAAATAATTAATGTAACCTTTGAAAATGAATTAACTTATATTTTTGAATATTAATTTGGAATTTAGAAAAACTTTAAACATAAAAAGTGTTTGGATTTGAATACATAATTCAAAACCATTTTCTGTTTTTAATGGGCGGAAAAAAAGGACGAAAAATAATGGGCGGAAAGAAAATTTGATTAGGATAGAACTGGAATTAAAGTACATAACGCAACTAACACAAAGTTACATAGAAGAACTGAAAATTAAGATACATGGCCAGATTAAGCCACAATCGGCCGAACTTGTTTTGCAATGTTGGAATAATTCAGTCATGCTCCTGCCACACTGTAATACTCGCCAGTAGTCGTCATTTTCCATGGCCGTCGTCGCTATCGTCGTCGAGGTCGCCGTAGTTGAACCTTTAAGGTTGAGTACGAGTGGGTTGGACTTGAGGGTAGCGCAGGCGGGGGCTAGAGTCGGCGGCCGTGTCGTAGGCCATGACGCTCTGGAGAGTCCGGCCGCGCCACCACAGCCCGGACGGCCTCGTTGAAGTTCGGAGGTGGGCTCTCCTCCTCGTGCCTGGCGAGTGCCCTCTCACGCCGATCCACGAAGAAGGCTTCCCAAGTCGGGAAATAGTCGGGATGCCATCTGGGATTCCTCCGCTGCTCCGGCGTGAGCTCGAAGTAGTAGTGGTTCGTGATGGCCATCCGACGCGCCACACCTAGAGGGACAGGGAACTGCACGCCTCGGCGCTCGACATCCAAGCGGGGACACGATGGCCAGGCGGGAGTTCGGCAAAGCGCGCCTCGCCTCCAGGAGTTAGTGCTACGGTGGAAGTCATGGGAAAGAGTGATGAGGTTGCAGATATGAGTCTAGAGATGTGCAATGACAATGGAGGCCAACCCTACATATATATATAGTGAAGAACTGGCGGGAAGAACTGGAGGGAAGAACTGGCGGGAAGAAAAATGGCGGGAAAAATGGCGTGTCGACATTATGTCGTGCGGCGTGTACCTTGTCCCGGATGGTGTCACCAACCGGGACTAAAGATGAACCTTTAGTCCCGGTTGGAGACACCAACCGGGACAAAACACGAGTCAACACTAATAATAGGGGTGAGTGTTGGAAAATGGAAAAGGGTTTTTCCGTGCGACAAAAAGGAAAACTTCCTCCTGCAACATTGTTCTCCATACCAATGTCCACACACATGCATAATATGGGCACAACATCACAAACTATGCCGTGATTCAGCACATAACATCGGTCATTTGGACCGAAAGCCATGAAACCTCGAACATGATAGGTTATTTTGTGAAGGTTTTTTCGAAACATGATCAATATACCAAGTCTGGTATTTTTCCTTTCAACTATGTAACAAAATATGACATCACGCGAAGGATTTTCGTTGTTCGGATTTTTTTTGAATTTATTATGCCCGTTTTGAATTATCTAAATTTCTAACTATGGTCGAACCGGTGTGCATGAAGATAGGGGACGAGCATCGTTAGAACTTGCATTGGATCTCTGAAGAAACCACATATTGCGAGTCTAAAAATGATTTTTTCAAAAAATCACGGGCGATAGATCATGTACCTGTAGTACAAACCGGACCCACTTCCTACCGATTCGGCAGACATTTGTCCTTTTTACCCGGGATGGACGAAAATGTTTGAGATGTACCGGTTGGGAGATAGTCCATGTAAGGTGGTCTAGTATTTTAGGAAAATGGGACGGTAGCATTCTGAAATGGCATTTTGGTGGTTACTTCACAAAACGACCCGTTTTTTGCGCTCATAAAATGGAAAAGGGCTTTTCCGTGCGACAAAAAGGAAAACTTCCTCCTGCAACATTGGTCTCCATACCAATGTCCACACACATGCATAATATGGGCACAGAATCACAAACTATGCCGTGATTCAGCACATAACATCGGTCATTTGGACCGAAAGCCATGAAACCTCGAACATGATAGGTCATTTTGTGAAGGTTTTTTCGAAACATGATCAATATACCAAGTCTGGTATTTTTCCTTTCAACTATGTAACAAAATATGACACAATGCCTACTGGGCCATTCTGACCCTCGAGGAGACCGAGGCCCTGTGCGACTCCAACTACCCTTGTCCGCCGGGCCGCCACGGCCGGATGTCGAATCTTTGGCCGAGGGGTTCTGTCCCTCTGTCCCTCAAGGTTCCACGCCAGTGACCATCACAAACCACTTCTACCACGAGCTCACGCCGGAGCAGCGGATGGATCCCAGTGGGATCCCGACAACACGACACCTGGAATGCCTTCTTCGCTAATAGGCGGAAGGAAGCTTCGCCAGCGAGGTGATGGCCGCCACCGGTGAACCACAACGGCCGCCATAAATGCGTGGTGGGCGAACCGTACTATCATCAGAGTGATGCGCTACATCGCTGGGGGAGACCATCCTCGCCTATGGTGCCCACGAGTTCACCCGCCATAGGCCCACATCGTCGGCGGTAGCGCATCGTCTTCAGAGACCCTCTCCCCACCCGCCGTGAATCCGAGGCTGGAATGGACCTGGTATATGCCATGGATGGGCTGAGGATCCCGGAGTGGCGGTGGCGATAGCGATGATGATGACGACGATGAAGACCACGAAGCTGCGTACTATAGGACTAGGCATGATTATGACTAAAGGGCGGCTTTAGTCCTGAGTGTTAGCTAGTCCCGGTTTGTCCGGTTTTAATATTAATAAATGTCTTGAGTGTTACCTAATAAATAGAGGGAAATGCCTATATAAAGAGAGGGTTCATATTTAGTCCGGTTGGAGAAACCAACCGCGATCAAGGATTGGCCAGTGGGCCAGCAACACTAATAATAGGGGTGAGTGTCGATATTATGTCGTGCGGCTTGTACCTTGTCCGGATGGTGTCACCAACCGGGACTAAAGATGAATTTAGTCGGTTGGAGACACCAACCGACTAAAGATGAGTCAGCACTAATAATAGGGGTGAGTGTCGACATTATGTCGTGAGTGTCGATATTATGCCGAGCTGCTTGTACTATAAATATGCATCCTTGTGAGTCCAGTCCTCCAACCAGTTTGAGGCATCTCCAAGATGGTTTTAGAGAGCAGGGACACCACTACGGCCAGTTTCAGGGAGATGCCGATGGAGCCAGTCCTCGGCATCTCCGAGAAACTGGTCATAGAGGCACTCCCTAATATGTGAAATTAGTTAGCTCCGAGGCGTATTGATCTAGTTAGTGAAGTTACAAGCTGCAAGATGGTTTTCGAGAGCAGGGACACCACTGCGGCCAGTTTCAAGGAGATCTGCGGAGCCAGTCCTCGGCATCTCCGAGCTGGTCATAGAGGCACTCCTAATATGTGAAATTAGTTAGCTCGGCGTATTGATCTACTTAGTGAAGTTACAAGCTGCAAGATGGTTTTCGAGAGCGAGGACACCACTGCGGCCATTTGAGGAGATGCTTGAGCCCGGTCCTCCGGCATCTCCAGAAACTAGTCATAGAGGCACTCCCTAATATGTGAAATTAGTTAGCTCGAGGTATTGATCTAGTTAGTGAAGTTACAAGCTGCAAGATGGTTTTCGAGAGCGAGGACACCACTACGACCAGTTTCAGGGAGATGCCGACGGAGCCCAGTCCTCCGGCATCTCCAAGAAACTGGTCATAGAGGCACTCCCGGTCTAGCCACAAAACGGGACTAACACTGAAGACATTTATTAATATTAAAAACTGAGACTACAAAAACGGGACTAAAGGCCACAAACCGCGAAAGATATCCTTCGGTCAAGCCACAAACCGCGAAAGACATGAACTAGAGTTACATAATATGAGCATGAACTTCTTGGCATATGTCATTCCTTATGACCGCTTGCGTAACCATGGAGCATCTTCTTTACTTAACGGAATGCTTGGGTGGGTTTTCCTTTGTGAATGGCGGAATTTCATCAAACTTATTATAATCTTCTGACATGTCTGTCTTGTCCTCGATTCCCACGATGTTTCTTTTCCCTGAAAGAACTATGTGACGCTTTGGCTCATCATATGATGTATTCGTTCGGAACTATGTTTCTTGTCCTAGATTTCTTCTTCCACATGGGTGCGTGTCCTGTAGCGACGTCGTTCGGAACTGATTGACCGTCGGGACCCTTTCCAAAGATTACTTCTATGTCCTTGACCATACCAAATACATCATCACCAGCAAGGAGTTAGGCTTCTTCCGGTGATCCGCCTCACCTTTGAAATGCTTGCCTTTCTTTCTTACGGGATGATTGGTCGGAAGAAATCGTCGATTCGCCAGGTACACAACCTCCTTGCATTTATGCAAATATGTACCTTCGGTCTTATCTAAACAGTGGGTGCATGCCTTATATCCCTTGTTTATACATCACGAAAGGTTACTAAGAGCAGGCCAATCATTGATGGTTACGAATAACAACCCTCGTAGATTAAATGGCTCCTGTTTGTTCTCATCCCATGCACGTATACCTGGTTTGCCCCACAACTGTAAGAGTTCTTCAACTAATGGACTAAGGTACACATTGATGTTGTTGCCCGGTTGCTTCGGGCCTTGGATGAGCACTGGCATCATAATAAACTTACGCTTCATGCACAACCAATGAGGCAGGTTGTAGATACATAGAGTCACGGGCCAGGTCTTTGTGGCGCAGCTCTGCTCCCCAAAAGGATTCATGCCATCCGTACTTAGACCAAACCATAAGTTCCTTGCATCACCTGCAAAGTCTGGGAAGTCTCTCTCGATTTTTCTCCACTGTGACCCATCAGCAGGATGTGTCAACTTCCCGTCTTTCTTACGGTCTTCTTTGTGCCATCGCAACAACCTGGCATGCTCTTTGTTTCTGAACATGCGTTTCAACCTTGGTATTATAGGAGCATACCACATAATCTTAGCAGGAACCCTCTTCCGGAGGGGCTCTCCCTCAACATCACCAGGGTCATCTCGTCTGATCTTATACCGCAACGCGTTGCATACCGGGCATTTATCTAAATTCTCATACTCCTTACCGCGGTAGAGGATGCAGTCATTAATGCATGCATGTATCTTTTGCACATATAATCCCAGAGGACAGAGAGTCTTCTTTGCTTCGTAGGTACTCTCGGGAAGTTCGTTATGTTTTGAAAACTTCGGCTTTATTATTTTCAACATCTTTTCAAATGAGGAGTCAGTTAGACCACACTCTGCCTTCCATCGCAACAATTCCAGTGTGGTACCGAGCTTTGTGCTGCCATCTTCACAATTTGGGTACAACAATTTCTTGTGATCTTCTAACATGCCCTCTAACTTCAACTTCTCATTTTACATTTCACGGTCTCGCTTTGCATCGAAATGACCCTACCAAGTTCATCACGGCTCATCCGATGCCCGTTTTCACCTCTTTCCTCTCCATTGTTTTCCATTGCGGTATCAGTATTCAGGAAACATAAGAACATAGAAGTTATAATCATCTTCTTATTCACCAACATCCATCATAACCCCTCTATCCACGTGCATTGTCCAGAAATTATAGTTTGGCAAGAAACCTTTCATAAACAGGTGGCCGCGAATGATTTTCGAGGAAGAGTACTCCTTGTTGTTCCGACATTGAACACATGGACAACGTATAAATCCATTCTCTTTGTTTGTCGTAGCCACATCGATAAATTTATCCACGCCTTTGATATACCCGGCTACGCGCCGGTCACCGTACATCCAATCCCGACCGTTCATCTGCATCATATAAGTAAGTTTATCAAAAAACAGGACATCATAAATAGTAAAATAACCAATTCACACCGACACATGAATTGTATCAATGACCTAGAAAAGATAAGATTGCTAACCTCGATCGAGGGAAATAACGAGGAGAAAGCTCAAGTGCGTCTCGGACACCTTCTATATTTTTGTTCTATGAGAAACTCAACGGGATTATTCACTCAAACATTTCAACAAACACCTTCAATGCATGCATGAGAAAAAACTAGCACACCCCCTCACACCTTCCACCATTCGAAAAAATAGAGTGGAGGCAGAGGGGGCTGGGGCGTTGCATTTATAGAGGGCAGGGGGTTTTTAGTCCCGGTTGGAGCCAGCAACCGGGACTAAAGGTGCGTGCCACGCCACGTGGCTGTGGACGCAATCTTTAGTCCCGGTTGCTGGATCCAACCGGACGATCTACCAACCGGGACGCATGCCCCCTGGCCCCGTGCCCGCTCCAACCGGGACGCGTGCCAGCATTAGTCCCGGTTGGTGGCGCAACCGGGACAAATGCTCTGAGGGGTCGCGAACGGATAGCCCTTTTTCCACTAGTGATGTGTATTGTTTCTCAAATATCTAATATTGGCACTTTGCAGCGCTTTGCCGGTGAATCGGTAAATGATGCAGAAAATGACAATACATTGCACATGGCGGGAGAGGGGATGTTTGGTGGCTTCTTTGCCGCAAATGGTAATGATGCCAATGGTGTTTCTCTTGGAAATTTATCCCCACCCGGTGATGATCTACCTACATTTTGAGGTATCTATGTTGGGGCAAAAGAAGCGTGGCCTCCTTTTTGTGTTGATCAAGTATCTATTGCTAGAAAATGAATATGGAAGAGTCGACTTGCATTTCTCTTCTTTGGTCACTTTCCAGAGCCTAGACAATGTTATTTAGATGCTATTTTGTAGCGGGGATCCATTTTTTGCGAAGGCTAATATGCATGGTTTGTGTTCCATGCTACTAGCCTAACTAGATAATCTTAACCAAGTGTGTGTGGCTGAATGCCACTTTTTGTAAACGACTTGTATTAAGCAACTAGAATGGTATTATATGGATCATGTATGGTTTACATGCTTTGTGCAACGATCATGTGTAATTGTTATTAGTAATTAATTATATATGCACAAATCAGATACTAATATGTGGTACTTATAAAACTATTATATATATCATTATTCCTTAGGGTTCCTAAGCCTAAGGGGATGTATGTAACGGTGACTTCCGTTACACATATTTACCTAGGGTCTACAACAAACTCAAAGGAAACCTACTTTACATGCCAGCAGTTGTGGTCGCATGCTATTTGGTTTCCTACGGCTCATAACCCAAGAAAAACATACAATTACCTAGGGTACTGTCTGAGCACCCAAGGGAAAGCGAGATTCTCCCACCAATGGGACCCTAGGGTTCATTTCCCCCCTAGAGTTTTTGCCCCTTTGCTTAGGGTATCTGGCCCTAGGGCTATCTGCAAATTCTAGTGACTTCACACACATGTGCTTATTGCTCAACTCGATTCTCTTCAAGCCCACGACTCCTTCCATAACAAGCCTTACATAATCCATCACCTTCTCTTCCTCACTAAACCCCATTCATCACCAGCAACTTCAAGTTTAGGTACTTCAAATTGGTTCCCACACCACATTGGTCTTCTCGTCACTGTCCTCGGACCCATTCACACATGAATGCCGAGATAACTTCCATGGACCATAAAAGAAACACAGTAAAAATTGCATCAATCTCGATATTATTTATTGATAATGCAGGATATCAGTATGACTTTTGCAGGAAGCGGAGATCCTACAGGAAAACAAAAGATGGGCTTCTATCTAGGCCTATGAAGTTACAGATGAATCTGTATGAATTTTGAACAACATCTAACATGATTTCAGACCTAATCGGAAAAAAGTGGACATTCATTCCCTTTGAAAATTCCAGTGAAGAATCCATACAGGTTAAAGAAACAATCATTCATACCTAACTACAATTTATGTGTATCTCAGTGATGGATCGAGTGATTGAACAATTAGATCGGCTTGCTCGTAACATTCATACAAGAACTCATATCGAGAGTTGAGAACTTAAGACTTATGATATGTGGATTAATAAAAGAGCCAAAGTGACAAACTTACATGAAATTTCTGCAGGGAAGGTGCAGCTTCAAGGATAAATATGCTCCGGCCGAACCCAAATCTGCTTATGAAAGAAGTGAGAAATACATAGCAAAGCATTGAACATCGATAGATACTATATATTAAGCGTGGAAGGTTTCAGAGGTTCTTAAGCATCCACGTGTGTACTGTAGATATGTTATTTTTGTCTAATCAATGGATGCCACGTCATGTGTACTGTAGATATGTTATTTTTGTCCAATCAATGGCTGCCACATGGGTCATCTATAGTGCAAGTTTTCTTTTCCTCTTTTTACACTTTTTGACGTAATTTTTTAGTTGCATCTTTTCTACCCTATGTTCCTATTTAGACTATTTAAATTTTCTGTATCTTTCCCGGCTGTAATTTTTTATAATAGTTAGCTTACATCTTTACACTTTTGAACGTAATTTTTTAATCGCATCTTTTCTACTGTAATATTTTTATGGTAGTTCTGTGACAATTTCTGGCTAGAGTTCTTTTGCGATAGTTATCCTAAGTTAATTCCCCAAGGGTGCGTAATTTTCTGGCCATAAGTTATCGCCAGTTACCCTATATTCCTATTTAAATTTTATGTACCTTCCTCGGCTGTAATTTTTTGATAATAGTTAGCTTACATCTACGACAATATATTAACACACCTTTTCTACTGTAATTATTTTTATGGTAGTTTTGACACAAACTTTTCAGCCGGGGCTCTTTTGTGATAGTTATCCTAAGTTAATATCCAGAGGGTGCGATAATTTCATGTAAGTTATTGCCAGTTACCCTATGTCCTTATTTAGACTATTTAATGGTAATTTTATGTACCTTCCTTGGCTGTAATTTTTTGATAATAGTAAGCTTACATCTACTGTAGTATATTTTAACTCATTTTTACTTCTACAACCCTATGACTCTAATTTTTACCGGTAATTACCCTACATTTATGGTGTTTTTTAACATTAATTAAGCGTGGAAGGTTTCAGAGCTTCTTAAGCATCCACGTCATGTATACTGTAGATAGGTTATTTTTGTCCAATCAATGGCTGCCATGTACTGTAGATAGGTTATTTTTGTCCAATCAATGGCTGCCAGATGGGTCATCTATAGTGCAAGTTTTCTTTTCCTCTTTTTACACTTTTTGCCGTAATTTTTTAATTGCATCTTTTCTGCTGTAAATTTTTATGGTAGTTCTGACATAAAATTTTGGCCTGGTTCTTTTGCGATAGTTATCCTAAGTTAATTTCTTAAGGGTGCGTAATTTCTTGGCCGTAAGTTATCGCCATTTACCCTATGTTCCTATTTAGACTATTTAAATTTTCTGTATCTTTCCCGGCTGTAATTTTTTATAATAGTTAGCTTACATCTTTACACTTTTGGACGTAATTTTTTAATCGCATATTTTCTGCTGTAATTTTTTTATGGTAGTTCTGACACAAATTTTTGGCCGGGGTTTTTTTGTGATAGTTATCCTAAGTTAATTCCCCAAGGGTGCGTAATTTCCTAGCCGTAAGTTATCGCGAGTTACCCTATATTCCTATTTAGACTATTTATGTACCTTTCTTGGCTGTAATTTTTTTATAATAGTTAGTTTACATCTATGGTAGTATATAACGCACCTTTTCTGTTGTAATTATTTTTATGATAGTTTTGGCACAAACTTTTCAGCCAGGTTCTTTTGTGATAGTTATCCTAAGTTAGTTCCCCGAGGGTGCGTAATTTCCTGGCCATAAGTTATTGCCAGTTACCCTATGTGCTTATTTAGACTATTTAATGGTAATTTTATGTACCTTTGTCGGCTATAATTTTTTGATAATAGTTAGCTTACATCTACTGTAGTATATTTTAACTCACTAGTAAAATGCCCGTGCGTTGTAACGGGTATATATATATTCTAATGATTTAATGTTACTTGTCTAGCATGCACATCATATAGCAATGTCTCTTAGGATCCTCATGCAAGAATGTCTTCTTATCGTCCTCATTCCTTGCCGTGCACATCAAACAGATGTGCCTTCTTTTCCTCCTTTCATTTGTAATAATCAACAATAAATAGTACTCCACCCGTTCCTGAGTATTAACAGATTTTGGCAAGCATAGGAAGAATCACAAAATGATAGAAAGATATCCAAAATATAGCTCATTACATTTGGACGTTCCAAGTTTCTAAGAAAACAGAGACGGGAGGAAATAACTTCCGAAAAACATATTCTTCAACAGCTTGGTCGTCCCAGCATTATCCTGTCATCCAATTTTCTTTAAGAATTGTATAATAATTCTAAACAATGCAA
This sequence comes from Avena insularis, assembly GCA_023614405.1. NCBI lineage: Eukaryota > Viridiplantae > Streptophyta > Magnoliopsida > Poales > Poaceae > Avena > Avena insularis. The sequence continues at coordinate 378,790,904 of CM042685.1, forward strand.
AGAATACCCTTTGTTACATTCGTATTTTGTAGAAAGGACTGCATCCACTCATCTAACTAACAGAGATTCATACATGCTTCAAATCTAGAAGATTCATGCATGATTCATACACAAGCTAAACCACCTAATTAGAATAGGATTCATACAAAGTTCGTATAGGAATCACCCGAAAAAATAGAGGATCCATACATGTTCATACAAGATTCAAGTCTGGAAGATTTGTACAGGATTCACAAACAAGTAAATCTGCCTAATTATCAAATGATTCATACTTATGATTTTCCGTCAAAGTCTCATATAGATTTATAAATTTTATGTATGTTTCTTCCTAGTTATCTAAATTCATACATAATTTCAAATTATGATACATAATTCATTTTGGCATAAACTTCCAAATTATGATATCATCCATACATAATTCACCCAAAAGTTTGAACTGCTGGAAACGGGCTAGACAATATATTTATACTTCAACAACTCCGATCAACAACCTTATCCTATATAATATAACTAAATAGTTCATCCATGCTAACCTATTTCTCTAAGCATGCAGGCTATCCACCTCATCAGCCTTCCACATCAGCCATCATGTTTCTTTACGAATGAAGTTCGCCAGGTCATTAGACTTAATCAGAATGACAGTTCGATATCTGGACATCTTATGTTATACATGTGATGAAGTTAAACAGTCATGCCACGGTAAGTTTTCCTGTTCATTCAAGCCTGCACGTTCTCTTCCGTAGCTCCTTCCATTTATCGACTCCTCCACTCTCTTCTTCATCTACCAATTAATTACATCTCGTGGTTGCCTTCTGTAACTCCTTCTGCCTCAGGCGCTCAGGTAGGTGGACCCATTCCTCTATTCCACTGCTTGCCGGAGTCATGACAGAACACCATGTACCTCATGGATAGCAGATACATCGGCCTCAGAATTGTTGACAAGCAACTCAAACCCATCACTGAGAACTTTTTATTTCTACATATCTAATGTTTCTACCAGTGCTCATGATGTCATCCACATAACAAAATGTATGTTTGTTACCTACTGCGTGCTACCTCCATTCCAAAACACCTTGGTTCTACCCCGCCTATCTTCAGATGCCAGATTAGTTGGTTTTTGTCATTTTAATGCAAGGATGAAGACATAACAATATGTGATTAAATTGGTGCTTTTGATCATGTCGTCTGCCTCCTTTCAGATATTTGACTCTCCTTTAAATTACTCATTTAATTTGCCTCAGTCTGGATGTTTTCTAAACTGGATTGGACCAGTACAAGTACAATTGCTATGGAGTATATAGATTTATGATTTGCTTCCTCTTACCATGCCTGCTCTTGGAAGTAGGTGCCTAAAGCCTTATTTTGCCTAATTCGTATTTTTTTACTACAGTCGTAGAATTGTATAATTCGTAGTTCATTGATGAATCAATCAGTTTATTGCACCATGCCAGTTTGATGGAAATCCCAAGGGACCAAATTTGGAATTGATCCAAGGTAACACTAAGAACACAAATCATTGTTCAGTTGTTTCAATGACCTAAATAATTCCAGAAGTGGTATTATCATGTCACATGCATTTACAATTTTGCCCGTGGGATTAGCAAGGTAATGAACACTTGCAGTCTTATTACCAGGTTTATGTTTTACACAAGTTACATATGGCTTTCCTGAACTCATAGTTCAGTTATAAATAAGTTCTACCACAAAATCCGTTGTTCCCTTTTCCATGGTGCCACAGTTAAATAATAGTAATTGTAATGTATATACAGTGTTGGTGTTTCGCACAAAGTGGCTAACACATTCTCTTTATTTTTTCTTAGGCTGTGGGTCCAAAACAGGCACCAAATTCATTCCTTCAAAATTTTGTAAAGTAGTTTGTCCTTGCTTTTTATAGAAGATTGATGTGTATGACATGCTTAAAAGGGCATTCTCCTGCAAATAGGACTGCTGGAGATCGGTGTGTCCAAGATGCAACATCAAGAAAATATGAAATAGGAAGGCATATGTCATGTGTGTATTGTCAAGTGTATATGAAAATAATGAGGAAAGTATGATTTCTTCTAAATGTAGTTTCACGTTCCTTCTAAATATATAAGTTTATCTGTAGATTTGAATTCTGATCACGAGTCATGTTCCAGAAATGTGTGTCACTATGATGTAAAACTATGAATTTATTTTCATGAGTTAATGTATCCATCCATCTCCTTTGCTACATGCATATTTATATATCTATTGATGTTGTTTTCACCATATAATGATATAATTTTTCTGAGTCGAGCTCACCAATGGTCAAAATCTCATTCAAAATTAGCATCAAATTTGACACATTAAATGAAAACCATAGGGAACACTAAAAGTTTTTCATGTATTCCAGTACAGGTGATTGAAAAAAGAAACTCTAAGATTGTCCCCATTGCATCAACTAACTGAACATGGAGAGTTTCTTATAATAGTAACCTACATTGTATCGTGTTGATAAGAAACCAAGTTGTTAGTAGTTCGAACCATTCAGAGAAATTAGCACCAAAAACTAAATTAGTAACTTAAATGGTACCGTGTTTATCCGGAGGCTAAGTAACATGCCTCTCTCCTGCTTGTGAGCTTCAATCGCTTTCTGTAGAAACACGAAGCATAGAAAGTTTGTTAGAGATTGACCAACATCTGTTTGAGACACATATCACATAAGAACATGAAGTAAATACCTCACGAGTAACATCAATGCTAAGTTCTGTTTTCTCGAAAATAAATGATTCTTTCACAGAGTACAACATAACACAATCAGTGGTCGCTGCAGCAGAAAATCTTCTAGTTGGAGAATATTTCACACATTTATTCCAAACTACATGTCTTACACGACTCGCCATGGATCCAGGTAAACTATGCCCCAAGTTATCTCTTGTTTGTTGATCAATTCTGTCTTTGATAACACTCTCTTTGTCATCAACTGGATCTAGTGGATCAGTAGCAGTCATATTTTTTAGATCAAAAAATCAAGAACACCATCCAATGTTTGATTGACGCAACAGTACCTGCAGAGATGGCATTGGAAAATACAGTGAATAACTTTGACCCTTAATATGGGCAAAATGTGTTCTTACAAAGTTACTACTATCATTTTAGTCACTTGAGATAATTTCAAAGGACCCCTAAGCATAAACAACTTAAGCTTACCATGACGCAAATAGCAACATTCAGACGTGGCTAGCTGGTAAAGTCTTTTAATTAAGTTTGTGATGCTGGTAGGAAATTATTTCTGGTAAAGTTTTTAAATTTGAGTTTGTGAGGCGCTTCATATCAATTTTTTACTGAATCATAGTAATTGATATGACACAAAAGCGAGATTGTGGAAAATGCACATACAATATAGAACAGAATCCCGATAGTTAAAAGAAAGAAAACAAGGAACGTGTATATGCTAAAGAGCTATTTCATCACAAGGAAAACTTGCTGACCTATTCTCCAATACCGTACATGCATATATACTTGTTTTTTCCTCGAGCAAGAATACACCTGTAAGAAAACTGTTTTGGATTACTGGCTTGGACCATGTGCTCGCTCGGGATTACTGGCTTGGACTGTAGGTTGACTTCCGGAATTCCTTCAATGAAGGAAACGACGTAATGCGTTAGAGGCAAAAAACAGAACCACGAGATTATTTTTAGATAGTAGAGATTTCTAATCCGTATTACAATCAGGGAGCAACTGAGCTTAATGATTAATTCTCATAGGTGACATTACCTGGTGTAAACTGGCACTTCTTTCAATCGAGCAATAGGAGCATAGGACACCGGGACAAAGAAAAAGATAAAAAAAATAGCTTCAGACGTGGAACAATACATGTTTTGTTAGCTACAGGGTATTATGTTATAAAAAAACTATGAAAACAGATGCGACGAGGAGAACTACTACATTCTCTTCACATATTTGAAAAAGGAAATAGTACAGCTACTACATCAAGGAAAATGTAAATGCATAAATACGTATAGTTTTAGTTTGGAGGTACTATAATATTCTTCTAGAGAAAAGGGATTTCCTCCCCTGATTTCATTGACATGCAACCAAAACAAGTCTGTTACAGCATCCAATTGTTTTCAATTTTTTTAGCTTAACCATTGAGTGCATGCTAACAAGAGAAATAACAGAGGAACTATGTATATAATATAGAAGTGTATATAAGAACAAAAGAATTGAAATACCATCAAAACTTCCGAAAATGTACACGTCCTTATTTTTGGAAAATGCAACCCACATAAAAATGCTCATCGGTTGGAACAAGATTCAAGAGTGTAAACCACATAATCCCATAATTACCGGTACCACTCTTCTATACATTTTACCATTCTCTTGTAGTTAATACCAAAGATCACAAAACCATACGTTCTATGTAAATAAACTACAGTGCAAAACAGAGTGCAATTCCGAAATTTTAAATCATCAATATTTACAAAACACAACTTATAGGTACGGTTGGATAGCATGAAGCTAAAATTAAAGGAATCACAGCCAAGCAGCTATGAACTTTGCATATACATATTAAATAAGTATAAGGATGTAAGACACGACTGGGAAAATTTTAATTTATATATAAGAAATATGATCACTTGTGCTCATGCAGAATGAAGATTTAAAATTTCTTGCAGAAAACCAAATGAGAGATAAATAGTTACAGTCTGCAATAGTAAATATGTTTGGAATCAGCAGATTAACAAATGGTGACAGAGCCAGAAAACTTAATTAAGATGCCGAAATAAATAAGAATCAGGATGTAGGACACATATGGCAAAGGTCTGCCTTAAGTATATGTGAAGTAGGACACAAGATGGTGTCCAAGATGTAGGTCTGCAAAGGTCACGCAGGATGTAGGACACAAGATGGTGTCCAAGAGACACTAACTCTCTAAATGGTTGAGCAATAATATAAACTGAAATGGTCTGCAGTCAAATGGAATTAGCATGATTTGACCAGCCTACAAATGGTTACCCAAGTGCCTGGAATTGTAAGAAATGAAAAAATAGAAATATTTAATACTTCAGCCATGTATAGTAGGAAGACTTGAATTTGAATTTCAGAATTTAACACCGCTATACATTACATACCACGTAAACCAACATTAGCAACTTCAGAAATCAGTATATAGGTCGTCGGCACACTTCAGAAAACGTAGGAGATGAATCGTCTATTTTTAACAAGTACTTAAGAAAGATTTAACATGTCCATTCTTAAACTCAGTATATCTCATATTATCCTCCCAAAGAATCCTAATTAGCATGCTCATTGTGCAAGCCGAAGACCATCTTGAAGCGAGACCATTGTGACATATTAGCATGTGCATTGTGCAAAACATAAAAACGACCAAACTAAGTTTGGAATGTGGAATAGACCACAGACTCTTATGACATTTAGCATAGGTTGTCCCAAGGTTAACACCCACATAAGTTCATTTAAGTTTAAGGACCAAAACATTCCAATGCTCTGCGTGAAAGTGATTCATTTTCCCAATCTCTAATCAACGTAGCATACGTCTTGAGATTAGGCTTTAGCCTGACAGCTGTCATTTCTTCTAGCACCTTTTGTGTTCTATATGAAATCCATTAATTGAGATACATTGTGGACAGTGTGCAAATAGGGACTAAAAGAATTACTTGTCCATTAATATATTTCAAATTATAATAAAATCAAGCCTTGTCAGACTATCTCTAGCAAATAAAGTTCATCGTGCTAGAAAAAATGTACTCATGTCAGACGGAATTGCAATATCCTTGTGAGTCTATCTCTAGCATTTAGTCACGAGAAGCTGAAAAGTAAATAAGTAATGCCATACCTGCATCTATCCTGCTTTGGAGCATGCGATAATGTATGAATGTTAGGAGACTCCATCTTATTTCATCTACTTAATTACATCTGCTGCCTGCCAAACGTATCCCTCCGAGCCCACACAGACAAAAGACAATTGATTAGAGAAACAAAAGAAATTTCGAGTACACTTTATGAAAATAAACCATATAAAATTTTGCAGTATGCACTGTCAAAAATAGCGTAGAAATAAAGAACTGTGATGATAGTTTCTCCATACCCTCAGTTGCAGTTGGCTAACTACTTATATACAGGGCATCCTTCGGATCTCCATGCTATAGGGCCTATCGAGCTTCCTCATGTAGCGTGGATGGGGAGATCTTCCTTGGCACATGCTCGTGTTCGCATCAGCCAGATGGACAAAGGGGTGAGGAGAAGGGGCTAGCCGCCGCCTACAACAGCACAAGAAGAGGTTAGGGAGATGGACGGAGAGGTGCAGCATCTCCTACAGTCATCTCCATCGAGACCGAGCAGACCTCACGAGGTGATAGGCGACACCAGGAGGACCCGGAGTATGGCGGCACAACGACCATAGAGAGGACAGCGGAGAAAGGGATCTGGGTTCAGGAAACATACGAAATTTGTCAAGAAACACTCCCAGACTCCTTCCGCGGCAATCGGTTGCTGCCAGAGCTGTCGGCTACGCCATCAATCGCCGGCCGCCGCCACGAGCCTCTTTTCATCGAAGATCACAACGCCGGCGCCGATGGACTTCACCTGGAGATATTGGTAGATCCGTTCGATGACTTGCCTTCCCTTGGGCGTGGATGTGTGCAGGAGGATGGTGTGGATGCGATGGTGTGGAGGCATGGAGGTAGGGCAGCGCAACAACCATAGAGAGGGAGATCGGGACAAGTCAGACAATGGCGTGATTTGGGGAGGAGGCCGCGGGTTGATTTCCCTGTATTGACTTGCGGTGGGAAGGGAACGAAACGATGGACAAAAGACGAAGGAAGGGTGAGGCGAGCGGAGGGGGTGCGACGAAACGGGCCGACGTAGTGGCAGAAAACGGCCTTCCTCTTTTTTAATAGTAGAGATAGAGATTTAGATAGTAGAGATTTGTACTTCTACAACCTTATGGCTGTAATTTTTACCGGTAATTACCCTACAGTGTTTTTTACATTATTTTTAACTATATATTAAGGTTTTAGAGCTTCTTAAGCATCCACATCATGTATACCGTAGATAGGTTATTTTTGTCCAATCAATGGCTGCCACGTCATGTGTATTGTGGATAGGTTATTTTTGTCGAATCAATGGCTGCCACATGGGTTATCTATAGTGCAAGTTTTCTTTTCCTCTTTTTACACATTTTGACGTAATTTTTTAATTGCATTTTTTCTGCTGTAATTTTTTATGGTAGTTCTGACATAAATTTTCAGTCGGGTTCTTTTGCGATAGTTATCCTAAGTTAATTCCTCAAGGGTGCGTAATTTCCTGGCCGTAAGTTATCGCCATTTACCCTATGTTCCTATTTAGACTATTTAAATTTTTTGTACCTTTCTCGGCTGTAATTTTTTGATAATAGTTAGCTTACATCTTTACACTTTTGGACGCAATTTTTTAATCGCATCTTTTCCGCTGTAATTTTTTTATGGTAGTTCTGACAAAAAAAATCGGCCAGAATTCTTTTGCGATAGTTATCCTAAGTTAATTCTCCAAGGATGTGTAATTTCCTGGCCGTAAGTTATTGCCACTTACTCTATATTCCTATTTAGACTATTTAAATTTTTTATACTTTCCTTGGCTGTAATTTTTTGATAATAGTTAGCTTACATCTACGGTAGTATATTAACGCACCTTTTCAGCTGTAATTATTTTTATGGTAGTTTTGACACAAACTTTTTAGCCGGGGTTTACGATAGTTATCCTAAGTTAATTCCTCGAGGATGGGTAATTTCCTGGCCGTAAGTTATTGCCAGTTACCCTATATCCTTATTTAGACTATTTAATTGGTAATTTTCTGTACCTTTCTCGACTGTAATTTTTTGATAATAGTTAACTTACATCTACTGTAGTATATTTTAACTCATTTTTACTGCTACAACCTTATGGCTGTAATTTTTTACTGGTAACTATCCTACATTTATGGTGTTTTTTAACATTATTTTTAACTACTCAACAATAATTCTTCAAAGAAAGTTTCACAGCCTTCATTTTCTAACTGTATTTAACGGCGTCTTTGACAATATGTTTTAGCTCCTTTTTTGTTACTCGACGTTAATATTCCGACACAACTTTTTGGTCGCATTTTTGCGTCAATAGTTACCCCACGGTAACTACTCGATAGTGAATGATTGCCTAACCTTATTCCGTCAACTGTATTTTTTAGGTTTTTTTCACATTCTTTGGTAGAAATTTTTCATCACACTATCCCTGCTGTAATTTCCACACGATAATTATCTGTCGGTAATTTTTCCTAGGTGGATAATTTGCCGACCGTAATTAGACTCAATTTTCTTGTACTTCTTTATTATTTGACACTAATTTCACCATCCGTTATCTCTTTTGTTCGGAAAATATTACTGTTTTCTTGTGAGGTAACTTCAGACAACAATATATGGCATAATCTCGAGCAACACTTTTTAACCGATTAATTGACGATATTGTCGGGCACGGCGTGACGCCGCGCCACGTTTTCTAGTATCGAAGTAAATAGAGAGTGAATCATGGAGAAACTTACCGCTTGGCAGCTAAAATTGAGACACAGGATCGACAGGTTGCTAGCTACTAGAGATAAACTTGCCCAGTGAGAGTGGCGTGTGCCAAGCCTTGGCACGAGATGGAAGGCTCACGTCATGGAGCTAAGAGCATCTTCACTCGGTTATCCAGGACGCTGATCCGGACGTCGAAAATATATCCGGACACCGAAATTTCGTCCAGTCGTGTATCCAGCAACCTATTTTCGTCCGGATTTAGGCCAATTTTGGTCCAGACTACTTAGGCCATACCCAGGATCTTGGGTACGTCCTAGGAACGCCGGGCGAAGCGAATTCGACGAGTGGACCCATTCAGTAAGCATATATTCGCTCATATTCATCCAAAGTTCGTCCAAAGTTTGCCCATATTCGCCCAAAATTTGTCCGTATTCGCCCAAAATTCGTTCATATCGCCATCGCCCAAAGTTCGTCCATATAGACCATATTCACCCAAAGTTTGCCTAAATTTCGGGCATATTCGCCCAAAGTTCGTCTGTATCGCCCATATTCACCCAAATTTCGCCCATAGTTTGTCCATATCGCCTATATTTGTCTAAATTTCGTCCATATCGACCATATTCGCCTAGAGTTCGCCCCAAAACCTCTTATGTTCGTCTAAAGTTTGCCGAAATTTGTTAAATTTTAGCCAAACACAGGAACTCGTCTGGGTACACGAGTGAGAAACTCGGCGTACCCAGACCAAAACTTGTTTCGTCCGGTCAAAATTTGGTCCGAATTTTGGTCTTGAGTTCGCCAACGAATGGAGATGCTCTAAGGAGCGTAACCGAAGCGCACCGGTGTGCGTGTGAGATCAGGGAGGGAGATGAGCTCGGCCCGTGCGCACCGGAAGCCGATGAACTCGAGCGGGAGCAAGGGGCTTGACCAAACTGCAGAACCTGAACGACAGGTGCTCGAGCCTATGGCAAGCATTGATGAGGCTGGCTGGGGACATCGGAGAGTGTCCGAAGGCGATCGAGGCTGTTGAGCTTCGGGAGAAGGACATAAGCTGTTGTCCAGACTCTGCTAGCCTGGGTTTGCTCGGACGGTCACAGACAGCTCGGGTATACCACGAACTTCAAGGCGTTTGGTTTTACCGCTGCTCACGATGTCGTCTACGGCGCCCAAGAAGACGAGGCGCAGCACGGTCGCGCTTGCAGTTGCAGTTGCAGGTGAGAGAAATCAACCTCGTGGCACCGCAGGATCTGGCGGCGACGGACGCTATGGGAGCAGGTGACGTTGATGTCCAGGCATGGGAGCTGATGAGGGAGATGCCTCCATCGTGATGAGAGCACGCTGGTGCGAACCAAATCGAGGCGTTGGAGGAGGATTCTGAGGAGTAGGTCAGTCGGGAGCGCACTGATTCTATCTTCTTCATATTGGCTCTGCAAAATGAAAACAGAATTAAGAAGATCTATAAACTAGTGGTAGTGTTAGCAAGAACCTAGAAACAACAAGGGACTGGGTAAACTTACAGTCGATGAACCGATGTTGGCAGGTGACTCCATCACTGGGCACGGCAGAGCATGAGACAGATTCAGAATCAAGAATCTAATTTGGCGGCTGGCCTACTAATTGAGAACAGTACTGTGTAGATCAATAATCAAATACGGCGGCTGGCCTTGTTGTAGGTTCCTATCTACTTATTGAGAACGATCGATGGATCTTACTAGAATACTAGTACTAGCTACTTATTGAGAACGGTCGATGTATCTTACTTTTTTTTCTTTTCAAAATGGGGGTATTCCTCGGACTCAGCATAGGATGTACACAGCCCAATTTATTACTTATTACCGATAATGCAACCGTTACAATTTAAGGATCAGAGAGGGTTGATACAAACACCAACCATCTAAAAAAAGACAAGTAAACTGACAGAGAATAGCCTATAAAAGCTAAACATCTCTCAACCTACTAGAATGCCGCCACGAAACCAGGTAATAGATATCCTGAGTAGCCACGGTTGCATCCAAAATCCATCAGAGCCCGTTGATGCTCCCGCAGTAACAAAGCCCAGAGTTGGATCCATTGAAACGTCGTAATAATAACCTGCAAAAAAGATTGAACTAGAGCCTTGTTAAAAATAATAGCATTGCGACACTTTCATATTGACCAACATAAAGTCGACACCCCTATTCGTATTCTAGTTTTATCATCCCTATCCATTTCGTTCAATCAATTTTCAAACATATTAGTAAAATTGGCTGGAGGTGGTAGATTATAAGTGAAGAACACAATGCGCCAAATAATCTTAGCAAAGAGACATGATAGGAAAAGGCGCTCAATGGTTTCATCTGCATCAAAAAACAACACTTCTTGCAACCTTTCCAATTTCTTCTCAATATATTATCTTTAGTTAATAAAACTTTGTTATTTAAAAACCACATAAAAATCTTAATCTTTAGATATTTTGTGGGGAGTCTCTAATGATCATTCCTGAGATCCTCATATAAAGATTTAATCGTGAATATCCCATCCACCGTTAGTTTCCACCTAAAAGTATCATGCTCATCCGTTAAGTGAACCTGCATTAGTCTCGGGCAAAGATGCAACTATGCATCCCACGTCCTAGACAAATTTCTCCTAAAACCGATACTAAGAGGATTATGAGATAAGACTTCATGAACAAAGATATTTTTTCTATGGATAATATTATACAGGGAAATATATTGTTGTGCCAGAGGTGACTCCCCAAGCCAAACATCTTCCCAAAAGCGAGCTGTAACCCCATCTCCTACCTTAAAGAACCCTCTGGTAAAGAAGTTATCCTTTACTTTCATTATGCCTTTCCAAAATGGAGAATCAGTCGGTTTAGCCTGAATTTGTGCCAATGTTTTAGTTTTCAGGTATTTATTATGGAGTAATTCTTGCCATACCCCTTGCTCAGAAAGTAATTTATAAAGCCATTCTCTAAGTAAACACTTGTTTTAATCTCTAACACCTCTATTCCCAAAACAACTTGATTTTTGGGTCTACAAATTATGTTCCACTTAGTTAATCTATATTTTTTATTATGTTCATCACTTTGCCAAAAGAATCTTGAATGGTATAAGTCTAAGCTTTTCCTAACACCCTTCGGTATTTCCAAAAAAGACAGCATAAACATAGACATACTTGCTAAAACTGAGTTAATTAACACTAATCTATCTCCATATGAAAAAAGTTTGCCTTGCCAACAACCTAACTTCCCTTCAAAATGATTCTCGACCGGATTCCACTTGGAATTTCTGAGCCTTAATGGTGTATAGGAACCCCTAGGTACCTGAATGGCAAAGAACCCGACTCATAGCCGAAAATTTCTCTATAGTCCCGTTCATGCTCATTCGCATTTCCAAACAATAAATCTCGCTTTTGTGGAAGTTAATTTTAAGTCCCGATAGTTGCTCAAAAATATATATAATAAGTTTCATATTTACCGACTTTGCAAGGTCATGTTCCATAAATAATATTATATCATCCGCATATTGTAAGATAGATAATCCACCTTTGACAAGATGAGGCATTAATCCTCCAACTTGACCTTCCTCCTTAGCTAGCTATGAGAATGGCCAGCATATCTGCCACTATGTTAGAAGCATAGGTGATAACGGGTCATCCTGTCGAACCCCCTTTATACTCTGAAAGAAATGACCAATGTCATCATTTACTCTGATTCCGACACTCCCACCTTGTATAAAATTTGCGATCCACTTGCACCACAAAGGGTTAAAACCCTTCAAACGAAGTGCTTGTTGTAAAAAAAGACCATTTGACTTTATCGTATGCTTTTTCAAAATCAATTTGAAGATCACACCGTTCATCTTTGTCGTACGAAGCTCATGAATCGTTTCATGTAAAATAACAACCCCCTCCAAAATATGCCTTCTAGGCATAAACGCAGATTGAGTGGGACGAATCACCTTGTGAGATATCACAAAGATGCATTTTGTGGTTACGTTAGTAAAGATTTTGAACTAACATTCAAAAGAAAAATAGCTCTATATTGTTGTATCTGAACCGCATTTTCCTTCTTAGGTAACAGTGTGATGACCCCAAAGTTGAACTTATATATAGGCAACTCTGCTTTTGCAACTATGCAAACAGTGCCATCAGATCTCCTTTTATTACTTTCTAGAAAGACTGTTAGAATTCCGCATGGAATCCATCGGGTCCCGACGCTTTATTATGTCCCATCGAAGAAATTGCTTCCAACACTTCCTTCTCGGAGAAATTCAAAGTTAGAATAGTATTTTCAATCGATGACACTTGAAGGACATTAATGTTTCTATCCTCCATGAGTGAAAAGCTATTTGGTTCTGGTTCCCCAAAAAGATTCTTATAATATTCAGAAATTGTAACAACCCTATCCTTATTAAATAGTAATTAGGATTTGATTTGTGCATTCATGAGCATCATCATCATTTAAAATGTATGCATGAAATAAAAAGGCTCTCAAAACCCTAAACCCTAATATCTTCCCTCTCTCTTTGAACCTATTCAAATGGTTTTGATTATTTGAAAAAAAATAACAAAATGTTTGGAGCCCAAATAGTATAAAGGCCCCCTAGGTGTTTAAAATCACTTTACAAATCTCTTTGGTTATTCTAAAACTTTCAAAACAGAAAAGGTTTTGAAAATAGAATTTGGAAAGTGAAAACAGAAAATAGAAAAAGATTTGGGCATAAAAAAGGTTTCTATCCTAATCAGGCTGCAACCCTCCCTCCCTGTCTTTGTGGCTCGGCCCAGCCAAGGCCCACCTGGTGCCCAAAGCAGCCGAGTGCGGCCCGTACCTCTTCGCCTAGCTGTTTCGTGTCGTCTTCTTCCTCGACGGGAGAAGCAGCTGGGTGGCCAGCGCTCCGCCGTCCGTCGCTGCTGCGTGCCAAGATTCCCGCTGCCGCCCCCATACCCCTACAAGACCCCTTGCGTTGTCGTGCATAACCCTATCCCCTCACTTTCCCCTCTTCCTCTCCCCCAATTTCTCTCTGGCCGACGAACCCTAGCCCCAGACATCGCTGGTGCCCCGCAGTTTTCGACCACCCCTCGTCGTTCTAAGGCCACCGTCATGACCGCCATGCAGTCCTCATTCACCTTGTCCAACCACGCAGGACGGAGAAGCCCCAGGCGCCGCAATTGACAGCTCCCTCCCGTGCTCCGGCCGTAGTGCGTGTCACTGATCCCGGCCTCCCCGTGCCCCTTCGAGCCCTCTATCATGTTCCTGGTGAGCCACGGGTGCTCCAGCACCTCACAATCGTCTTCCTCCCTTTCTGTATCTCGCTCCTGCCGTCCGCCGCCACAGCAGCTCATCGCCGGCAGCCCTTCGGTGACCAAATCCGGGCGGCGCCACCACCAAATGGTTCGCCTCGGCCTCCTCTCTGCAACCATCCCAAGCACAACCCGGTGCGCGCAGGAATCCTCAGATTCGAGCTCAATCTGAGAGCCTCCATTGCTGATGTCATCATGACATCAGCATGAGGTCACAATTCCCTTTTCTTTTATTTAAATGTTTTGTAAATTCATTTCTAGAATTAATAAATACCCCGTGGGCCCAGTCTGTCAGGGTTTTAATCTTTTTGGAAAATAATTTCTAAAATTGTTAAACTTATGACAAGTGGGTCCAGATGTAAAATAATTTATATAATATCTAAAAATGTTTAATTAATTTAAAATGATTTATAAATGGATTAAAACTGAGAAAAATCATAACTAATTCATTTTAAATCAGAAAAATATAAATAATATATCAAAATGTTCAGAAAAATAAGAGCTACACGATAAAGCTATAATCATGCATTCTTAACCAACTCTCATGACAAGTTTAATTAGAAGAACAAAAGGAACCCTCTCATAAGCTCCCGGAGTTTTGCCGAATTAGGGTTTGGACCCCTCGGACTCCGTTTAAAATGACCAAGCATGTTTAGGGTTTCAATTTCAATAACTTTTAACTTGTCATATCATCATCCTTGATTGAGCATTGCATCGATGCCATGTGTTGATTGTTTCCCTTCCTTTTCGGTATTTGGTTCTTCTCCGGTAGAATAAGATATCGGAATCGAGATCAAGTCCAAGACTGAAGAGCGAGGTTAACACCGTTGAAGATCGAAGATCAATACTTGATCAACTATAATCAAGTCAAGTACCAGGTGTCCGAAGCTCTGCTTTCTGGATATCAACTCACAAAGGGAAGCAAAGCCCCACACATACATATGAATCCTATGCTTTCAAAGTATTTCATTCTTGCCATATGCATACGATTCTAATGTCTTTTATCGGTAGATAGAGTAATCCTGTCTGATGCATGTTATCTTTGGAGCCTATATTTCCTGATCTACTGCTCCTAGCATAACTAGGGTTTGGCTTGTGAAGCATTGCTAGAGCTGTTACAACTATGTGCTTAGCCATGCTTAGCTGTTACCACTGGTCCATCCGGTTGATGAATTAGAGCTGCGAATGAACCTAGTTTGATAGGATGACGTGGTATGATCAAATATGAAAGGTAAACATGCTAAGGCTTGTATGGGAGGCCACAATGGGTTGTGGTTTTTGCAGTCCCATACTTGCCACTACTGAGATCTGAGTTCTTGCCTATGGACCAAGACGAGCGTATAGCCACACAGGGTCCTAGAAACCCCCTCGACCAACTAACTTCCCGAGTAGATTCCATGAGTCACATAGTTCGGGCGTTCCATTCGACATACGCATTCTGTCTCTTCTCGAAGGAGGTGCATTCATACAGGTAGGTAAGAGTGGCAGGGAATGGGAGATGCCGGGCATCCATAATCTCAAACCCTGTTCACATCATTAGGGATCGACTTCGGGACTCGACCCATTACAGCGGCATATACCTAGTGCGTGATTCATGGTCTTGGCGAAAGCAAGGTAAAGGTCGTGTCTAACCACCCTCTGCCGGCCTTCCAAGGAAGAGGCCTTATCTAGTGGCATTAAGAGAAGGTTAGTACGTGTGGATAAAGTTGTACACCCCTGCAGGGTTAAATCTTTTCAAAAAGCCATGTCCACGGTTATGGACGAACTTGGTGACCAGATTCTAAGATCATAGATAACTTGAACCTAATCGTAAAACTTGGCAGATCAATGTGTGCTTAAGGATGCTTCCTCTTGGGTACAAGGGGGTCATCCTAGATAAGTTCAGCCGATGATGATTCAGTGGATATCAAAAGATTATGAAAGTTGGAGATACCGCTCTCTTATCCCCTTTTAAAATATTTTGATTAGTCAAGATTCTTCTTCCTCTTGTTTTACAAAACAAAGATGGCTTTATGCAAAATAACTCCACCAGCCATAAGTCTTGTGGAGTACACCCTGTACTCACCCTTGCTTCGTTGATACTTTTGCAGTAGAGTAAGTGTTACCATAGAAGATGAGTTCCTTACGGCATCGACATCGATGAGTAGTCTGGAGTTCCCAGCCGGCAGTCTGGGATCTATGGATTGTGTTGGGGATATGCTATATGGGTATCCTCATAGCATGTCTCCTATCCGGATAACCCGGATGGCCCACAGTTGGTAACATGGCCCATGGCTCTTGGCGGCCGATTAGATGGATCGAAGGAGGACCATGCGGATAAAGGAAGGCTACGGTTGGAGTCACCGACGACGGAGCCTTGGAGTGCAAGATACACAAGACTAGTAATAGACGGTGTAGGACTCTGTAACCTGTCCGGCTAGGACTTTTCCCTGTAACCCTAGGACCTGGCGACTATATAAGTCGGGCCTATGGGAGCCTTTAGGGAACAACTTCAAACGATAACTTACGTTCATAGACAACCTCGCACAGCGAACCAATCCCTGTAACTCGGCGTATTGCCCTTATAGTGATTTATAGCAGGAGTAGGATTCCGCCACAGTGTTACCTCGTACCCGTCAACCGTCCGCCTTCCCCCACGTCTCTAAACACGCACTGTGAGGACCCCTCCATGGCGTACTCGTCGGCAATACCACAACAGTTGGCGCCCACCGTGGGGCAAGAGGCGCTTCAGGCTCTTCAGCGGGCGAGGACCAAGATCTTCGCGGGAATCGGCGAAACCGTGGCCATCGGTCACGTTCTCTTCTACGGCAACATTCCGATCGTCCCTCCCGACGAGTTCTGGATCCCGGCGAAGACGAACCCTACGCGGTGTTCGATCGTTCCTATCGGAGACATCCACCTCTTCATTGGCGAAACCGACTCGGGCACTAGTTCCCTGGGAGTCGAAGGAGCATCAAGGCCCGCACGGACCGCCTACGGGCATGATACGTTCGCGGAAGGATCGATGTCGGATCTCTCTTTGGAGTTTGCCGGCAAAGATCGGAAAAATTCAAGGCCCACCCAAACCGCCCCTGTGTAGGATATAAAGGTGGAAGATCGCTGCAAGTCCGCCGGCTTCGCCCGTGCGTCTAGACAGCAGAGATCCAAGTTCGTCGGCGTGGTTACCATCTTCGATCTGGCGTGTTGCATTCAGAGAGAAGGTGAAAACCCCCGCGATTACCTGGCCAGGTGGCTCCGCATACGAGCCGATCTGGCTCACTAACCCAATGATGATGCTATGTATCACTTTGTGGAAGGACTGGACCATGGCACACTTCTCCGACATTCTCTAAGACGACATCAGGCGTTAGGCCGCCTTACCTTCGAAGGCATGGTGAACACCGTCAACAACTATGCGGAGGCCGAAGCGGCAGCTCAGACAGCGCTTGCGCTCATTGACGGAGCCCCTCCGATTCAGCCACCGCCATCCCCGCCTCCGGCCGACATCGTCGCAGCTATGCCGCCACCTCCAGTCATCGTCGTTGTTGTTGCACCTCCACCGCCCGTCATCGAGGAAGTACTGGCACCCTCCGACTCTGTTATTGACGCGCTTTATGCTGACTTCAGTGCATATTCAGAGGAGATAGATTTCAGTCCAGAGGAACTAGACTCCACCATGCAGGAGATGGAGGAGGAGTACATGCGCGACGAGCAAGCCAACAATGCCGTCATGTCTCGAGAGGTGTTCGTCACCATTGGGACGGCGATGGATGAAGATCAACCCGGACGAGATCCACCTACAGCGCTGGAAAAGGGGAAGGGGCCACTTATTGCTGCTGATGATGATCGCGCAAAGGTCATGCCTCCTCCGCCTAACCTAGTGCAACAGCTGCAGGAACTCGGCACCGGCCCGAGCAACAACAACACCGCAAACTTGCCACCTCCGGCATCTACGTCTGCTGCTGCCCAAGTTACTCCGGTTGATAGAGTGATGTACGGCAATCTCCTCGTTGAGCCACTAACCATAGCTCATATCCGGAACGTGGCTCAGCTTGACAAGAAATGCCAGCAGCTGCTGGAGGAAGCGCAGACCATCGTGGAGCAAGGCGCTAAGCTAGATCGAGATCTGGTCAACGCGCAGAAGTCCATAAAGAAAGCTAGAGCAATGGAGGCCGAATACAAGACTCTGCAGCAGCAGCAGAAGGCCAAGAAAGCTCTAGCTCGCGTCATCAACGATCCTGGTGTACGGAGAAACCTAGGATGGGCTCCCTCGAAGACGGCACAGGCCAAGACATACATTGATAGTGAAGGAAAATAGGTGATGCCCACCCCACTCCTTAACCTCGTCGTCGCCAAGACCCTTCTGGAGCAGGATAGATCGCCCGAGGCAGTCGAATAGGTCTATGATCTAGTGGCCAAGGCGGTGAAGCAGCAGGAAAAGGCCACCTCTCAGAGGCTTGATTCTGTCCCAGCACTCTGCCAGTCTAGCCAGTATAAGCCGCCAAGGGACAGATCTCCTCTTGATGTTGGGTCCCAGACGGGTTCATCAGAACGAAGACAGAGGGATGCGCGCAATAGGAAGGATGCTATCCCCATATCCTCCGACCATGGAGAAAAGGCCCGACCTCGTCACCCATCGCCACTGCCCTGATCCCCCCGACATCGCGAAGATCCCAAGGCTCACCATCGTACGGATATAGCCTCGCCAAAGCAGTGCGGCATCGTCATCCGCGACAACGCGGAGCAGACCCGTCATGACGGAGAGCGCAACCAATGACACAAGAGAAGGTCACGCCATGACCCTCCGCGTCCGACAAGCAACCGTGATAGGTGCGAGGCATCGCAGGAGGGTAAAAACAAGAAGGCTAACCCACCACCACCTCCGCCTCCGTCACCACCTAGCAGTCACCATGGCGGAGGAGGCCCATGTAGTTCACACAGCCCATCCCCTGTTGACAAGAAGAAGAAGAACCCGGAGCCATACGACGCACGTTCGCGGATCGATAAGATCCACGAGGCCCGGGAAAGACCATACTTGGGACCACGTTGCTTTGGACCTACAATACGGTCCGCAACTTACCCCAAGGGTTTCCGGATTGACAAGACCATCAAGCCCTATGACGGCACCGCCAAGCCAGCCACATGGTTGGAGGACTACGGCAACACGCTGGAGATTGCCGGAGGCAACCCCAATGTCGCCGTCAAGTACCTCCCATTAATGTTGGCGGGCACGACCCGCCAATGGATCGACGACTTGCCGAATAAATCCATCTGCAATTGGTTGGACATGCAAGAAGCGTTCACCAAGAACTTTGAGGGTACATACAAGCTTCCCTGCACTGTTGGCGATCTACAGCGGTGTGTGGAAGAGAAAGACGAGACATCTCGCGCCTACCTCTCCCGCTGGTTGGACATGAAGAATTCCTGCGTAGGAGTGCACGCTCAGACCGCCATGGCTGCCTTCATTGATGGGTTGGAAAGGGGAACGTTGCTCTGACATAAGCTGAAGCGCTTGCAGGACAATCACCAGCTTGACTTGAACCAGATGATTCAGTTGGCTAGTGAGTTCGCAGCTGCCGACGATGATGCTCGCGACTCCTTGCCGGCAACGGCCGTTCCAACTCAAGCTCGGAGGAATAGTAGTACAAAGTGGAAAACCGCTCCAGAAGAAAAGAAATCTACCGACATGGTCGCTATGACTTTTGCAGGACGAGGTGATGGCGGACAACGTGGCCGAGGAAGGGGAGCTGGTCATGGGCAGCAACGAGGAAGCGAAACTACCTCGGCGCCGCTCCGCGTTCCCCAAAACTACGAGGAGTACCGCGATATGCCGTGCCTCGTACACCTCGATGTCAACGGCAAGGCCACCCATACCAATCGACACTGCAAGTTCATCAATGACCTCAAGGAAGACCCGGAGTCCGGCTACAAGCGAAGTCGGAAGAACAGACCGCGAGGCAAGGGTAAGGGGAAGAAGAAGGAGGAGGAGTCCAAGGATTCAAGTGACATGGACGAGGACGTTGACCCCAAGCATGCCGCAAAGAGCGATGACAAGGGCAAGAACCCCTTTGTGAAGAAGGCACCACTCTACCACACTTTCCTTGGCACCCCCACTGTCCAACAACAGAAGACCTCTCTGAGGATCCTGATGGCTACTCTGCCCCCAGTTCCCCAGTACCTGCGCTAGTTGGAGGTTCCAATTACTTGGGACAGGACGGACCACCCAGACCTTATCCCTACGGAGAACCAGTACGCCATGGTCATCAACCCCTTGATTGACGGCATGGAGTTCACCAAGTGTATGGTGGATAGTGGAAGCAGCATCAACATCATGTACCTGGATACACTACAGAAGATGAACTCGACGGAGGCAAACCTAAGGCGTACCAACACCATCTTCCACGGCGTAGTTCCTGGGCGGGAGGCTCGGTCCCTTGGGTGCATTACACTTCAGGTTGCCTTTGGCAATGTTAATAATTACCGCCAAGAGCGCATGACCTTTGAGGTGGTCCCCTTCAAGAGCGTGTACCACATCATATCCGGCCGCGACATATTCCACACGTTCATGGCCAAGCCATGCTTCGTCTACAACAAACTCAAGATACCCGGACCAAATGGTGTCATCACCGTATCCGGAAGCTTTACCAAGGCAAGGGACTGCGAGATTAATGAAGCAGCCGTCACGGAAGCTGTCCTCTACAGCGAAGAATTCAAAGAGATCCAGAGAAAGGTCGATGACTCAGAGATGCCCGTGTCGAAGAAACAGATCTCCAACTCCGCTCCTGCATTCAAGGCCGCTATTGAGACCAAGCCGGTGGAACTTGTGGTAGGCGATGCCTCCAAGGTCACCCGCCATTGGGATGAACCTGGATCCCAAATAGGAAAGCGCGCTCATCAAGTTCCTTCGTGAGAACAGGGACATCTTTGCCTGGCAACCTGCCGACATGAAAGGTGTACCTAGGGAACTTGTCGAGCACAGCTTAAACATTGATCCAAAATCCAAACCAGTGAAACAACCTCTATGACGCTTTGGAGATGAGAAGAGACGCGCCATTGGAAAATAGATAGCTAGGTTACTAAAGGCTAGATTTATCCGAAAAGTCCTTCACACCCAATGGGTGGCCAATCCTGTACTTGTCCCCAAAAAGGGAACCAATGAATTAAGAATGTGCGTTGATTACACCGGCTTGAACAAAGCATGTCCCAAAGATCCGTTTGCTTTGCCTTGCATTGACCAAGTCATTGACTCGGCGGCTGGCTCAGAACTTTTGTGTTTTCTCGATGCATACTCAGGATACGACCAGATCAAGATGAGGAAGTCGGACCAATTGGCCACTTCGTTCACTACCCCATACGACACGTTTTGCTATGTTACGATGCCCTTTGGGCTGAAAAACGCAGGTGCTACGTACCAGCGGACATTGCAACGTTGCCTGCACGACCAAATTGGTTGGAACGTTCACGCCTATGTGGACGGTATCGCGGTGATGTCTAAAAAGCCAAATGACTTAACCTCTGACTTGAAAGAAAACCTTTGATAATCTCCGGAAATACAACATGATGCTTAACCCTAAGAAGTGCGTCTTCCGGGTTCCAGCCGGCAAATTGTTGGGTTTCATCGTTTCCCAGCGCGGAATCGAGGTCAACCCGGAGAAAATCAAGGCCATCTTAAACATAAACCGTCCGACATGCCTAAAGGACATTCAACGAATAATAGGTTGTATTGCAGCAGTTAGTTGGTTCGTCAGCCGACTTGGAGAGAAGTCTCTACCGCTGTACAAGTTGCTGAAGAAGGCGGACAAATTCACGTGGACGGACGAAGCAGATGCAGCATTGAAGCAGCTCAAGGAGATTCTTTCCTCAGCGCCCATCCTTGCAGCGCCCGAGCCTGGCGAGCCCCTGTTAATCTACATGGCGGCAACCAACCGGGTAATCATCATCATTGTCGTGGTAGAACAGAAGGAACCAGGCTATGAGCACGGAGTTCAATGACCAGTTTACTATGTGAGAGAGGTCTTGACGAAGTCCAAGCAGCGTTACCCGCACTACCAGAAGATATCTTATGGAGTATTCCTTGCTTCTCGGAAGCTGAGGCACTACTTTCAGGAGCACCCAATCACAGTGATT
Source organism: Avena insularis (assembly GCA_023614405.1). Lineage (NCBI taxonomy): Eukaryota > Viridiplantae > Streptophyta > Magnoliopsida > Poales > Poaceae > Avena > Avena insularis. The sequence continues at coordinate 378,812,800 of CM042685.1, forward strand.
GGACGGAGATGCCAGATGCCACACCGTTGCCGGAACCAGAGTACTGGGTGATGCACTTTGACGGATCAAAGCTGCTCAACGGCTCGGGGGCTGGTGTATTGCTACAATCACCAACAGGAGACAAGCTACACTACATTCTGCAGATCCACTTCGAGGCTACAAACAACATGGCGGAGTATGAAACACTCATTCATGGACTACGTCTAGCCAAGGATATTGGCATCAAGCGCATAGTTTGTTGTGGAGATTCTGACTTGGTTGCCCAGCAGGTGGCTGGCACCTGGAATGCGCGGAACCCTATGATGGCGGCATATCGAGACGAAGTGGACAAGATAGCCAAGAGCTTCTTGGGATACGAAGTCAAGTATGTACCTAGGGATCAAAACGAGGCGGCTGATCTGCTATCTAAGCTTGGATCAGGGCGCAAGCGAATTTCGCCAAGAGTTTTCCTAGAGCATCTGCGCACACCATCTGTGAAGGGAGCCGATAGCGACAACCTGGATAGAGCCGATTCTTTCGTCAACATGGTGACAAAGGTTCCTCCGGCTTGGAGAAAACCATTCATGGAATATCTCGAACATGGAACTTTGCCCGACGACGAGGTCGAAAGACGGCAAATAGTACGACGAGCAAAGGGTTATACCATAATCAATGGGCAACTCTACAAAAGGAGAACTACTGGTGTATACCTAAAGTGTGTTTCCCAGCTAGAAGGTATGGAAATCCTACGCGAAATCCATCTCGGAGATTGCGGGCACCACGTCGCTCCTCGATCGTTGGTCGCGAAAGCCTTCCGGCAAGGATTCTACTGGCTAACCGCGAAGGCAGATGCCGACAAGCTGGTTGAGACATGCATGGGATGCCAGTATTATGCCCGACAACCACATGTTCCTGCTGAAGAATTGCGAACAATACCAATAACTTGGCCGTTTGCGATGCAGGGGCTGGACATGGTGGGGCTATACGAACTGACACCATGTGGGTTTACGCATATGCTAGTAGCAGTTGATAAATTCACTAAATGGATAGAAGCTAAACCCATTAGAAAGCTTGATGGGGCAACTGCCCTCAGGTTTGTCCGGGATATAGTGGTGAGATTTGGTCTCCCACATAGCATTATCACCGACAATGGCAGCAACTTGTCACTCGGAGAAGTGGAAGCTTATTGTTGGGAGAAGGGCATCCAACTTGACCTTGCACCTGTGGCACATCCACAATCCAACGATCAGGTTGAGCGAGCCAATGGATTAATTCTGCAGGGAATCAAGCCATGTCTTGAGGCACCGCTACATAGAGCAGCTGGAGCCTGGGCGGAATAAATTGCCATCTGTGTTGTGGAGTTTACGAACTACACCCAACAGATCCACCGGCTACACCCCTTACTTCATGGTATATGGAGCAGAAGCCATCCTACCTTCCGACATACTTCACGATGCACCAAGAGTTGCCGCCTATGACAAAGATGACGCTGAAGAATCCAGACGCCTAGATGTGGACCTTCTCGAGGAGGAGCGCATTTTGGCATGCCAAAGATCCGCCATATACCAGCAGAAGCTACGCAGCTACCATAGTCGCGGCGTTCGGCGTCGCTCGTTTAAAGAGGGGATTTGGTGCTCCGACTTAAGCATAAGAAGTCACACAAATTATTCCCGCCATGGGAAGGACCATTCATCATAAGCAAGGCGCTACTCAATGGGTCTTACTACCTAGTTGACAATCGTGAACTGAAGGATAGACCCAACAAGGATCATAAGCGTAAGCAACATGACCCGGATGATGATTACCCGGAGCTTGATCGACCATGGAACATAGCACATCTACGTCCTTTTTACACTTAGCATTTTTTATCTAATTGTGTACCTCTTATATGATCAATGAAATAAAGCTCTCTGGTTCACTCATATTCCTGAGTCTTTTACCTCCTTTAGTGTTCATTTTTGGATCATATAAAACTTTTATGCACAAGCTTTGCGATTGCACTTGTGAAAATTTCGCCTACGGGCGTTAGCTTAAGTTTTCTGGTCTACACATTCTTTGTCATTTTTATGTGGATTCTGGAGTAGTGACTTTTGACACTTATTGTCGGCGATTTTGTGCTTAGGTTATTGACGATGCCATTGGGCATCATCACCTGAGCGCATGGTTCCGACAACGAGTCTTCTGACTCAAGAAAAGTCAAGCATAAGAACCAAAGTAATGGATAAGCCAGAACTTGCTTAAAAAAATATATACATGCTGGAAAACTGATTTTTAAGTAGCAGGACATACAACATTGTTTTCCACCTTAAGATTAAATACATAGTTTTTTCCGCATACGCATCAAAGGTGAAACAAATATTACAAGTTGTTTTTTCATTCCTTTGGCGCAGGCGACTTGGAAGCAGCGTCATCAGCAGCAGGAGAGTCACCCTCGAAGTCTGCGGTGCGAAGAGACTCGGAGGAGCTTTGGTTGCCGCCATCGATGGTGTTCATCGGCACGAAGACGTTGATGTCGACCAAGCCGGCAACTCTAGTGTCATAACCCGCGAGTGACGACAAGATAGATTCATGGTTAATATCTTTGCCATCGTCATCCATGTCGGGTATGCCAGAAGTTACCGTGTCAATGTCGGCATATTGATAGTGTGCCTTGACCATGGACAGTGCGATCCTTGCACCAGCTCATGCACATGAAGCTTTCCAGCTTGTGATACGCTCGGGGGCTCGACGCAGAATCTCCGAGTACTTCGCCACAAAGTCCGACGCCTTGATATTAATTTGGAAGGGCTTGGCGATCTCTTTGGCTTGCGTGATGGCGGTGTTGATGAAGTTGCCGGCAAGAACCATGCATTCCTTGGCTGGAGGAGGCGACCGGGTTAAACCCATAGGAGCTGCAAATTCCGACAAGGAGCACATGAGTTCAAAAATTCAGAGTATCTAGACTACAGAAATCCAAGACGGAGAAAACTTACCGAAGATGCTGGCCTCAGCTTGCCAGAGGGTGTCTGCCAAGGATTCTTTCTCTTGTTGGAGGAGCTTATACGCCTCATGATGGCGTTGATTCTGCTCATTGGCACCTTTCTTCTGATCTCTTAAGATCGAGATCTCCTCCTTCAAGCGATTGATCTCCTCGGTGGCGGAGTCCTGCAGGACCTTCATTGACTCCTCATGCATTTTCAGCATGTCCTTCCTCTCCTGCTTAAGAATTTTGTTCTCGCTATCCAGCTCTTGAATGTGCTTGGATTGCTCGACAATATTCTTGGCCTTGGCAATGGTTTCTGCAAGTCGGATAAAGCAAAGTACACAGTGAGTACTCGGAGAATATGGGCACAAAACCAAGTCGGAATGCGAAAAAGAAAACAGACGCTTGCTCTTGGTGATCTGTTCCTTCAAGAAGGCAGTTTTACCCTTTTTAGCTTCCAAGTCTTTGCGCATCTTCTGGTACTTGTCGTTGGCCATGCCCCTCCGAGCATTCTCGTTCTATGGAAAAAAGGGAAAAAGTTAAACGTTGTTTGGTCTGCTTGGAGCATCTAGCCGGAAAATTTTCACCTAGACGCTCGGGGGCTACAACGAGAGTTTTTAACTTAGCAATATGCTTAGCTTTTCTTTAAGCATCTAGTCGGAACAAATTCAGTTCTCGATTAGAAGCTTGGGGGCTACAATATAAAGTTTTTAACTCGAAAATATGCTTAGCTTTTCTTTAAGCATCTAGTCGGAACTAATTTAGTTACAACTAGAGGCTTGGGGGCTACAGTATTGAAATTTATAAACACTGCGTATGCTACTCTTAAAGCATCTAGTCGGAATAATTCATTCCACCTATATGCTTGGGGGCTAGAGTGAGAAGTTTTCTAGCTTAGTCACTCTTAGAGCATCTAGACGCAAAAACCTATGGTTTTCCGTCTACATCCTCAGGGGCTATAGTGGGACACTCATATGAAATGAAAAAGGCAAATGAAACTTACAAGTGCAATGATCTTGAGGTTTATAGCGCTCTCGGCCAGCAGCTTGCCAAAGGATACGCTGTTTCCTTGCAAGATTTATGTTTGTCGGAGGAGCTCCTCTAGACCGCACGTCGGAGATGTCGGTGCCGCGCCTGGAACCAGAGCAGTGCTACCCGGTGTAAGCACCGGATAGACTATCTTCGGATACTCTATGGTTTTCTTGGGCGTGGGGCGCATCGCCTTTACCGCCACCAATGGCATCCTTAGCCGGAGCTTCAGACAGGTGGGCGGCACTCTCCTGCGTCGCCTACTCGCCGACAACAGCGACCTCGGTAGAGGCACCTGAGTCCACTTCCATGGCAGAAGGGCCAGATGCCTCCTTAGCTTGTGAGCTTGTCGGGGAAGACGAAGGCTTGACAGAGGGAGTGGTAGGGGCGATGGCGGGAGATGCGTCATGATGCAACATGTCCTTAATGGTTCTAGAAGCCCCCAATGTTTTGGAGGTCTTCTTCAAGCTGGTCGTGGCTTTCTTCCTGAAACATGCAAAATGCATAAGTACAGGAGAAAGACAGATAAATAGACAATGTCTGAGAGAAAGAAGCTTACACAAGTGGGGGTGCTTTGGCAAAGGGGATCCTGGTAACTTTTCTCTTCTCCGCCTCCAGGGCGGCGGTAGTCTTCTTGGAGGCTCCACCCTCCGTCTTATTCTTCTTGCCTCCGTCGGCAGCGTCAGAGGTGTAGCTCTTCCGTTTCGCACCAATGGAGCATCGTCGTTGGACATGACGGTGACTTCCTTCATCTTGGGATCATAGATTTGAGGAGCCATGCTGTCCTCATCTATGTCGCTAAGCTGTAAGGTGAAGAACCACCGTGTTAGACGAGATGACATTTGCTAGGCGGAAGAACTGGAGTATATGTCATACACGGAAAATAAATAAACTACCTTTGGGCACTTGCCGTCTACGAACATGTCGTAGGTGATGGTGAATCCACGCTTCTTGTCATTCACCTTGACGATGTCCTTGAGGCGGAGCTTGACGGAGTCACTTGAGAAATTGTCCACGGAGATGCAGAGGCTATCCCTTCTATCGCTGGTATACTCGTGCATGAGCTTCGCGCGGTGCTGCAGAGGTTGGATTCACCTCATGAACCAGCACATGTCTAGGTCCAAACCGGTCAAACCCGTCTCTAAGAACCATTCTATCCGCCTTATGGCGCGGGAAGCATCGAGGTAGGAGGGAAGGGAGGCCTGGGATCTCCATGACGAGGCTTCAGCGGCGGCTCCGTCTATGAAGTCCGGGTACGTTACTTCTCGGCCAGCCAGAGGGATATCTGGGCCATAGAAGTAAGTACGCTGCCAGTTTTTGCAGGACTCGTGACCGACGATGTCGGGGAACCGCCGGCCAGGACGGATCTTAAAGCTTATGGTGACACAATTTCTAAGTTCCTCCTTACTGGCTCTGGCTTCATGCTTGACGGTGAAGAAATGCACGAAAAGGTCTAGCCTAGGCTTAATCCCTAGGTAACCCTCGCAGAGCGCCGCGTAATTGCTGAGCGATAGGATGCTATTGGGAGAGAGGTTCTGGGGCTGGACTCTATAGTGGTTTAAGACGAAAAGGAAGAAGTTGGAGATGGGCAGGGAGACGCCGCGTACCAGTTGGGCTTTGAGGTACACTTTTTCTCCGTCTTGGGGAGAAGGTGTCACCTCGCCGGCCGGCGCCGCCCGCCAGTCAAGCCCCTCCGTCACAGGGAGGTAGCCCTCGGTGATCAGCTCCTGGATATCGCGGTTCGTGATGTTCGAACCGCGCCAATCGCCCTTGTTGGAGTCGAGCTCCTCCTCCAGTGGCTCCAGCGCCGCTGAGCTATGGTCGCCGCTGGTGGACTCAACCACCGCAGTGATGGGGATGGCCAGACCCTCTAGAGGCACGACGACGGATCTCGCCGTCTTCGCCGCGGCTTCGCTCGATGCCGCCATGGAAGGGGTAGTGCTGCTGCTAGCCATGGAGTGAGTTTGGAGGTGACTAGCGAGAATTGGGGCTAGGGTTTTTCGCGAGTTTCCGCGGAGAGCTCGAGGAGGCACGCGCTAGAGGAAGAAGATGATGCGAGGAGAGAATGAGGTGAAAATTAAAAATCCTACCGCAGTTACTATTTATGATCTCCAGCATCAAGATTCGTGCAGCTTGATCGGACGGTTGCTGCGTAGATGACGTGTGCGTGAACGTGCGCGGAAATTTTGCCACGTCCCAATCGTCGCCGCCAACGGTTCGTATCGCTCACGCGGGAAAATCGGACATGATTGCATTCTCTGCATGTGTGAGTTACAAGGCGTCGCTGACCTACGCCTACGTCGCCCTAGCTGACATAGGCAGATGAGCCATCACATCGGCAGATTCCGGCATGGACGGATCTAGTCCGGCTATGGAAGAGTACGATGGAAGATTCAGCATTTCTCTGACTTACAAGTTGAAGACGGAGAAAACATTGCAGGGTTCTTTGGGAGGACTACAAGATGTTGCTTGACGATTTGCCAACATCCATCTAGACGGAGCATTCAGCGTGAAGAGGTAAGACGGCAAGATCTCAGAGTTCTCCGAGGGCTACTATTAGGGATATGCTATATGGGTATCCTTATAGCATGTCTCCTATCCGGATAACCCGGATGGCCCACAGTTGGTAGCATGGCCCATGGCCTGCTGGGCGGCCCAGTTAGATGGATCCAGAAGGGAGGCCCATGCCGGATAAAGGAAGGCTACGGTTGGAGTCACCGACGTACCCGGAGCCTTGGAGTGCAAGATACACAAGACTAGTAATAAACGGTGTAGGACTCTGTAACCTATCCGGCTAGGACTTTTTCCTGTAACCCTAGGACCTGGCGACTATATAAGTCAGGCCTATGGGAGCATTTAGGGCACAACTTCAGACGATAACTTACATTCATAGACAACCTCGCACAGCGAACCAATCCCTGTAACTCAGCGTATTGCCCTTATAGTGATTTATAGCAGGAGTATGATTCCGCCACCGTCGTGGGATCTGAACCTGGGTAAGCTGTGTTACCTCGTACCCGTCAACCGTCCGCCTTCCCCCACGTCTCTAAACACGCACTGTGAGGACCCCTCCATGGCGTACTCGTCGGCAATACCACGACAGATTGTATGTCATCGTTATGCTTCAAGCTTCTTAGGCCATTTGTTAAGTTTGATATATTTAATAGCATAATTTCCTTCCGTTATTTGATGTTTGTGGTCAGTGACCTCTATTTATAATATTTGTCTCTTTGCTCACTTATGAGCTTGTTGTAATAAATTTTGTGTCGCAGGGTCACTGTTGTGTTACCGATTCTCTCTATACGCTTTCGAGATTAGGTTAAGCTTATGTTCAGACAACGGTCTGAGATTTGTCTAGCCTTAATCCCGGTGGTGTGATAGAAATATATGTTCTCAAATTACTGTCTCCTACTATAGTACCTTCATCTTGTTTAAGCTGGAATATCTTCTTCTTCCGGTGTTTTCCACTGGCAATAAGATGGAAATAGTTGGTGTTGTTTCCCCTTTCTAAATATGTTTTACTTTTTCCCGTTGAGACCATTTAGTTTCTTCCTCTCTCCTTAATTTTGTAACTTGATCATTAGCCATTTGCAGCTTTTGCCTCTCGGCATCAGACAAAGCACACATTTCCGCCTTGATATCAAGTTCATCAATTATTGCTAGAAGCCGCTCTTTTTCTTTTTTGTACTTACCACTCTGGTTTTTAGCCCAACCACGTAGAAAACGTTTTAAATGCCATATTATATTGCCATATCTCAATAGGTGTATTACCCCTTGTTACTGCCATCCATTGAGCAACCACCATCTCAAAGAAACTATCTTGGTGTAACCACGGGATTTCAAAAGAAAATTTGGGATTATTACTAAGGTGAGCTCTTATCCCGAGTCAATCAGGAGAGGTGTATGATCTAGATCAGACCTTGTAAGAGCACGAACAGTAATAAGCAAATTTTTTTATTCCCACTCAACACTAGCTAAAATACAATCAAGCTTCTTGTAGGTAGGCATATCTCTACGATTAGCTCAAGTAATATGTCATCCTGAGAGAGCAATCTCTCTTAAGTTAAGACTTTCAATAATAGCGTTGAACACAAAAAACCAATGTGAATTAAAATTGTTATTATTCTTTCTTTCCCTCTTCCGCAAAAAGTTAAAATCTCCACCCACTAACAAAGGGAGTGTCTCATTTTCACAAATCTGAACTAGTTCAACTAAAAATTCCCGTTTGTGACTTTATTGTGCCGCACCATATACTGGTATAAAGATCCATTCAAAACCATCGCTACGACACTTATAAACATTTTAACATAATAATCCCCTATTTCCACTTTAGTAACTTGCAAAGTCACAAAATTTATACCCACGAGTATGCCACCTAAGCGTCCATGAGGGGGTAAGCAGAACCATGCGAAACCCTCTGGGTGTCAAGTACTGTAAAAAAGGAACAATGAAATTAGACCTTTCGGTTTCCAACAAGACAATAAAATCTAATTTATGTTCTTTGATTGTTTCAGAAGTAAAATTGTTTTGGCAGGATCCCGAAATCCATCACTATTCTATATTAGACCCCTTAGCCCCTGCATTTAGAATGTTTTCTTAACCCTTACTATAGTCCCTTGCCGAACAGTAGTAGTATCGTATTATAGTTTCTTGTTTTTCCTAGAACTTTTGACCTCAAGGTCATCTGTCTCATGCGAGCTATCAAGAGAGTCCATCTAGCTGCAATATTCTCACATAAATTAGAAACCTTTGAAACAAAAAGATTAGCGCGGCGTCAGATCGTTAGTGTTCTGTTTAGTGTTGTGTTGTAGAATTGTCAAAGTTCTACTGAATTCATTATCTTTGATTAATTTGGCTGCTACATTTATTTTTTCAGATGTCTCCCCTAACAATACCCCAATTGCATTTGCCCTTTCTAATATATTCGCATTCGATAAAGACAAAATTGAATATTTAGAATTAGATAGAGTACCTTGTTCACCATTGCGGCGTTGCGTCAACTCCGTTGCCCGCTCCAACTGTATAGCATCAGTGTTAGGTTGAGACAAAATACGATCACTCCACCGTATAGAATTTGCCAAGGGTTAAGGAATGCCACCAAAAGCAGTTACCTCTGCAAGCGTTGGTAGAGATCTTGCACATAGTTCCTTTTATCAGACTCTTGTCCCTGAATTAGCACGGCCCCCAAACCTATGAATAGGAGATGCCAAAAAACCATCTTCGTTGGCAAAACTTGGTGAAGAAAACAAACTCCTGGTCATATTCGCCTTGGACGGGCTGCACAGCCCCGATGGCGGCATGACCTCCATGCCACTCTCCTCTGCCAGGCTACAGGGACGCTCCTGATTTGATCCCCCTCCATCGTTGTCGCCATGATCACCGAAGCCCTCTCACCCGACGAAATCCTCTCAGCCGTCAAACTCATGAAACCAACCTTTCGCTGATGCGAGACTAACTCCTCCTGTGCATCCGCTTCAAACACCTCCTTCGTTTCCACCGCAGCTGTGCGGGGAAGAACGATAAGAGGTAGCACCAGGTCCTATACACCATGCCGAACATCATCATTAGCCCGAGCACAACACACATAACCAGCAAACTTATTTTGAATAAAAGGTACCTTTTGATAATACAAAGCAAAAGCTCCCACATGAAATAATGGAGTCGGCGACATCCGTGCCTTGTTTATCCCATCACATGAAGCCGCCCCACCCTCAGCAAACATATTTTTTTGGGTGTATCTAACGCTCGGCTAGCTGAGACTTAAGTTATATCTCAGCTAGCTGACGTCAGCCGGGCTAGATGTAATACAAGCACTATCAAAATCTGTCGCTAGTTGTATGCACGTAGCCAACCAGACGTAGGGAAGAGCTGTACGTATGGCGGCTTGGCCTATATGCTAGCTTATACGGGCATAGAGATTCTGCCTAAAGCCGTACGGTGCAGCAATTTTGATTTTTAACTCTTTTGCTTGCTGCTTTCCATTCGACTGTCTCACACAAATTCCGTATTGTTACGTTTCTTTTTGGTTTTGAAGCGTAAAATCATTATTCCAGCTTCAAATTGATACAGATGCGAGTTTTGCTAATTCCCTACTAAAAAAATAGTTGCAATGGAATGTGGAAAATCTCAGTTGCATCCTACTCGCCATTATAAAATTACTCGGTTGCAGCCACTTTCAACTAAAAAACACCCAAAAATCTCAGTTGCAACCGGCCTCGCAACTAAACTCATTTGCAACTCCACTTGCAACTAGCTAACGTCGGTCAGAAAAATCTCAGTTGCAACCCGTCTTGAAACTATAGAACTTATTTGCAACTCCGCTTGCAACTAGAAAAATCTCAGTTGCAACTCCACCTGCAACTGAAAAACTATCTCAGTTATAACTCTGCTTGTAACTAGAGAAATCTCAGTCACAACACCCAGTGCAACTAGAGAAAAATTTATCCACTTTCATCTGGAAAATATCTCAACTACAATCTCACCAATGCCTAATAAAAATTTAAAATAAAATTACTTTAAATGCACATAAAAGAAAAACACAAAAAAGCCTACAAACACAAAGAAAATTACTTTAAATGCACATAAAATAAAATGGACACAAGAGCCCATGCATGCGTACGGAAAGCCCATGCTACCGCTCGTGGAAAGAGGCATCGCTCCAGAAAGGTTCTATCGACAACACCACCCGACGATAGCTACACAAATCTTCGCATGTCAGATCCAACGGCTGCTGCATCGACTGAGCCCTAAGCTAATTCCAAGCTAGCTCAGAATTTGCAATTTCCAAATAAAAAGTACGAGGGCCATTCAACACGGGTACTCAATTGCAATAGTAGTTGAAACTCCCTCTATACCATCAGGGTAGAAGGCCAGTTGCCTGTCGAGATACAACTCGAGGCTAAAAAGACAAGAAACATGGAACATAGTCCTCGGTTGAAACTGTAGTTACAAACTCCCTCTCTATACCCTTAGGGGATAAGCCTAGTTGCGTGTTGAGATACAACTCGAGGCAAAAAAACATAACTATCATTCAATCAGGGAGAATGCCAAAAAACTGCGTGTGGAGATGCAACTCGAGGCAAAAAAAACAAGGAACAACATGGTACTCAAGTTACAACCCTAGTTGCAACTCCCTCTCTCTATCTTCAGGGAGAAAGTCCAGTTGTGTTTCGACTTGCAACTGGAAAGTTGAAACACACATTCCTCAGTTGCAACCCTATTTGCAACTCCCTCCCTCTATCTTCATGGAGAAGTTCAGTTGCTTGTCAAGTTACAATTTGAGACTCACAATCCTTAGTTGCGACCCTAGTTGCAACTCCCTCTCTATACCATCAGGGAAGAAGGCCAGTTGCATTTCAAGTTGCAACTAGAGACTCATAGTCCAGTTGCAACTCCCACTATATACCATCAGGGAGAAGCCAGTTGCATGTCGAGATGCAACTCAAGGCTAAAAAGATGAAAGAACAATACAGTCCTCATTTGCAACCCTAGTTGCAACTTCCTCTCTTTAGCATTAGGGGAGAAGGCCAGTTGCATGTCAAGTTGCAACTCGAGGCTCACAGTCCAGGGGTTGCAACTCCCTCTCTATACCATTAGGGGAGAAGGCCAGTTGCGTGTCAAGTTGCAACTCGAGACTCACAAACCTTAGGTGTATCCCTAGTTGTAACTCCCTCTCTATACCATTAGGGGAGAAGGCTATTTGTGTGTTAAGTTGCAACTCGAGACTCACAGTCCAGTTGCAACCCTAGTTGCAACTCCCTCTCTATACCATCAGGGAGAAGCCGGTTGCGTGTTGAGATGCAACTCAAGGCTAAAAAGACAAAAGAACAACACAGTCCTCAGTTGCAACTCCCTCTCTATACCATCAGGGAGAAGTCCGGTTGCGTGCTGAGATGCAACTCAAGGCTAAAAAGACAAAAGAACAACACAGTCCTCAGTTGCAACCCTAGTTGCAACTCCTTCTCTATACCATCAGGGAGAAGGCCGGCTGAGTGCCGAGATACAACTCAAGGCTAAAAAGACAAAAGAACAACACGGTCCTCAGTTGCAACCCTAGTTGCAACTACCTCTCTATACCATCAAAGGAGAAGGCCAGTTTCGTCTTAAGTTGCAACTCGAAACTCATAGTCTAGTTGTAACCCTAGTTGCAAACTCCCAATCTATACCATCAAGGGTATGATGGCCAGTTAAAAGTCCACTTGCCTATCGAGATGCAACTCGAGTCAAAAAAAGACAAGGACCATTCAAGACGGTAGTCAGTTGCAACTCTCTTTATACCATCAGGGAAGAAGGCCAAAAAATTGTGTGTCGGGATGCAAGTCGAGACTCCCAGTCCAGTTGCAACTAAGGTTGCAAAGTTGCAACTCCCTTTCTATACTATCAAGAGAGAAGACCAGTTGCGTGTCAAGATGCAACTTGAGACGAAAGTCCAGTTGCGTGTCAAGTTGCAACTCGAGACTTATAGTCCAGTTGCAACCCTAGTTACAACTCCCTCTCTATACCGTCAAGGAAGGTTATTTGTGTGTCAAGATACAACTTGAGACGAAAGTCTAGTTGCATGTCGAGATGCAACTCGAGGCAAAAAAAGACCATTCAACACGTTAGTTAGTTGCAAAAAACCTAGTTGCAACTCCCCTCCCTATATCATTAAGGAGAATGCAAGTTGCATATCGAGTTGCAACTCAAGGCTACACAGTCCTCAGTTACATCCCTAGTTGCAACTCTTCCTCTATACCATCAGGAGCAAAAGTCGATGATGCAACTTGAGGCTATAAAAAATACAAGGACCATGGAAAAGAGTCGGCATCAAAATATATATGCTAAAAACAAAAAAAATTAAAAAGGCGACCATCAAACTTGTCGCCTTGCTACGCACCGTGTCTGCGCGAGGCCAACGTGCATCTCTACTACGTGGACAAATTCGACCAAAAAAAGGACGAGAAAAAATAAAATATACTGGATCAAAAGGAAAAAATGAAGAAAAGATATGTTCCAACCCAGCTCACCTACCGATCTACAACAAAATAAGGGACAAAAAACAAAATCCCACCTTGGAGCAAACAAAATTGGGTCGCTTTCAAAAGAAAACATCGAACAAAAACCGGTCCGCTAAACAACTCAGGCCTCAGACAAACACAACGAAAAGCAACTAATAGATGAGCATCTTCTAACAAAAAATATTCCCTCCGACCCATATTAATTGACTTGGATTTGGCTAGATTCGGATGTATCTAATACTAAAACATGTCTAGATACATCCGCAATATAGATAAATCCAAGTCAATTAATATGGGTTAGAGGAAGTACTAAAAATTGATTTGAAGTGGCCACTATAGCTAAAATTCTTAGTAAATTTGATTTGAAGTACAACAAAATCTCAATTGCAAAAGCCTAATTGCAACTCCTAGATGAGCATCTAAATAACGAAAAAAAATTACGGGCCCTCTTCTAATAATAAACGATAAGGCATCCACTCGTCACGATAAAAAAAATGAAAAACAAATAAACAAAGATGAAAAAAAGCTAACCAACAATTTGCACAGAATCTTGGCCCCTGTCCCAACCTCCGACCCAACTACAAACGACCCAGAAAACAACACACGTCAAAAGGAAAAAAAAAACAGGCTCTCGACACCCGCTAAAAAAAGCAGCCCAGGAAAATACAAAAAGCCGGACTGGACAGAGCACAGACCGAAGCAGCTCAATCTAGACAACACGAATCTTGATGCACGGAATGTAATCAGACGGTGGCAGAGTTGACTGTGCTGTAAGTAATAGCAAATCCCTATTTTTTGTGGTGTCACTCGTAATTCTAGCAGAACTATCTTTCTCCATATTGAAATTTTCCTTATTATCTTTATTGGCATCCTCATCCCCATCTTTTTTGTGTTGAGAATCATGCATATTGTCTACAGGTTCAGAAGAAGCATTGAGCTTTTCAACCGAAAACGATAATCTGAAAAAGCCTCTTTCGATCCAGATATCAAGATGTGTAGGTATAAGTTTTGGATCCACACAATGGACATGTACACGTACTATACCATGCTGTCTAGTAAAAGGCATATCCACTGCACAAGTTTTTTCAAAAATAGATCCTAGCCCCCAAAGTGCTAGAAAATCTCTTCTCACATCTTTAGGAACCCCATCAATCTGAACCCAAACTATAGGAAGGGAAAAAATTTGGTTCTTCAACCACGCCCCATTCATCAAACTTCAAGAAAATTTGTGTATCTAGGATCTGATATTGCCTCATATCCTTCATATGGAGGACTTCAACTTTAGTAGGAAATTTTACCTTGTACACATTCGGTTGAAGCTCTGTCACCTCCCAAGTATAATTCTTCGAACGAACCAACTTCTTTAGTTGATTAGTGATTTTATCAATAGACAATGATCCACCCTCGACAAACACTCTTTCAACCCTAGAGTTCTCCACCCTTGGTTTGAAATTCCCTGTTGTTGGTAGCTCCAAAAACATCAGCTGTTCACTCCCATAGTCATATACTACCATTGTCGGCTTTGGAGCACTCAAAAGAGGACAAGAGGCAGTAATGTGTTGCGGAGACTCACAATTGTCATAGATGACCACTGTGCAGTGTTCATGAAAGTGACCTGACTGCTCACAACGAAAGCATCTCAACTTGTCATTTTTGTTTGATTTTTATTAGGTCCACCAGAATCAGCAGTTTCCATATCAGATAGTTTACTTGAGGAAGCGACCTGAGGATCCTCTGTCGTGGCAGGAAAATTCATTGCGGCAACCTGCCTTGGCGCCTCGACAGCCTGCCGTGGCATCACGGCAGCCAGAAACTGTGTCGCGGCAGCGGGCGGCACCCCACCCGCGGCAGAAGTGTTGGCGCTTCCAATCGGGAGAGCACCTCCCGTGGCTGCATTTCCCACTCCCTAGTTTCCAGCATTAGTTCTGCTAGCACCCGGACCTCCATTAGGCACCGAAGAGGGTTGCCCCGCTGATGACTGTTGTGGCAGAATCAACGATCCATAAACAGCTGATACGTCGGAAACATATCTATAATTTTTGATGCTCCATGCTTGTTTAGTATCTACTTTGCTTTACTTGTCTATACTTTGAGGTGCTTTTTACATGTTTTCTAGTACTAACCTACTAACAAGTTGCAACAGTGCCAGATGCCTGTTTTCTGCTGTTTTTCGTTTCAGAAAAGTTAGTAAAGAAATATTCTCGGAATTGGACGGGACAAACGACAAAGTCAATTACTTCCCATGGGGAACAAGAAGTCCAGAGGGGAGCCGGAGGGGCCAGACTCACCCCAGGCGCGGCCACAGGTGGGCCCACGCCTGGCTAGGGTTTGGCCACCTTGGCCCCCACTTTCGCCTATAAGAATCCCCCGATCCAGAAACCCTGAGTACCCGATCAAATATCCACGAAACCGTCTGTAGCCGCTGCCGCCATCATCCCTAGATCGGGGGGGGGGGGATCTGAAGTTCTTCCCGGCACCCTGCCGGAGGGGAGGTCATCCCGGAGGCCTTCTCTCCGGTATGATGCGTGAGTAGTTCTACCTTGGACTATGGGTCCATGTAGTAGCTAGATGGTTGTATCTCCTCCTTTGTGCTTTCATGTATAGATCTTGTGAGCTCCGCTCATGATCAAGATCTAATCTATTTGTAATCATGCATGTTGTGTTTTGGGGGATCCGATGGATATTGAGATTATTATGTTGGTTTAATTAATGGTTTTGTCTTTATGATTCTATCATGTCTGTGTTGTTTGTGATCTTGCATGCTCTCCGTTGTTAGTAGCTATCTTGGCCAAGTAGTTGCTAGTGACTCCAAGAGGGGGTATTTATGCTCGATAGTGGGTTCATGCCTCTAGTTTCCAAGAGAAGTGATAGAAATCTCTTCGGTTGTAGATGTGTTGTTGCCACTAGGAAGAAAACAACGGTCTCTTGTTTATGGAACATGTGGACTGTTTACCTTACACACTTTGCTTAAAGCAGTTGTCTGTTGCTTGCAACTTAATACTGGAGGGGATTCGGATGATAACCTGAAGGTGGACTTCTACTCATAGATGCAGTTAGATGGCGGTCTATGTATCTTGTTGTATTGCCCAATCGAATCTCATAAGATCTTTCTGACTAGTAATTGCATTGTTATGCCTTGCTCATTTCCTGTCAATTGCCCCGCTGTAATTTGTTTATCCTTCATGTCATGTTGTTTATCTAAGGAGAGCACCTCTAGTGAACTATGGAACCCGGTCCAATCTTTACCATCAATACATGTTCCACTGTTACTTATTTACTTGCTGCAAACCATTACCTTCCACACCATACGTTTAATCCTTTGTTATAGAAAACCGGTGAGCTTGACAACCTCACTGATTCGTTGGGTCAAAGTCTTGAGTTTGTGTTGTGCAGGTCTCCGCGTTGCTTGCAACACCTGTGTGACGTTTCCTTCCTCCTACTAGTTCGATAACCTCGGTTTCTTACTGAGGGAAAACTTGCTACTGTGCTGCTTCACACCTTGCTCTTGGGGTTCCCAACGAAGCGCTCCTACATCAACTCAGCGCTGCATCAAGAGGCGATGCTCCCACAGCCTCAACCACTTGGTTGATCAGGCTCTGGTTCATAGGATTCCTTGGATTGAGCTGCCCTTCAACACCATTGTTATGAAAATTCATGTTTCCAAAACCGCCATAGTTGTTTCTCCCGCCATATCCACCTCTATTCCAATTATCTCCTCTCGTAGCTCAGAACTCATAACGACGACGATTCTGATAGCCAGTGTCATTACGATTGCCTCGACCCGCATTATTAAAGCTAGATCCTCCATGGAAGCTTACAAAAGCTCCTCCACGTTGATGTCTAGCTTTAATGTCTCAGACATGTTGATGTCTCCATCCCCTACCCTGTTGTCGGAGATATTTGGACGAGTTCTCCGGCGAGACCTCACCGGCGTTTTCTCCTTCCGACAAGATGACTTCACCCTCGCTCTCCTCCGGTGAGAGGACCCAGAATCGGCTTCTCTCCGGCAACGGTGGCAGGGCGCACCTAAGTCGCCAGAGCCCTCGCCTCGCATGTGGTTGGAGACCAGGAGACTATGTATCTTACTACTAGCTACTTATTGTGACTGATTGTTGTAAACTACTAATAAGAATCTAATACGACGGCAGGCATCGCTACTTATTGTGACGAGGAGGTGGAGGCCTAGTTCCATAGGAAGACGGTCAGGATTCGGGAATCCGCCTCCGCGACATCTACCATCATGTATGCACAGACCACATACGAATCATGATACTTACCAAACCCTAACTGGGAAATTATTATGCATGACTAGCAGAGTGTCCGTACGTTGTTACGGTCTTCTGAGTTCGTTTATTTTCATATGTGCAAATACAATGAATGTAAAAAATTCTGAAATTTTGCACGATTTTTTTTCATTCACTACCAACATCACATTGCGGGCTTGTGGCATGTGTCGGTGGTTCTTGCCACAGCTGCCGGAGTCTCCGCTACAACCAGAACCTTGGGACAAATCGATGGTGTCCACGCTAGTGGTGTAAAAAGTTATGGATTTACCACTTACTATCCATTCTTTGTTTACAACATGGTTTTCAGAAGTACCAAACATTTTCCAGACACACATGGATTTACCGTGTAAAAAGTTAAATTTGCTAAATTGCAATGGAATAAAATAATGTTTTTAAATCATAGTAGCAAGTGGGCTTCCATGAAAATAGTAAGGTTTCATTTTAAAGTATGAAATCCCACGGAGGGTTGTAGTGCATGATTACTACGTGTTGTAGCTCACAGTCCAAAAACGGTGTACACATAGTCAAACAACAATAAAATTATATCTATTGTAAAAAAACACTAAAATTATATCTTGTAGACACATGACACACGGGTCTATCTAACATAAGTATATATCAGTCGAATAGATCCTTGTCTTTACCTTTCACTCCTTACTCATCCATGTTCTAGTCATGTGACTCGAAGCTTGTACCTGATTTCATTCGTACCATAGCCATCTATAGTACGGCACGACCCATCAGGTCCAACCAAGTCCATCCTGAAATGCTTGCACAAAGTAATCCTATCCCTGTCTTGAACTATTAAATCATCGTACTGACAGTGTGACACGGACTTTGTGTACCAGTTATTATATTTGATCCACATTGGATTTACTCGGAGAACCAAGAAAATGAACAAAAATAATGCAAACTCGTAGTCACTTTTAGCAATTGAAACTACACTTCTTTAAAATGGAGGAACGAGTGAAATAAAAGGATAGAGAAGGGAACATAAGGCTATTATTAGATGCTAGATGTGTACAAGGCTCATTCCCCCATAAGATGGCGATGTGTTACTATGCCGCAACATAATTGAGGCATTTTCCATCAAATATATTTCGCAGTTCAATGACAATAAAATTCAGGTGCTATATATATGAGAGAGAATTCTTTATTTGGCCTTAGTGAAAGTTTCAGTTTCTTATTTAGCCTCGGGAAACTTTTTCTTCCTTATTTGACTTTGTACTTTCGTTTACTTCCTTATATGACAATCCCGTTAGTTCTGTTAGTGTCTGCCGTTAACTTTTTTTTTCTTGGACTTATGTACCCCTGCCTCTTGAGTAGTCAAAGAAACTGAAAAAAAAGCACAGAAATACACCCATATCTTCGTATGACTAACTTTATACAGTAGAGCCGTCCCTGAAACCCATCCAGAAATTAACGTGTACCAATACGTACGCACGTCTCCATGTCCCGGCCCTCATCGTACATATAAATAGAGCACGCCCATTTCACCTGCTAAGCTAGCTAGGAGTAGCTAGATACTTTTTTTTAAACGAGGGAGTATGTAGCTAGATACTCAATTTGGGTAGAAATCATGGCGATGTGTTACTATGCCGCAACATAATTGAGGCATTTTCCATCAAATATATCTGCCAGTTCAATGACAATAAAATTCAGGTGCTATATATATGAGAGAGAATTCCTTATTTGGCCTTAGTGAAAGTTTCAGTTTCTTATTTAGCCTTGGAAAACTTTTTCTTCCTTAATTGACTTTGTACTTTCGTTTACTTCCTTATATGACCCTCCCGTTAGTTCTGTTAGTGTCTGCCGTTAACTTTTTTTTCTTGGACTTAGGTACCCCTGCCTCTTGAGTAGTCAAAGAAACTGGAAAAAAAAGCACAGAAATACACCCATATCTTCGTATGACTAAGTTTATACAGTAGAGCCGTCCCTGAAACCTATCCAGAAATTAACGTGTACCAATACGTACGCACGTCTCCATGTCCTGGCCCTCATCGTACATATAAATAGAGCACGCCCATTTCACGTGCTAAGCTAGCTAGGAGTAGCTAGATATTTTTTTTAAACGAGGGAGTATGTAGCTAGATACTCAATTTGGGTAGAAATTAAGAGCTAGCTACTAGAGCCATGATTTCTGAGGACCGAGTTTTTCAAATGAAGTCAGTTGCCTGACCAAGTGTATACGTCTTAATTAGTTTTTCATATGTGACCAAATACGTCACATAACCGTTGGTTTAGTTTTGTACAATTTTTTGCTAACAAATAGACCAGGGGCAAAAGCGTCTTTATATCATGCTATTTAACACCGTTGGAGCTCAGAATAAACTAGAGGACCATATAAGGCATAATTTTTGAACAACGTGTCAAATAGGGAAGGAAACAAATTTCAGGACCAAATAAAGAAGTGAAACTTTAAATAGGGTTAAATAAGGAATTCTCTCTATATATGAAGCATGTGAGAACATGCATTAACTAAATATGTTAGCAACATCACTATGAAAAAAAGCCATGAACTGAAAGTTAGACCATCTGAAAACATTTTTACATCATCCAGGCATTACTAACCAGGGTAATAGTTTTTGTCACCGAGGAATATATATAAACATCCATATTATTATACAGATTCAAGGAACATAAGGATATTAGATGCTATATGTGTACAAGACTCATTTCACATAAGATGGTGATGTGTTTACTATGCAGCAATATAACCGAGACATTTTCCGTCAAATGACCTATGTTAAGCAGTTAAGCACGTACTTTGCATACTGATGTTCTTCTTACGCTGTGATACAGAACCCACTCATTTGTATGTCTCTTGAATTGGAACTGAAATACAAAATTTGGCAAAAATGAAACTGTGCACAATATCATGCTATGTTGAATTTGCCAATTAGAGATGGTCCAGTTTAACATCTTGACTAATGCACACTAAAACATATTATGAGCATGTTGAAGTTTTGGACCAAGCTGTGGATCATCCATTTAGCGAAAATATGTGTTTTTAATCTTCACGACTATGAAGAGGAAGCAGAGCAATAAAAGCATTTTTTTCTCTATTTACATGAAAATTACTGAACTATATATAAATTTTCTTTGATTTACTTGATTTGCTATACTGCAAAAATATAGCAATTGATTTTGTTGAACTTGGAGGTCAAAATAGGGATGCAACATAGGCTTGTGTACGTCAATATTGATCTATATAGTACACATACGATTATGTGAAAATCATGTATATCCCCATACACTTATCTTTTATAGACACCTTATGCTAGAACCAAATTCGAGTGCTCCAATAAATTTGTGCCCAGAATATATCTATAGAGTGCAGACAATATTTTCACATAAACATAAACATATAGATTTTAAGCTAAGTGAAGAGTGTGTAGCAAAGATGAATCAGACTCGAACTTATTTGTAAGATGATTTCTTCTAAAAAATTCCAAATAAGTGTGCACACACAAGTTTGATAAGCAATACATGGAAATCCAGCGTGTGAGTCTGATGTTTGGAACTGAAAACCTCCTCGAAACAGGAACTAAAAACCTGCTCGAAACAGGCATACGCCTAGCTATATTAATATATCAACCAACTTGAGACCACTGCTGCGCCAGACAACACAACACCCAAAAGAAAGAACAAAGAAAAAAAAAGAGAACACAAGGTCGATAACAGCAACTCGATGAAAATGAGGGTGACCCGCTACTGCTGCGCCTCCGGAGAATGACCACCACTATCCCAGCGCTCCAAAGCGTCGCATACCAAGAAACACCTCCAAGAAGGAAAGCGAGGAGACCGACGCTGCTGCCCGGACTGATCCTAGGGTTTCCCCCGATACCGGCGGGAGGTGGGGAAGAGGTACCCGACGCCCTTCAGGAAGGACGACAACACCCGCAGGCGTTACCGCGTCGGTGTCAATACGACAAGGATTTTCCCGTCCCCTCATAAAAACCACACTCTCGGACGCTCCGGATTGCTCCAGCACTCTCGTCGTCCACCAGCACGCGCCGCCACGGTCTTACAGCCACCACCATCATTGCACCATGACCCACGTTGCGAGGACAGATAGTCAGAAAGGAGAGGAATTCAGCGAGGGTTGATGCTACAGAAGCATGTGGGAGGGAACTGCCTCCACCGTCGGAAGACGGTAACCGACCGTGTAACATCCCAATTTCAGCAACCCTGATTAAATGTCCAAAAGGCAAAAATCAGGGGGAACAAAAACTTTTTCTTGCAATGTGTGCCTCCTTGGTTGCTTGTACTCAAGCAACTGTTTGTGTATTAGTTGTGTACTCCTCACCTCAACACTAGTTTACAAAAACTATTTTACAAAAGAGATGTCCTGGCTCATCTTTCATATTCTCAAATGTTCTGGCATTTCCAAAACCCGAGCCAAGATGAGTTTGAAACAACAACATACTTTACTAGTCTCTATTGCCAAAACTATGGAGACATATATATACTCTCCTTATGTTTTCAAGATAGAACCTTCAGCTACTCTTATCCCTAGGTTTTCCCAAAAAACTTTATTAAAACCTCTTCATCTCAATCTTGGTAGAAATACCAAGATGGTATTTATCTTACTTCAAAGCAAACCCCTTTTCAACATACCCATATTTACCTCAAGCTAGGCTTGATGGTAACCCTAGTAGTAGTTAGATAAGTAATTTGATGAATTGCCTTGATCTGCTGGTTGATGAATTGCCTTGATATGCTGATTGCGTTGTTTGCTTAGGAACTAGAGTGAGCTAATCTAGTAGCTCATCCCTTAGGACCCAACCCATGCTTGGGATCATCAATCTCAAATCAAGCATCCAAATCTGGAACTATCCTAAGCCACTAAAGTAACCATCTCCTCTCATGCTCACATTAATCCAAGGATAATCCTCTGGATGGTTTCCAACTCAGTGGAGACCCAATCTAAGCATGAATCCTATCTACTTAGTTAGTACCTCAACATCATCTCCTTGATCATGAGTTTGGAACCTAGCATCCTCCTTCTACACTTGCACTCTAGTCTAAAACCCTAAATCTGCCAAAATGGATAAGTCTGGATTTCTTATCTGGATACCATTTTTGGAGCTCTACCTCTTCCAACCTATGTGCATTATTGAGAATGCACTAGAACCATATTTTAGTAAATTTTTAGTACTACCAAAGCATACTCCTAATGTTGTCCAAGCCATTCTAATTCCCACTCATCCATGATGGTTATGTAGTCAAGATAATAATCTTTTCTGCCAATCTTATCATCTTGCCTACTTTGGCAGAAGCTCACATCTATATGCCACCTCCCCTTGACCAACTTCTTTCTTGGTTATGATCTAATAATCATGGCCTATCAACTCTCACTTCACTTGTTTCCAGTGGAGCCTTGTGCTTCTTAAACCCACATGGTTTAGGAGGCTACCTGATGCATCTGTTATGGCAGCCTTATTTTTAACAAAGTTTGCCATCTCTCCTAGATCACCTAAAATGTAACCAAGCTCAAATCTTGCTTCCATGACCATCTATATGACTTGGTCTATCCATCAATATACCCCTTGTACCAAGGTGAGCTCTGAGCCCCCTAATCCAACCTTGTTTATGTAGCATCAGAATAACCAAACTCTAGATCCTCCAGATTCTAGTTTCAATTCTTTTCACCACTTTTCTTCAAAACCAAGGTTGACCTTTATGACTAAATCAAGTTTAAATCCTCTACCTTGGATATAAGCATCCCCAAATAATTCCCACAATTATTTGGATTATTAAACTATTTTATTTCCTCTACTTACCAATTTCTCAAATTCCTTGTCTATAAAGGCAAGTTTGTTTTTCTCCAAATCCCCTTGACAAATCAAGGCACATTTGATTCCCATATATAATATCCCATCTTTCAAACTCAAAAATAAATATCTTTGAGATTCTTTATTATTTCTTTTTGCCCTTTTTCTTAAATGGCAGAAACAAGAAATAATTCCCCAAAAATACTTTTCCACTTCAATAAATCCCAATAAAATTCTCCAATGTGTGTTATGGTATTTAGGACCATCTCACATCAAAAACCAAGCTTTCCCAATGTAAAAATATCACTTTTGCTTCTATAATCTACTTCAGCACTTTTTGAAGAAGTTCATTTAAATGGGATTATAATCTCTAGAAAAATCCCATTTAAATCATGGAGAGATTATTTGACCTATTCCACCTACCAGTACAATTTCCACACTTTTCTCAATGCAACTCTACCCACTTCCTTCACAAGCATCAAAGTGACCAACACTTTGCAAAACAACCAGACATAATTTAAACCAACACCAAACCAGCTCTAATCTTGTCAAGCACTCATCCAAAGCAGCACACACACACCTCCCCTGGTCGACCTTCACTGTAGCATGCCCTACTCCCTTGTTCCACATGGTTATTTAAGAGGGAGACAAAGGCAATGTCTTGTCTATCTATTTCTTTACTCATTACATCATCCCCACTCCCTCTCTGCTCTATACACGACCATAGGTCCTCCACACACTCTCTCCACCGCCCATGGCCACCAATGGGAATCCCCTGGACCATGCCCTAGCTCCCCAATAAACTTGGTTCACCATGAACTGATCCATCTCGGGATAAATAAGCCAGAGGCCCCTCCCCCATCCCTGCTCCCTCATTTGTCCCCCTTTCCACAAGAGAGCCTCCCCAGAGCCCCTCTCCCTCTCCCCTTGCTCAGCCCTGCCCAAGAGAGGGAGAAGAAAAAAGTTTCGGCCATTGCTAGGAACAAGCTCGAGGTGCCCTCCCCCTTTCTCCCCTCCAGCTGCATGTGACCTCCAGGCCACCCCCTACCCATGGTCTACCCTCCCCAAGCTCCTTAGCTCCTCCCTGCCTCTACATGCTCCTTGAGAGAAAGAACTACACCTCTCGGCCATGGACAAGAACCAAGCACGGCTCCACCCCTCTCTCTCTTCCTCTGCATCTGCATGTCACTCTAGGATGTTCTACTACCCTCACTTATTCCCCTCTATTGTTTAAGAATTAGCATAATTTTATAATTTAAAGCTAGATTGCAACTGAGAATTAGCATAAATAGTAAGATAACGTTAGCGGACCAAGACATACAAATATATACGTAGATGAGGCATAACTACAAACACGGAGTGGGGCAGTATTGTTGAGACAAGTTTGTAGGCGAAATTATGTAGAGTATTTTTTATCGAAAATAGATTTTTTTTGGCGAAATTCCACCATCAACAGTAGTACAAAATGTGTAAAAGTAATAAAAATTACAAATAAGTCAATTGACCATCTAGCGACGACTATAAACATTAGGGCGAGCCGAAGACGATTTATGAAAACTTTTCAGAAAACATCGACATTTGTTTTCGTTTCATCACAAAATAAGATAAAGAGCATTTTGGAAAAAGTAAAAATGATATTTTTGGGTGAAAACTGTTGTGTGATGCATGGAGGAAAAAATAACAAGAAACTATGAGTGTCTAAATAAAACTAAGTGAACCTGAACACCAAAACTTATAGGTTCACACACACTGCCCGTGGTGTGGAAGTTCATTCGAGAGTTTTCTCTAGCAGAGTTCATATACAGTAGAACATTTTTCAAATCTATAGCTGGGTGAAATCACCGTGAAGCGGGGTCCGTAGACCGTCCTACCGCTAATCCTCTTTTTTTCACTAGTAAGTCTGCATGTGCACGCACGTCTCAACTTAGTGTTCATAATATATATACTGAATTTTTTTGACAATGAAATTACCATGTAACATGTTGCAGTAGTTTGACTGTGCAACCCTATGATCTATTGCAATGGTTATGCGATACAATTATACTTACAACTTTTGGGCAACACATTAGAGGATGTGCGACCATAGTTAGCCAACACATGGCTTATAGTATTTTGTTCACATTTTAGTCTCTAACTTAAAAAAGAGTCTATAGAAAGTAGTTGCTTGATCTCCTGTGTGTTGAAATCAGCTAAATGGCACACATGGCAGGCCACTAAACTACCTCGCAAGACCTATGTCCTCGCGATAGGCTTCCGGTTCTGCTTCTGCATCATGATATATACTCCCTCCGTTTTAAAATATAAGATGTTTTAGGTTTATGAAGAAAATATATCTAAATTTCTTTTAGTGTGTAGATTCACTCCAAATCTGAGTGAACCTGCATATTAAAAGGAGTCTAGATACATTTGCTTCACAAAGCTAAAACATCTTATATTTTGAAACGGAGGGAGTAGTTCAAAGTGGATACCTCTGAGACATTATTTTTGATTTCCCCTCCCTGTCACTTGCTTCTTTTGCTCAAGAGAAAGAAATTAAGTTAGCATAAGATTTGGGATTCTCTACATCAAACTGAACATTGAAAATAACTATTGCTAACACATCTGAACCATTGTAAATCACTATTTCTAACACATATTAGCAGAACAAAAATTTGGTACTGCCGGTACATAAGTTTTATAGGAAATTTATCCAAGTAAATGCGAGATAATCCATTGATACACATAACGAAAATAAAAATCATATAGCTCGTGCCATTCGAATTCCGTGCAGACTTGCAACGGATAAGACCCTCATTCAGTAGCGGACCCAAAAATAATTAGAAGCCTGGGCAAACTCCAAATTCACAAGCTGGGAGCTAATTTTTATCAATTAAGCTATGCCGGCCCGCCAGAAGCCCGACAATTTCCCGGGAAACAGGGACGGTAGGTCCAACCCTGCCGTCATTGTACCTCAATGTTTGTTCTCATAGCGAGAACAATGCGTAAGACTAATAGACATGTCATAGTAATTGAATACGAGATTTCTTAAGCTTGAAAACTGATATTCCATCATAGTAAAATCTAGTACCTCATGAGGTCCTCAACAATTATTATTTTTCTCACGACAATACTCAAATTCTGTTAAGAAACTGACCAACTGCAAGCCTGCCCCTTGAATGGAACATTGAACACAAGTAACATCAGAACAAACCGGTAGACATTACTCAAATTTGCACATGCAACACACATATATCTTAAAATTTTCTTTGCTCAACCTAATAGATCAACAAAAAAGTCTAATACTACCTAACAATATAACAAAAAAGATGTACAATGATCCACGTACAAAAAATAAAAAAATCCATTTAAGCATATTATTGATCACCGCACAATAAAAAAGGAGAAAATAGTTTGTATCAGTGGATACTCCTCTAGCAGAAACTCATTGCTCCCTTTAATATCTTAAGAAAATGTAACAGTATGGTAGTTTAAAAATGCTTTGGTAAACTCGTACGTAAATGTAACATATTTTAAACACTGTTAGAAACTTTCATACCCGCATAAGTGTTCTTTGTAAATTGCACAAATTACTAATGCAAAGTCTACATGTTAGATGGATTATCAAATTATCTAGTATTGCGCCTTTTTAAATAATTTGTACAACGATGAAATTGAATCCAATACTTCAGTTGTTCTTTTTGAATCAAATAACCATTGCCAGAATAAACCAAATTAAAAGGGGGCATTGGGACATTTTTATAGTAAGATAGGATAATAATAAGTACTACTATGTCATAAGCATGGTCAGCAATAAGCATTGCTCAATTACTCGCAATCACATTCCTCGAAATCAGAGAGATTGTTTCTCATCTAAAAATGGAGAAACACGGTACGCTGAGATGTACCAGCCTCTGCTGCCTTACAAGTCACAGAAGCATAAAAATAGATGAAATATAGTTGAACATAATTTTGATTTTCTAAGAGAGTCGCTACAAAAATCAAATATATTCTGAGAAACCGTTGGAAAAAGGGTGGAAGTATAGCAAAGTGGAAAATAACATGAACATAATCTATTTGTAGGCATATTTCAACTCAGATAGCTCATCATAGGTGAATACATGATGGAAAGCATGGGCCCATGCAACAAAAGCACATACCTGTTTGGTCACCTCAACTAAATCAGAACTCCAAAAGCTACGACAATGTCCAAGATGAAATATCACATCTTGCATCTATGTAGCACTTATATTTGGCACGGGAAAAACTTCTTCTCGGTGATGGATTAGCCCAATGATTAGTGGCAAAGGACATTTCTATCTGAAGCACAAAAGTTCTAAGGTCAAGAAAACACACCATTGATGTGCTGAGAAGACCATAACTATTCAGCATATCAACAAATCTTGATTGGAAGTTTGGCAAGACAAAAGAAATGAAATAAGCATAGGTTGCCCTGCCGCTATATCAAATCACACATTTATATCTCGCGGCATGCTGATCGCAATGCATCACTAAGAACATGTACGTTCAGAGGGCATATGCCAATTCAGAAAATTACACATCATTTACCTTGGAGCAAATTAAAGCCAAGGCCGTGGACTTCAATTTGCTCATCATCATCATCATCATCAGTGGAGACTGGCACTGGAGCACCTACAGTCTATCCTCAAGCTTCAACAAGAACATTTTGACATCTTGATGAACATGGAAAAAGATCACAAACGTTCTTAGTGAGGAATAAAATAGATCGCATAATAGTCGATCAGACCCGACACTCCCGCATCCACGAAGTAGTTAAAGGGGCAGTAAGAGAGGAGCACCTCCAAGAAGCCTTGGCGTCCACCGCGAAACCCTGGAGCGCGTGCTCCGCCCGATCAATCTGCAGGCCGGCTAGGGAGGCGATGTCGCTGGTGATGACGGGGTGACATCCATGGTCCTGTCGCGCGCGTCTGCGCGGATCGCTCTCCACGACGCCGCCGGGGCGCGTGAGGATCGACGCCTCGATGGTGCGTGCTCGCGCCTCACGAAGGGCGACACGGTGAAGGGAGCAGGCGTGGGCGACCTGGAGGTGATGGGAGGCAGAGTGATGGACGGGGAAGGGGATAGGAGGAAGCGGGCCTGGCGAGGGGCCTGCGGTGGGCAAGGGGAGGCGGGGCTGGAGAGTAATAGTGCGTCCGCGTCTGGAGAGGGATAGTGCGGCCACGATTTTCCATGGATGGTGGCTGGGGTTCAGGTGGAACTGCAATGTACAAATCATAGGAGAGAGAGAGAGTAATTACCGTCTTTGACCAAATTAGCACAGCAATTCCGGACCTGCGTGATTGTAGGGTGCGCGTATAAATTGTAATTTCCTCTGCGGTGGAGTTTGGTCAGGCGACAAGAATTGCTAAATGCACACCGGCCCCGCTTAAAGTAATGGTGGTTGTTAGATTGAGATCGATCGGACTTATCGTGCGGTTCTGATTGGTTTTGATTGGCACGCGTATTTAATTGGGGTGTACGTAGAAAAGATATTGTTTGACTATTTAATAACAGTAGAGAAGAGAGCCTTCCCAGAGCCCCTCTCCCTCTCCCCTTGCTCAGCCCTGCCCAAGAGAGGGAGAAGAAGAAAGTTTCGGCCATTGCTAGGAACAAGCTCAAGGTGCCCTCCCCCTTTCTCCCTTCCAGCTGCATGTGACCTCCAGGCCACCCCCTACCCATGATCTACCCTCCCAAGCTCCCTATCTCCTCCCTGCATCTACATGCTCCTCGAGAGAAAGAACTACACCTCTCGGCCATGGACAAGAACCAAGCACGGCTCCACCCCTCTCTCTCTTCCTCTGCATCTGCATGTCACTCTAGGATGTTCTACTACCATCACTTATTCCCCTCTATTGTTTTCGTTGCTCAGGAACTAGCCTAGCAGCAGCTCCGGCGAGCTACCAAGCCCACCGAAGCATCCTCCGTCGTCATCACGCGCGGATCTATTCCAGGCACCAAAGCTGGCCTCGTCGCCCATCGACAGACTCCCCACGGTGTGTCGCGCCTCCTCCACACCTTCCCCTGTTCCTCCCCGCCTCAGGTGAGCCCCCGACTCCTTCCAGTGCTGCCCTAGGGTTTCCCCCTCGCGTGCAGCCGCTGGGAAGACGACGCTCACCCGCCATCCGATCTGTTTGAATCCAACGGCATACGAGCCCGTGCAGATTTTCGGCCGCCATTGGCGAAGGCTGCTGGCCGGATTTGAAGGCCTCTCCGTGTATGTAACTGGGGTGGGCAATCTCATGACAGCCTAGTAGCCCACAACCCCAACCCTCTTCCCCCTTTTCCTTTTTCTAATTTATTTCAGATCTGCAAGATGCAGTATGGTTTAAATATAAACAAAAATGGAAATGACCCAAACAAAATTAGATAGTATTTTCCCAGGTGCTCAAGCTTCTTTTCTAACATGAAAACTTTGTGATGTACCAAAACAATATTTAAAACAAATATGATAAATCCCCTCCTAAGATCTGTCTAGAACACTAAATATTTTACCTAGAAAGTTTTACAAATCCAAATGAACTAAATCCAATTGTTACTGAAAGGTATACTCCATATCTTTCAAGTCCCACTGGCCCCACCCTATTTTGCTTCCTAGTTTGCCCTTGGTAAAAATATTAAAAAAAGAGCCTTTCTGACTTTAGGAATTTCCCTAGGTCAAACAAAGTGAGGTTTTACCTAATTCCAACTCTCTTTGGACACACACAACCATATCCCTCATAATCCAGTAGCTCATAATTTTATGAGTCTCTACTAAATTTTAGTGAATTAAACTATTCTGTGCATGGTTTACTCACTAATAAAATCACTACAGTAGCTATGTAACTCCAAAAAGGTTGATTCCAATTTCTACAGAAAGGTATTCTCAGTACCTAACATGTGTCCTTGGAATCAACTAAAAATCTTTCTGTAGATTAAATCTAATGAAAAAGACAAATCCCATCCAGTAATGTCTTTGGGAATTTCTCAAGGGCATTCTGCTAATTGTTTTGAGGTTATTCCAACTCCTCTTGATTCAGTCCACCAATTCCTACCTAATCACCCAAGGAAATACTTTTTGGAACTCCAGAGAAGTTCTGGTGAATTATTTCCTAAAACTAGAGCTTTAATCACTATAAAATCCATTATAAATCAAGGGAAATTGATAAAATAGTGAAACCACTTTTGTTGGCTTCATTTTATCAATACCTATCTGATGGTATCATTTATATACGATGGTATCATACAGATCAAGCCCTTGGTCAAAAAAAACCTCTCCTAGTTAGTTCCTAGGCTTCAAAATCCAAAGAGGACCCCCTTTTTCCCATGTCTCCAAATCTTCTCCCAATCCAATCCAATCAAACCTCCAACCTCCTACTGATTTTTATCATGTAGTTATCCTTTACTTGATGTATGGTTTGATGCTTGTATGTCTTGTATTGATTGGTGTATTGTTTGTTTGCATGTAAGCTCGATAACAGCGATAGTTGCAATTGTGTGACGCCGAGAAGAAGGAAGGATCGGGTTATTCTTATTACGGTTATTATTGGTATTCTGGTTATCTAACACCGTCAAGGGACAACCCGCTGGTCACATGCAAGCCACCATTCCTGAACTCCAATATTAACCTACTCCTTTTTATCAATTGTTTTATGTCTCGTTTATGAAGTGCATGATTAAATTGCATGTTTGATTTCAAATAAAAGCGTGTGAGTAACTTGGATCCTCAAAGTTATGGATGAGTGTCCATTAGGACACCTACCCTATTTACACCTACTTTTATCCCTTCGATTGAGGCCAAGATGATTAGCATCTTCCCTCTTGAAACCCACGGATTTTCAATGATAAAACTATTTTGGGTTTTACCCTACTACAAAGTTTTCAAAATAAAACCCTTGGAAATAGGCATCATTTCTGAGAGGAAGTTTTACTAAAGGAAGATATGAGGTGGATGAAGATAAAGTCAAGCAAAGAAAGAGAAGGGATGTTTTAAGCCAATGTCCGGAACAATTTTATCCGTGCAACCACATTACCCCAGACGTTGGGGCTTAGCTCGTAGTTTGTGGTCTTTAGTCGGGACTGCTTGATACGTTGGAAACGTATCTATAATTTTTGATGCTCCATGCTTGTTTAGTACCTACTTTGCTTTACTTGTCCACACTTTGAGGTGCTTTTTACATGTTTTCTAGTACTAACCTATTAACAAGTTGCAACAGTGCCAGATGTCTGTTTTTTGCTGTTTTTGGTTTCAGAAAAGTTAGTAAAGAAATATTCTTGGAATTGGACGGGACGAAAGACAAAGTCAATAAATTTCCGTGGGGAACAAGAAGTCCAGAGGGGAGCCCGAAAGGCCAGCCAGGGGGGCCAGACCCACCCTAGGCGCGGGTGGACCCAGCCCTGCACCTGGCTAGGGTTTGGGCACCCTGGCCGCCTACCGGTCTCGCCCCTTCGCCTATAAGAAGCCCCCGATACAGAAACCCTGAGAACCCGATCAGAAATCCACGAAACCGTCTGTAGCCGCCGCCACCATCGTCCCTAGATCGGGGGGATCTGAAGCTCTTCTCGGCACCCTGCCGGAGGGGAGATCATCCCGGAGGCCTTCTCTCCGGCATGATCCATGAGTAGTTCCACCTTGGACTATGGGTCCACGTAGTAGCTAGATGTTTGTATCTCCTCCTTTGTGCTTTCATGTATAGATCTTGTGAGCTCCGTTCATGATCAAGATCTAATCTATTTGTAATCATGCATGTTGTGTTTGCGAGAATCCGATGGATATTGAGATTATTATGTTGGTTTGATTAATGGTTTATCTTTATGATTCTATCATGTATGTGTTGTTTGTGATCTTGCATGCTCTCCATTGCTAGTGGTTATCTTGGCCAAGTAGTTGCTAGTGACTCCAAGAGGGAGTATTTATGCTCTATAGTGGGTTCATGCCTCTAGTTTCCACGAGAAGTGACAACAATCTCTTCGGTTGTAGATGTGCTGTTGCTACTAGGGAGAAAACAACAGTCTCTTGTTCATGGAACATGTGGACTGTTTACCTTACACACTTTGCTTAAAGCAGTTGTCTGTTGCTTACAACTTAATACTGGAGGGGGTTCGGATGATAACCTGAAGGTGGACTTCTAGTCATAGATGCAGTTGGATGACGGTTTATGTATATTGTTGTATTGCCCAATCAACCTCATAGGATATTTCTGGCTAGTAATTGCATTGTTATGCCTTGCTCAGTTCCTGTCAATTGCCCCATTGTAATTTGTTTACCCTTCATGCCATGTTGTTTATCTAAGGAGAGCACCTCTAGTGAACTATGGACCCCGGTCCAATCTTTACCATTGATACATCTTCCGCTGTTACTTTTTTACTTGCTGCAAATCATTCCACACCATATGTTTAATCCTTTGTTACAGCAAACCGGTGAGCTTGACAACCTCACTGATTCGTTGGGGCAAAGTCTTGAGTTTGTGTTGTGCAGGTCTCCACGTTGTTTTCAATAGCTGTATGACGTTTCCTTCCTCCTTCTGGTTGGATAACCTCGGTCTCAACTGAGAGAAAACTTGCTGCTTGCTCTTCACACACCCTGCGCTTGTGGTTACCAACGAAGTGCCAGTCGAGCATCATCAAGACTTTCTGGCGCTGTTGCCGGGGAGGCTAAGGACGTCTTCACTAGGCGAGTCCTTCACTTCCTTTCTCTTTACTTTATTTTTAGTTTGCTTTGTTTCTTTTGCTTGGATTTGTTTGCCTCTTTCCAAAAAACCCCAAAAATTTAGTCTATCTTGGTTTCCTTGCCTTATTCAAAAACACAAAAAAATTATTTCCTGCTCTAGCAGCTGCTGTTTTTGGCTTTCCCACCTTTGCCAAAATAAACTCTGCTGAGAACACCAAGTTGTGTGACTTCACTAGCACCAACAACAATGATTTCCTAAGCACACCTATTGCTCCACCTGCTCCTGATGCTATCTTTTATGAAATTAAGCCTGCCTTGTTGAATCTTGTGATGAGAGAGAAATTTTCTGGTGCTGGTTCTGATAATCCTGTTCCATCTTAATAGCTTTGTTGAACTTTGTGAGATGAAGTATAAGGATGTAGATGGAGATATTATTAAGCTCATGATTTTTCCTTTCTCCTAGAGGGGAAAAGCTAAAGAATGGTTGCTATCTTTGCCTAAAAATAGTATTGATTCTTGGAATAAGTGCAAAGATGCTTTTATTGGAAAGTACTATCCTCCTGTTAAGATTATTGCTATGAGAAGTGACATTATGAAATTTAAACTGCTTGATAGTGAACATGTTGCTCCTACCTGGGAAAGAATGAAATCTTTGGTTAAAAATTGCCCTACTCATGGACTCACTGCTTGGATGATTATCCAGACTTTTTATGAAGGTTTGAACTTCTCCTCAAGAAACCTGTTGGATTCTGCTGCTGGAGGTACTTTTATGGGACTCACCTTGGGTGCTGCAGCAAGGCTCCTTGATAATTGTCACATCCCAAGATTTTCCAAATCTTGTAATGTGAAAAATAAATAAACAAAATAAATTTTTTTGTTGAAAATCAGGGTGAAAAGAAACTTTTGTTTCTAAAAGGAAACTTAAAATCCCATCTTGAACAAACTTTGGCTAAAGTTTGAATTCAACAAAAATCCAAATCAAGGGAAATGCATTCCTCAATGAATGTATCTGGAAATTTAATCATTTGGAAAATAAATCCAAAACCCTAAACCCTAATGGAAGGAAATCATTTTCCAAAGATGTCTCCAAATCTATGGATTTGATCCATACGAAAATTGATCAACAAATATTCACAAAGGATCAAGAAAGACCATAGAAGTTGGTTTCACTTAGTTTGGAACCATTAATAAAATCTTATGAATATAATAAGATAAGGAAAATTGAATTTCCAAAGCTAAAAAAAGCCCTTACCCAAAAACCCATACCAATTGGTGAACAAATAATCCTAAAGGGATTTATAAAGATAAACATTTATCAAAGGAAAATAAATTGTTTTGGAAACACTAATTTAGATCTTTTAATAAAAGACTTTGTTTTCAAATGAAAAGGTGAGCCAAATTAATTTTGGCCAAGCTTTTGTAATAAAATATTTTGTTTTGATAAAATGAGTAAAGGTTTATTTAAATAAAATAATAAGGATTTAAATATCCAATTTTATTTAAGTAAAGGCTTTTCCCATTTTAAATGAACACCAAGTATTTTATTACTACTTTGAAATCTTTTATTAAAGGTTTTGTTTTGATTAAAATGAGTAAAGAATTATTTAAATAAAATAATAAGGATTTAAATATCCAATTTTATTTAAGTAAAGGCTTTCCATTTTAATTAAACTCCAAAACTTATTTATTTATTTAAATAAGTTTCCAAGTATTCTTATTTTTCAAATAAAACCTTCCGGTTTGGTTTTGAAAATAATTGATTTCAAATGGAAATTTTATCAACTAAATCAAACCCTATTTTATTAAACTAAAGATCCATTTATTTAATTATTAAATGGATCCTAAAATAAATAAAAATATTAATTTTGTTTTTGAGATTTGGATTATGTTGTTAAACAGAACCAAATTCAAAATACAAAGTTGTTTGAATTGATTTGAACCTTGTTTGATTGTTTGAAATCAAAACAGAAAAAGAATTAGAAAAAGGAAAAAGATTTAGACAGAAAAAATAGAGTTGGACCGACCCATTAACTAGCCAACAGCCCAACAAACCAGCCCAGCTCCACACCCCGAAGAAAACGGTTGGCACCAATTAGTTAACCCATACCCTCAATGACCAGTGGACCCCACACTCACGCACTCTCTCTCATAACTGGACCCACATTCCCAGCCATCGTCTTCAACGAGACCCCGTCGCCCTGACCGTTGCTGTGAGGTTACTCCGGCGTTGATTGCGCATGAAGGAGGCATTGATTCCTCGCAATAACCCTGCCCCTTTAAACGCCAGTGATTCCTCTCTCGTTCCCCTCTGATTCCTCCCCCAAGCACGCCCCTAGGCCGCCCCAATTCCTCCCCGAACACTCTCTGCTCCGACGAGCCCCTCCTCGATTCCGCCATATCCTTCCTCCCTTGACCTCTCGACCACGCACATACTCCACACTCCTGGCGCTTCCGTCTGCCTCCCATTCGACATGGGCGCCCAGATCGTCTTGGGACGAGCTCAAACGCGCCACCGTCGGCCTCGACTCCGGCGAAGCCCACAGGTAGTTCCCGGCCACCCCTCTACCTCTCGATCATGCACATGACCTTGCCTGAGTCCTGCGCATCTAACCGTGTCGTCGTTTCACTTCGAGGTGATCCCCAGCGCCGTCCACAACGACCACCTGACGCGTCCGTCGCCGTCCTCTACTCCGGCGAGGAATCGCGACTGAACCAGAGCGCCCCTCGTCGAACCGTCAGTACGTTGAGCATCGCCGTGACCCCCTTAGCCCAGTGAGCAACCCCTCCTTCTCCGCACCTGAAGGCGTCGCCTCCGTCGTCGGCCAGATTCGCCGCCGTAGCCACCGCCCGGCCAGCCTCGGCCGATACGATGTGAGCCGTTAGATCACGATCCTATGCACACGATAGATCCACTTATCGAAGAGGTACGAGTGATCCTGTGCCGCTCGATCTGTTTAATCCGACGCACCACAGCGTGATCCACACCGAACCGGTATCAGCCAATGAGATAGCGCCGCGTGTCCAGCTGATGTTTAAAAAAACAGATTTGAAAGACAGAATTATTTGCAAACTTCAAACCCTTGTATCTTTGGATCCACACGTCCAAATTTTACAAATTTGATGTCGTTGGAATCAGCAAGACAAGCTCTAACCAACCCTGCCCCTAGTTTAGCAAATAGTATCTGTTAGCTTGTTTAACTTTGCAGATTCTTTTGTGTGCTTGCTAACATTAGAAAAATTGTTTAAAAATGTTTTTAGGGTTAAAACCTTTGCCAATTAGTTTGTTGTGACCTTACTGACCCTAGGAACCAACCCATAGTTTGGAAAATGGATTTGGCAAAGTTTAGGATGGAAAACTTGATTTAGCCCATTTCTAGCCAAATGGAAATAAAGATTTTGGTTATGAAAATACTTTTATAAAGAAAACTTTGGAGAAAATGATTTGGACCAAACCTACTGACCCAAAACACCAAGTTTTGCAATAGCAACTCAATTGGTGAAGAACAAAAAGTTTTGCCTTGATAGAAATATTTTCCACCACATAAAATGATGAATGGTTTTTAAAATGGTTTTTGAGCAAAACCCTCTAACCAATGACTTTGCCATTTTGGTAAATGACCAATTTGGAACTTACAAAGTTTAGAAGCCTAGTGGAGACCATCCTTACATTAGAACCAACCTTTGCATGCTTATGCATGACTTAGATTCCAATGTCTTGTGTGTGTGAATTTGTTTGTTTGACTTTGGTTTGGAATGTTAGTTGATATTGTGTTTGCTTGATTGATTGTAGTGAAGTTAGAAAAGTGTGAGACTAGCAAGATCAAGGAGTGAACCATCATTCCCTACCAAAAAAGGCAAGTTGCACTATCATACAAAAGTCCTACTATTTTCATTATACTTAGTGGATTTTGAAAACATGCATGAAAA
This sequence comes from Avena insularis, assembly GCA_023614405.1. Lineage (NCBI taxonomy): Eukaryota > Viridiplantae > Streptophyta > Magnoliopsida > Poales > Poaceae > Avena > Avena insularis. The sequence continues at coordinate 378,849,399 of CM042685.1, forward strand.
CAATTTTATACTTATGCTATGCTAAATCCTAATAGGATTCCCTTACATTACTTAGTGAAAACCTTGTAGTTGTACATGCTTAGCCATGCTATATTTTGAAAAGAGATACATGTTGAGATTTTACAAAGTTGAGTAAAGGATTTGTGTTTTATATAATAAAACAAGGACTCAATGAACCACCTAGGTGGAGGATACTTTAAGTTTTGGAGAAGGTGGCAACAAAAGGAACCATGACTATGGTAATCTCTTTGTGTTGTGCTCCAAAAGAAAACCCACCTAGGAAACATAGAGATTGAACATGCTTCTCCAATTGTGGCTTTCGTGTGCAACCACATGCTATTATGGCTCTGGCTTAGTCAATTATATTAGGAAGACCCATACATTGTCTTTAGTTACCAGACATGGGGATCTGGAATGCTTCATGGGGGCTAAAGACAAGCTAGCAATGGTGTATGGGAGGACCTTTTGGAAAGACTTCGTCACACTCTCAATCTGCCAGTATTCCATCTTGGTGAGTACTAATCCAGCGGCCACTGGTGGCAACAAGATGAGAGTGGGACATGTGGGTAAAGTGTACAACTTCTGCAGAAGATAATAAAATCTAAGTACTTAGCCGTGTCCCCGGTTATGGACAATACTGAGCAACTAAAGGCCTGAAGCTATGGAAGATCTCGACACTCTAATTTCTAAAAGAAAACTTTTAAAACTTGATGCACTTGGAATTACCAAGAAGCTCAAGAGATTTTGACAAAACTTGATGCACTTGGAGTTACCAAGAAGCTCAAGAGATTTTGACAAAACTTGATGCACTTGGAATTACCAAGAAGCTCAAGAGATTTTGACAAAACTTGATGCACTTGGAGTTACCAAGAAGCTCAAGAGATTTTGACAAAACTTGATGCACTTGGAATTACCAAGAAGCTCAAGAGATTTTGACAAAACTTGATGCACTTGGAGTTACCAAGAAGCTCAAGAGATTTTGACAAAACTTGATGCACTTGGAGTTACCAAGGTACTCAAAAGATTTTTTTGACAAAGGACCAAAAACCATTTTTGAAAAGATAGGATAAAATATTGATTTATGCAAATCAGCCTAAAACTCTACTTAGCCAAATATGCATGTAGTGATAGGATCCACCTATATTATACATAGTAGTGAAACTTGCCAATACAATTCAAATGTATTGACCCTTGTGGCTGTAACTTATTATGTTGCAGGTTTGATTGTTTTTAGTGAAGATTGATTGATTAGGATTACAAAGTCTACAACCAACATCTGCCTGTGGCACTTTGAAGATGAAGAACCCATGACTATAGTTATTCCGCTGCAATGTATTGTAATAGCCAAATGAGCTATGTAAAGATGTAATTAAAATTATGTTATTCCTGGTTATAAAGTTGTATTATGACCTTTGTTTCTTGATATTACATTCTGAACTGTGGATGCTAGCTATTGATCCAGGGACTAGCATTGTAAACACAGGGGGCTCAATCTTATTAAAGGTTGGGGACCTTACAGATGGTATCAGAGCATTGTGTTGCCTGTAGGATTGTAACCCTAGGATTGGACAAAAACCCTTAGAAAAATAGGAGTTGTATTTGTTCCAAAACCTATTTACAAAATAATCTAGTAAGAATCTTTCCTCAACCATTTTTGTTTTAACTCTACATCTCCTCTATTCCAAACTTAATGGAAAAGCCTACCCTTTGACCAAAGACTTCACCATGTGCAAAGGACTTCTTCAACATCTTCAACTCTAATGACTTCAACATCTTCAACATTTTCACCAAGGACTTCAATCTTGGACACCACTAAGGACTACAAGAGAGACAAGAAATCTTGCTCAAGATTTGGAGACTAAGGAAACACAAGTTAGAAGGAACCATCATCACCTTTGAAGTCTTGTGACCAAGTAGTTTTTCCAAGGAAACCATGATCTCATTCAAGAAGAATCAACTAAGAAGGATGGAAAGATTTCAAGTGAACCATATAGATGGACCACCATATTTAGTTTAAGTCAAACCCACCAACTTATGTGGTGTAACAAAAATATTTTTGGTTGCCTAAAAATATGCTTGAAACTTGTTGTTTACTTCAACTCATGAGTTAAGCTCATAAGTTGTTAAGTGATTGATTGCTTGTTGAATGTTTGATGATTTGATTGTTTGATTGAACTTGATTGTTTGGAGTTGTGTGTTAGGACTTCTTAAAAACCTATCCACCAATACTTATCCCTATCAAACCAACAGATTCCTCCCCGTCGTGCCAACCCCAACCAAAACAACATCACTCCTGAGATGCAGCAGATGATGACAACTCAGACGCAACTGATGCAGATGATGACAACGTTCATACAGAATCAGAACAACAACAACAACAACAACAACAATCAGAATAATCCTCCAGCACTTGATATGCTCACCAAGTTTCTGAAACTTAGGCCTGCAAGGTTCTCTAGAACAACTGATCCAATGGAAGCTGATGATTGGTTGCGTTCAGTAAACAAAGACTTAGTGACTGTTGGCTGCACCGATGGAGAAAAAGTTAGGTTTGCAGCATTTCTACTTGAAGGACCAGCAGCAACATGGTGGGATAACTTCTAGATCACCACTCCCCTTGAAGATGTAACTTGGGCTATTTTTGAGTATGGGTTCAGAACAACTCACATCTCACCTGGAGTAATGTACTTGAAGAAAAAGGAGTTTCACAATCTGAAACAACATCACCTCAGTGTGGCCGAGTATATTGAAGAATTCAACAATCTGGCATGCTATGCACCAGATGAAGTTGATACAGATGCTAAGAGAAAAGAAAAATTTCTTGAAGGACTTAATGATGAGTTGAACCTACAGCTAGTTGTTGCCTATTTCCCAACTTATCAATCACTCTGTGACAAAGCCCTCATTTTGGAAAACAAGATGAATCGAGTTGAGAACAGAAAGAGGAAGCGTAAACTCAAGAACTATTCAGGATCATCAAAGAAGAGGCATTCATTCAAAAGAAACAATGAAGATTCTGAACCACATCAGTATCACCACAACAACAATGGAAGTGAGAATAATGGAAATGATACTGACAATGGAGATGACCTTGGTCAGAATCAACAAGACAAATTCAGGAAGAAAGACATTAGCCAGTTGCAGTGCTATACCTGCAAGGAACTTGGACACTATGCATCAAACTGTCCTGAGAAGAAAAAGAAAAAGGCTGCTAGAAGAGCCAATGGAAATGACTCCAATGTGACCCAGAAAGGACATGTGAACCACATTGACATGGATGGAAACGTTGAAGAGATATAAGAAGTGGATGTCAGTATTTAGATAACTCAGTTGAGTCAAATAAGGATTCCTTGTCTGAATATCAAGTGTTGAACCTATAGTCAAGAGAACCATCAATGTAACCCTATGAGACTTTATTTTAAGGGTGGTAGTACCCTAGTTGCCTTGAAGCCAACTTGTAACCCTAGCCTTTCCAAATCTCGGGGACGAGATTTCTTTTAAGGGTGGTAGCCTGTCACATCCCAAGATTTTCCAAATCTTGTAATGTGAAAAATAAATAAACAAAATAAATTTTTTTGTTGAAAATTAGGGTGAAAAGAAACTTTTGTTTCTAAAAGGAAACTTAAAATCCCATCTTGAACAAACTTTGGCTAAAGTTTGAATTCAACAAAAATCCAAATCAAGGGAAATGCATTCCTCAATGAATGTATCTGGAAATTTAATCATTTGGAAAATAAATCCAAAACCCTAAACCCTAATGGAAGGAAATCATTTTCCAAAGATGTCTCCAAATCTATGGATTTGATCCATACGAAAATTGATCAACAAATATTCACAAAGGATCAAGAAAGACCATAGAAGTTGGTTTCACTTAGTTTGGAACCATTAATAAAATCTTATGAATATAATAAGATAAGGAAAATTGAATTTCCAAAGCTAAAAAAAGCCCTTACCCAAAAACCCATACCAATTGGTGAACAAATAATCCTAAAGGGATTTATAAAGATAAACATTTATCAAAGGAAAATAAATTGTTTTGGAAACACTAATTTAGATCTTTTAATAAAAGACTTTGTTTTCAAATGAAAAGGTGAGCCAAATTAATTTTGGCCAAGCTTTTGTAATAAAATATTTTGTTTTGATAAAATGAGTAAAGGTTTATTTAAATAAAATAATAAGGATTTAAATATCCAATTTTATTTAAGTAAAGGCTTTTCCCATTTTAAATGAACACCAAGTATTTTATTACTACTTTGAAATCTTTTATTAAAAGGTTTTGTTTTGATTAAAATGAGTAAAGAATTATTTAAATAAAATAATAAGGATTTAAATATCCAATTTTATTTAAGTAAAGGCTTTCCCATTTTAATTAAACACCAAAACTTATTTATTTATTTAAATAAGTTTCCAAGTATTCTGTTATTTTTCAAATAAAACCTTCTGGTTTGGTTTTGAAAATAATTGGATTTCAAATGGAAATTTTATCAACTAAATCAAACCCTATTTTATTAAACTAAAGATCCATTTATTTAATTATTAAATGGATCCTAAAAATAAATAAAAATATTAATTTTGTTTTTGAGATTTGGATTATGTTGTTAAACAGAACCAAATTCAAAATACAAAGTTGTTTGAATTGATTTGAACCTTGTTTGATTGTTTGAAATCAAAACAGAAAAAGAATTAGAAAAAGGAAAAAGATTTAGACAGAAAAAAAATAGAGTTGGACCGACCCAGCCCAACTAGCCAACAGGCCCAACAAACCAGCCCAGCTCCACACCCCGAAGAAAAACGGTTGGCACCAATTAGTTAACCCATACCCTCAATGACCAGTGGACCCCACACTCACGCACTCTCTCTCACAGACAACCTGGACCCACATTCCCAGCCATCGTCTTCAACGAGACCCCGTCGCCCTGACCGTTGCTGTGAGGTTACTCCGGCGTTGATTGCGCATGAAGGAGGCATTGATTCCTCGCAATAACCCTGCCCCTTTAAACGCCAGTGATTCCTCTCTCGTTCCCCTCTGATTCCTCCCCCAAGCACGCCCCTAGGCCGCCCCAATTCCTCCCCGAACACTCTCTGCTCCGACGAGCCCCCTCCTCGATTCCGGCCATATCCTTCCTCCCCTTGACCTCTCGACCACGCACACATACTCCACACTCCCTGGCGCTTCTGTCCGTGCCTCCCATTCGACCGCGGGCGCCCCAGATCGTCGGTAAGGACGAGCTCAAACGCGCCACCGTCGGCCTCGACTCCGGCGAAGCCCACAGGTAGTTCCCGGCCACCCCTCTACCTCTCGATCATGCACATGACCTTGCCTGAGTCCTGCGCATCTAACCGTGTCGTCGTTTCACTTCGAGGTGATCCCCAGCGCCGTCCACAACGACCACCTGACGCGTCCGTCGCCGTCCTCTACTCCGGCGAGGAATCGCGACTGAACCAGAGCGCCCCTCGTCGAACCGTCAGTACGTTGAGCATCGCCGTGACCCCCTTAGCCCGGTGAGCAACCCCTCCTTCTCCCGCACCTCCTGTAGCGTCGCCTCCGTCGTCGACCGACAGATTCGCCGCCGGTAGCCACCGCTCCGCCGCCAGTTCCTGGCTGATACGATGTGAGCCGTTAGATCACGATCCTATGCACACGATAGATCCACTTATCGAAGAGGTACGAGTGATCCTGTGCCGCTCGATCTGTTTAATCCGACGCACCACAGCGTGATCCACACCGAACCGGTATCAGCCAATGAGATAGCGCCGCGTGTCCAGCTGATGTTTAAAAAAACAGATTTGAAAGACAGAATTATTTGCAAACTTCAAACCCTTGTATCTTTGGATCCACACGTCCAAATTTTACAAATTTGATGTCGTTGGAATCAGCAAGACAAGCTCTAACCAACCCTGCCCCTAGTTTAGCAAATAGTATCTGTTAGCTTGTTTAACTTTGCAGATTCTTTTGTGTGCTTGCTAACATTAGAAAAATTGTTTAAAAATGTTTTTAGGGTTAAAACCTTTGCCAATTAGTTTGTTGTGACCTTACTGACCCTAGGAACCAACCCATAGTTTGGAAAATGGATTTGGCAAAGTTTAGGATGGAAAACTTGATTTAGCCCATTTCTAGCCAAATGGAAATAAAGATTTTGGTTATGAAAATACTTTTATAAAGAAAACTTTGGAGAAAATGATTTGGACCAAACCTACTGACCCAAAACACCAAGTTTTGCAATAGCAACTCAATTGGTGAAGAACAAAAAGTTTTGCCTTGATAGAAATATTTTCCACCACATAAAATGATGAATGGTTTTAAAATGGTTTTGAGCAAAACCCTCTAACCAATGACTTTGCCATTTTGGTAAATGACCAATTTGGAACTTACAAAGTTTAGAAGCCTAGTGGAGACCATCCTTACATTAGAACCAACCTTTGCATGCTTATGCATGACTTAGATTCCAA